>CAXKWD010000365.1:600000-1118765 GCA_964059195.1 Ectobius pallidus
CAATTAATGTGTGATTGTAGAAATGTTTCTACTTGTGTTTTCATATGTGATTTATGTCTCTGAATATCTCGAATTCCATCTATAAACAGTGAATATGACGATATTACATACTTATTCGAGCTCCTGTTACATACTACTGCATTTAATGTGAGTTTGTAGAAATGTGTTTCCAGATACGTTGTACGATTCTGAATATCGCATATTGAAACTTTAAATAGTGAATTTGATACTAATATAGCCTAATTCGAGTTCTTATTGTACTTATTTTGCTATTTCCAAAATGTGTTGTCATATGTGATTTATATCTCTGAATATCTCGAATTCCATCTATAAACAGTGAATATGACGATATTACATACTTATTCGAGCTCCTGTTACATACTACTGTATTTAATGTGAGTTTGTTGAAATGTGTTTCCAGATGCGTTGTACGTACTTGAATGTCGCATATAGAGTCTTTAAACCGTGAATTTGATACTAATACAGCCTAATTCGAGTTCTTTTTGTGCTTATTGTGCTTTTTTCGGAATGTGTATTCATGTGTGATTCATGTTTCTGAATATCGCGAATTCCATCTATAAACAGTGAATATGACGATATTACATACTTATTTGAGCTCTTGTTACAAACTATTGCACTTAATGTGAGTTTGTAGATATGTTTTTTCAGATGCGTTGTACGTTTCTGAATATCACATATTCAACCTATAAACGGTAAATTTGATGTTAATACAGCATTATTCAAGTTCCTTTTGTACTTAATATGGAATTTCCTAAATGTGGTTTCATACGTGATTTATGTCTCTGAATATTTCGAATTCCATCTAAAAACAGTGAATATGACGATATTACATACTTATTCGAGCTCCTGTTACATACTAATGCATTTAATTTGAGTTTGTAGAAATGTGTTTCCAGATGCGTTGTACGTTTCTGAATATCGCATATTGAAACTTTAAACAGTGAATTCGATACTAATATAGCCTAATTCGAATTCTTGTTGTACTTATTGTGCTATTTCCAAATGTGTTTTCATATGTGATTTATGTTTCTGAACGTCGCGAATTCCATCTATAAACAGTGAATATGACGATATTACGTACTTATTCGAGCTTTTATTGCAATTAATGTGTGATTGTACAAATGTTTCTACTTGTGTTTTCATATGTGATTTATATCTGTGAATATCTCGAATTCCATCTATAAACAGTGAATATGACGATATTACATACTTATTCGAGCTCCTGTTACATACTACTGCATTTAATTTGAGTTTGTAGAAATGTGTTTCCAGATGCGTTGTACGTTTCTGAATATCGCATATTGAAACTTTAAACAGAGAATTTGATACTAATATAGCCTAATTCGAGTTCTTATTGTACTTATTGTGCTATTTCCAAAATGTGTTGTCATATGTGATTTATGTTTCTGAACATCGCGAATTCCATCTATAAACAGTGAATATGACGATAATTACGTACTTATTCGAGCTTTTATTGCAATTAATGTGTGAATGTATAAATGTTTCTAGATGTGTTTTCATATGTGATTTATATCTCTGAATATCTCGAATTCCATCTATAAACAGTGAATATGACGATATTACATTCTTATTCGAGCTCCTGTTACATACTACTGCATTTAATGTGAGTTTGTAGAAATGTGTTTCCAGATGCGTTGTACGTACTTGAATATCGCATATAGAGTCTTTAAACAGTGAATTTGATGCTAATGCAGCCTAATTCGAGTTCTTTTTGTGCTTATTGTGCTTTTTTCGGAATGTGTATTCATGTGTGATTCATGTTTCTGAATATCGCGAATTCCATCTATAAACAGTGAATATTACGATATTACATACTTATTTGAGCTCTTGTTACAAACTATTGCACTTAAAGTGAGTTTGTACAAATGTTTCTTCAGATGCGTTGTACGTTTCTGAATATCACATATTCAACATATAAACGGTGAATTTGATGTTAATACAGCATTATTCAAGTTCCTTAGTACTTAATATGCAATTTCCTAAATGTGGTTTCATACGTGATTTATGTCTCTGAATATTTCGAATTCCATCTATAAACAGTGAATATGACGATATTACATACTTCTTCGAGCTCCTGTTACATACTATTGCATTTAATGTGAGTTTGTAGAAATGTTTTTTCAGATGCGTTGTACGATTCTGAATATCACATATTCAACCTACAAACGGTGAATTTGATGTTAATACAGCATTATTTAAGTTCCTTTGTACTTAATATGCAATTTCCTAAATGTGGTTTCATACATGATTTATATCTCTGAATATTTCGAATTCCATCTATAAACTGTGAATATGACGATATTACATACTTATTCGAGCTCCTGTTACATACTAATGCATTTAATGTGAGTTTGTAGAAATGTGTTTCCAGATGCGTTGTACGTTTCTGAAACTTTAAACAGTGAATTCGATACTAATATAGCCTAATTCGAATTCTTGTTGTACTTATTGTGCTATTTCCGAAATGTGTTTTCATATGTGATTTATGTTTCTGAACGTCGCGAATTCCATCTATAAACAGTGAATATGACGATATTACGTACTTATTCGAGCTTTTATTGCAATTAATGTGTGATTGTAGAAATGTTTCTACTTGTGTTTTCATATGTGATTTATATCTCTGAATATCTTTAATTCCATCTATAAACAGTGAATATGACGATATTACATACTTATTCGAGCTCCTGTTACATACTATTGCATATAATGTGAGTTTGTAGAAATGTGTTTCCAGATGCGTTGTACGTACTTGAATATCGCATATAGAGTCTTTAAACAGTGAATTTGATACTAATACAGCCTAATTCGAGTTCTTTTTGTACTTATTGTGCTTTTTTCGGAATGTGTATTCATGTGTGATTCGTGGTTCTGAATATCGCGAATTCCATCTATAAACAGTGAATATGACGATATTACATACTTATTTGAGCTCTTGTTACAATCTATTGCACTTAATGTGAGTTTGTAGAAATGTTTTTTCAGATGCGTTGTACGTTTCTGAATATCACATATTCAACCTATAAACGGTGAATTTGATGTTAATACAGCATTATTCAAGTTCCTTTTGTACTTAATATGGAATTTCCTAAATGTGGTTTCATACGTGATTTATGTCTCTGAATATTTCGAATTCCATCTAAAAACAGTGAATATGACGATATTACATACTTATTCGAGCTCCTGTTACATACTATTGCATTTAATGTGAGTTTGTAGAAATGTGTTTCCAGATGCGTTGTACGTTTCTGAATATCGCATATTGAAACTTTAAACAGAGAATTTGATACTAATATAGCCTAATTCGAGTTCTTATTGTACTTATTGTGCTATTTCCTAAATGTGTTGTCATATGTGATTTATGTTTCTGAACATCGCGAATTCCATCTATAAACAGTGAATATGACGATATTACGTACTTATTCGAGCTTTCATTGCAATTAATGTGTGAATGTATAAATGTTTCTAGATGTGTTTTCATATGTGATTTATATCTCTGAATATCTCGAATTCCATCTATAAACAGTGAATATGACGATATTACATACTTATTCGAGCTCCTGTTACATACTACTGCATTTAATGTGAGTTTGTAGAAATGTGTTTCCAGATGCGTTGTACGATTCTGAATATCACATATTGAACCTATAAACGGTGAATTTGATGTTTATACAGCATTATTCAAGTTCCTTTGTACTTAATATGCAATTTCCTAAATGTGGTTTCATACATGATTTATGTCTCTGAATATTTCGAATTCCATCTATAAACTGTGAATATGACGATATTACATTCTTATTCGAGCTCCTGTTACATACTACTGCATTTAATGTGAGTTTGTAGAAATGTGTTTCCAGATGCGTTGTACGTACTTGAATATCGCATATAGAGTCTTTAAACAGTGAATTTGATGCTAATGCAGCCTAATTCGAGTTCTTTTTGTGCTTATTGTGCTTTTTTCGGAATGTGTATTCATGTGTGATTCATGTTTCTGAATATCGCGAATTCCATCTATAAACAGTGAATATGACGATATTACATACTTATTTGAGCTCTTGTTACAAACTATTGCACTTAAAGTGAGTTTGTAGAAATGTTTCTTCAGATGCGTTGTACGTTACTGAATATCACATATTCAACCTATAAACGGTGAATTTGATGTTAATACAGCATTATTCAAGTTCCTTAGTACTTAATATGCAGTTTCCTAAATGTGGTTTCATACGTGATTTATGTCTCTGAATATTTCGAATTCCATCTATAAACAGTGAATATGACGATATTACATACTTCTTCGAGCTCCTGTTACATACTATTGCATTTAATGTGAGTTTGTAGAAATGTGTTTCAGATGCGTTGTACGTTTCTGAATATCACGTATTCAACCTATAAACGGTGAATGTGATGCTAATAAAGCATTGTTCAAGTTCCTTTTGTACTTAATATGCAATTTCCTAAATGTGTTTTCATATGTGATTTTTGTCTCTGATCAACTCGAATTCCATCTATAAACAGTGAATATGACGATATTATATACTTATTCGAGCTCCTGTTACATACTATTGTATTTAATGTGAGTTTGTACAAATGTGTTTCCAGATGCGTTGTACGTTTCTGAATATCGCATATAGAGTCTTTAAACAGTGAATTTGATACTAATACAGCCTAATTCGAGTTCTTATTGTACTTATTGTGCTATTTCCAAAATGTGTTGTCATATGTGATTTATGTTTCTGAACATCGCGAATTCCATCTATAAACAGTGAATATGACGATATTACGTACTTATTCGAGCTTTTATTGCAATTAATGTGTGATTGTAGAAATGTTTCTACTTGTGTTTTCATATGTGATTTATATCTCTGAATATCTCGAATTCCATCTATAAACAGTGAATATGACGATATTTCATACTTATTCGAGCTCCTGTTACATACTACTGCATTTAATGTGAGTTTGTAGAAATGTGTTTCCAGATGCGTTGTACGTACTTGAATATCGCATATAGAGTCTTTAAACAGTGAATTTGATACTAATACAGCCTAATTCGAGTTCTTTTTGTACTTATTGTGCTTTTTTCGGAATGTGTATTCATGTGTGTTTCGTGGTTCTGAATATCGCGAATCCCATCTATAAACAGTGAATATGACGATATTACATACTTATTTGAGCTCTTGTTACAAACTATTGCACTTAATGTGAGTTTGTAGAAATGTTTTTTCAGATGCGTTGTACGTTTCTGAATATCACATATTCAACCTATAAACGGTGAATTTGATGTTAATACAGCATTAATCAAGTTCCTTTTGTACTTAATATGGAATTTCCTAAATGTGGTTTCATACGTGATTTATGTCACTGAATATTTCGAATTCCATCTAAAAACAGTGAATATGACGATATTACATACTATTTCGAGCTCCTGTTACATACTATTGCATTTAATGTGAGTTTGTAGAAATGTGTTTCCAGATGCGTTGTACGTTTCTGAATATCGCATATTGAAACTTTAAACAGAGAATTTGATACTAATATAGCCTAATTCGAGTTCTTATTGTACTTATTGTGCTATTTCCTAAATGTGTTGTCATATGTGATTTATGTTTCTGAACATCGCGAATTCCATCTATAAACAGTGAATATGACGATATTACGTACTTATTCGAGCTTTTATTGCAATTAATGTGTGATTGTAGAAATGTTTCTAGATGTGTTTTCATATGTGATTTATATCTCTGAATATCTTGAATTCCATCTATTAACAGTGAATATGACGATATTACATACTTATTCGAGCTCCTGTTACATACTATTGCATTTAATGTGAGTTTGTAGAAATGTGTTTCCAGATGCGTTGTACGTTTCTGAATATCGCATATAGAGTCTTCAAACAGTGAATTTGATACTAATACAGCCTAATTCGAGTTCTTTTTGTGCTTATCGTGCTTTTTTCGGAATACGTATTCATGTGTGATTCATGTTTCTGAATATCGCGAATTCCATCTATAAACAGTGAATATGACAATATTACATACTTATTTGAGCTCTTGTTACAAACTATTGCACTTAAAGTGAGTTTGTAGAAATGTTTTTTCAGATGCGTTGTACGTTTCTGAATATCACATATTCATCCTATAAACGGTGAATTTGATGTTAATACAGCATTATTCAAGTTCCTTTGTACTTAATATGCAATTTCCTAAATGTGGTTTCATACATGATTTATGTCTCTGAATATTTCGAATTCCATCTATAAACAGTGAATATGACGATATTACATACTTATTCGAGCTCCTGTTACATACTATTGCATTTAATGTGAGTTTGTAGAAATGTGTTTCCAGATGCGTTGTACGTTTCTGAATATCGCATATTGAAACTTTAAACAGTGAATTTGATACTAATATAGCCTAATTCGAGTTCTTATCGTACTTATTGTGCTATTTCTGAAATGTGTTTTCATATGTGATTTACTATGTCTCTGAATATCTCGAATTCCATCTATAAACAGTCAATATGACGATATTACATACTTATTCGAGCTCCTGTTACATACTATTGTATTTAATGTGAGTTTGTACAAATGTGTTTCCAGATGCGTTGTACGTTTCTGAATATCGCATATAGAGTCTTTAAACAGTGAATTTGATACTAATACAGCCTAGTTCGAGTTCTTATTGTACTTATTGTGCTATTTCCAAAATGTGTTGTCATATGTGAGTTAGTTTCTGAACATCGCGAATTCCATCTATAAACAGTGAATATGACGATATTACGTACTTATTCGAGGTTTTATTGCAATTAATGTGTGATTGTAGAAATGTTTCTACTTGTGTTTTCATATGTGATTTATGTCTCTGAATATCTCGAATTCCATCTATAAACAGTGAATATGACGATATTACATACTTATTCGAGCTCCTGTTACATACTACTGCATTTAATGTGAGTTTGTAGAAATGTGTTTCCAGATACGTTGTACGATTCTGAATATCGCATATTGAAACTTTAAATAGTGAATTTGATACTAATATAGCCTAATTCGAGTTCTTATTGTACTTATTGTGCTATTTCCAAAATGTGTTGTCATATGTGATTTATATCTCTGAATATCTCGAATTCCATCTATAAACAGTGAATATGACGATATTACATACTTATTCGAGCTCCTGTTACATACTACTGTATTTAATGTGAGTTTGTTGAAATGTGTTTCCAGATGCGTTGTACGTACTTGAATGTCGCATATAGAGTCTTTAAACCGTGAATTTGATACTAATACAGCCTAATTCGAGTTCTTTTTGTGCTTATTGTGCTTTTTTCGGAATGTGTATTCATGTGTGATTCATGTTTCTGAATATCGCGAATTCCATCTATAAACAGTGAATATGACGATATTACATACTTATTTGAGCTCTTGTTACAAACTATTGCACTTAATGTGAGTTTGTAGATATGTTTTTTCAGATGCGTTGTACGTTTCTGAATATCACATATTCAACCTATAAACGGTAAATTTGATGTTAATACAGCATTATTCAAGTTCCTTTTGTACTTAATATGGAATTTCCTAAATGTGGTTTCATACGTGATTTATGTCTCTGAATATTTCGAATTCCATCTAAAAACAGTGAATATGACGATATTACATACTTATTCGAGCTCCTGTTACATACTAATGCATTTAATTTGAGTTTGTAGAAATGTGTTTCCAGATGCGTTGTACGTTTCTGAATATCGCATATTGAAACTTTAAACAGTGAATTCGATACTAATATAGCCTAATTCGAATTCTTGTTGTACTTATTGTGCTATTTCCAAATGTGTTTTCATATGTGATTTATGTTTCTGAACGTCGCGAATTCCATCTATAAACAGTGAATATGACGATATTACGTACTTATTCGAGCTTTTATTGCAATTAATGTGTGATTGTACAAATGTTTCTACTTGTGTTTTCATATGTGATTTATATCTGTGAATATCTCGAATTCCATCTATAAACAGTGAATATGACGATATTACATACTTATTCGAGCTCCTGTTACATACTACTGCATTTAATGTGAGTTTGTAGAAATGTGTTTCCAGATGCGTTGTACGTTTCTGAATATCGCATATTGAAACTTTAAACAGAGAATTTGATACTAATATAGCCTAATTCGAGTTCTTATTGTACTTATTGTGCTATTTCCAAAATGTGTTGTCATATGTGATTTATGTTTCTGAACATCGCGAATTCCATCTATAAACAGTGAATATGACGATAATTACGTACTTATTCGAGCTTTTATTGCAATTAATGTGTGAATGTATAAATGTTTCTAGATGTGTTTTCATATGTGATTTATATCTCTGAATATCTCGAATTCCATCTATAAACAGTGAATATGACGATATTACATTCTTATTCGAGCTCCTGTTACATACTACTGCATTTAATGTGAGTTTGTAGAAATGTGTTTCCAGATGCGTTGTACGTACTTGAATATCGCATATAGAGTCTTTAAACAGTGAATTTGATGCTAATGCAGCCTAATTCGAGTTCTTTTTGTGCTTATTGTGCTTTTTTCGGAATGTGTATTCATGTGTGATTCATGTTTCTGAATATCGCGAATTCCATCTATAAACAGTGAATATTACGATATTACATACTTATTTGAGCTCTTGTTACAAACTATTGCACTTAAAGTGAGTTTGTACAAATGTTTCTTCAGATGCGTTGTACGTTTCTGAATATCACATATTCAACATATAAACGGTGAATTTGATGTTAATACAGCATTATTCAAGTTCCTTAGTACTTAATATGCAATTTCCTAAATGTGGTTTCATACGTGATTTATGTCTCTGAATATTTCGAATTCCATCTATAAACAGTGAATATGACGATATTACATACTTCTTCGAGCTCCTGTTACATACTATTGCATTTAATGTGAGTTTGTAGAAATGTTTTTTCAGATGCGTTGTACGATTCTGAATATCACATATTCAACCTACAAACGGTGAATTTGATGTTAATACAGCATTATTTAAGTTCCTTTGTACTTAATATGCAATTTCCTAAATGTGGTTTCATACATGATTTATATCTCTGAATATTTCGAATTCCATCTATAAACTGTGAATATGACGATATTACATACTTATTCGAGCTCCTGTTACATACTAATGCATTTAATGTGAGTTTGTAGAAATGTGTTTCCAGATGCGTTGTACGTTTCTGAAACTTTAAACAGTGAATTCGATACTAATATAGCCTAATTCGAATTCTTGTTGTACTTATTGTGCTATTTCCGAAATGTGTTTTCATATGTGATTTATGTTTCTGAACGTCGCGAATTCCATCTATAAACAGTGAATATGACGATATTACGTACTTATTCGAGCTTTTATTGCAATTAATGTGTGATTGTAGAAATGTTTCTACTTGTGTTTTCATATGTGATTTATATCTCTGAATATCTTTAATTCCATCTATAAACAGTGAATATGACGATATTACATACTTATTCGAGCTCCTGTTACATACTATTGCATATAATGTGAGTTTGTAGAAATGTGTTTCCAGATGCGTTGTACGTACTTGAATATCGCATATAGAGTCTTTAAACAGTGAATTTGATACTAATACAGCCTAATTCGAGTTCTTTTTGTACTTATTGTGCTTTTTTCGGAATGTGTATTCATGTGTGATTCGTGGTTCTGAATATCGCGAATTCCATCTATAAACAGTGAATATGACGATATTACATACTTATTTGAGCTCTTGTTACAATCTATTGCACTTAATGTGAGTTTGTAGAAATGTTTTTTCAGATGCGTTGTACGTTTCTGAATATCACATATTCAACCTATAAACGGTGAATTTGATGTTAATACAGCATTATTCAAGTTCCTTTTGTACTTAATATGGAATTTCCTAAATGTGGTTTCATACGTGATTTATGTCTCTGAATATTTCGAATTCCATCTAAAAACAGTGAATATGACGATATTACATACTTATTCGAGCTCCTGTTACATACTATTGCATTTAATGTGAGTTTGTAGAAATGTGTTTCCAGATGCGTTGTACGTTTCTGAATATCGCATATTGAAACTTTAAACAGAGAATTTGATACTAATATAGCCTAATTCGAGTTCTTATTGTACTTATTGTGCTATTTCCTAAATGTGTTGTCATATGTGATTTATGTTTCTGAACATCGCGAATTCCATCTATAAACAGTGAATATGACGATATTACGTACTTATTCGAGCTTTCATTGCAATTAATGTGTGAATGTATAAATGTTTCTAGATGTGTTTTCATATGTGATTTATATCTCTGAATATCTCGAATTCCATCTATAAACAGTGAATATGACGATATTACATACTTATTCGAGCTCCTGTTACATACTACTGCATTTAATGTGAGTTTGTAGAAATGTGTTTCCAGATGCGTTGTACGATTCTGAATATCACATATTGAACCTATAAACGGTGAATTTGATGTTTATACAGCATTATTCAAGTTCCTTTGTACTTAATATGCAATTTCCTAAATGTGGTTTCATACATGATTTATGTCTCTGAATATTTCGAATTCCATCTATAAACTGTGAATATGACGATATTACATTCTTATTCGAGCTCCTGTTACATACTACTGCATTTAATGTGAGTTTGTAGAAATGTGTTTCCAGATGCGTTGTACGTACTTGAATATCGCATATAGAGTCTTTAAACAGTGAATTTGATGCTAATGCAGCCTAATTCGAGTTCTTTTTGTGCTTATTGTGCTTTTTTCGGAATGTGTATTCATGTGTGATTCATGTTTCTGAATATCGCGAATTCCATCTATAAACAGTGAATATGACGATATTACATACTTATTTGAGCTCTTGTTACAAACTATTGCACTTAAAGTGAGTTTGTAGAAATGTTTCTTCAGATGCGTTGTACGTTACTGAATATCACATATTCAACCTATAAACGGTGAATTTGATGTTAATACAGCATTATTCAAGTTCCTTAGTACTTAATATGCAGTTTCCTAAATGTGGTTTCATACGTGATTTATGTCTCTGAATATTTCGAATTCCATCTATAAACAGTGAATATGACGATATTACATACTTCTTCGAGCTCCTGTTACATACTATTGCATTTAATGTGAGTTTGTAGAAATGTTTTTTCAGATGCGTTGTACGATTCTGAATATCACATATTCAACCTATAAACGGTGAATTTGATGTTAATACAGCATTATTTAAGTTCCTTTGTACTTAATATGCAATTTCCTAAATGTGGTTTCATACATGATTTGTATCTCTGAATATTTCGAATTCCATCTATAAACTGTGAATATGACGATATTACATACTTATTCGAGCTCCTGTTACATACTAATGCATTTAATGTGAGTTTGTAGAAATGTGTTTCCAGATGCGTTGTACGTTTCTGAATATCGCATATTGAAACTTTAAACAGTGAATTCGATACTAATATAGCCTAATTCGAATTCTTGTTGTACTTATTGTGCTATTTCCGAAATGTGTTTTCATATGTGATTTTTGTCTCTGATCAACTCGAATTCCATCTATAAACAGTGAATATGACGATATTATATACTTATTCGAGCTCCTGTTACATACTATTGTATTTAATGTGAGTTTGTACAAATGTGTTTCCAGATGCGTTGTACGTTTCTGAATATCGCATATAGAGTCTTTAAACAGTGAATTTGATACTAATAAAGCCTAATTCGAGTTCTTATTGTACTTATTGTGCTATTTCCAAAATGTGTTGTCATATGTGATTTATGTTTCTGAACATCGCGAATTCCATCTATAAACAGTGAATATGACGATATTACGTACTTATTCGAGCTTTTATTGCAATTAATGTGTGATTGTAGAAATGTTTCTACTTGTGTTTTCATATGTGATTTATATCTCTGAATATCTCGAATTCCATCTATAAACAGTGAATATTACATACTTATTCGAGCTCCTGTTACATACTACTGCATTTAATGTGAGTTTGTAGAAATGTGTTTCCAGATGCGTTGTACGTACTTGAATATCGCATATAGAGTCTTTAAACAGTGAATTTGATACTAATACAGCCTAATTCGAGTTTTTTTTGTACTTATTGTGCTTTTTTCGGAATGTGTATTCATGTGTGATTCGTGGTTCTGAATATCGCGAATTCCATCTATAAACAGTGAATATGACGATATTACATACTTATTTGAGCTCTTGTTACAAACTATTGCACTTAATGTGAGTTTGTAGAAATGTTTTTTCAGATGCGTTGTACGTTTCTGAATATCACATATTCAACCTATAAACGGTGAATTTGATGTTAATACAGCATTATTCAAGTTCCTTTTGTACTTAATATGGAATTTCCTAAATGTGGTTTCATACGTGATTTATGTCTCTGAATATTTCGAATTCCATCTAAAAACAGTGAATATGACGATATTACATACTTATTCGAGCTCCTGTTACATACTATTGCATTTAATGTGAGTTTGTAGAAATGTGTTTCCAGATGCGTTGTACGTTACGTCGAGCTCCTGTTACATACTACTGCATTTAATGTGAGTTTGTAGAAATGTGTTTCCAGATGCGTTGTACGATCTATCACGTTGTACGAATATCACATATTCAACCTATAAACGGTGAATTTGATGTTTATACAGCATTATTCAAGTTCCTTTGTACTTAATATGCAATTTCCTAAATGTGGTTTCATACATGATTTATGTCTCTGAATATTTCGAATTCCATCTATAAACAGTGAATATGACGATATTACATACTTATTCGAGCTCCTGTTACATACTATTGCATTTAATGTGAGTTTGTAGAAATGTGTTTCCAGATGCGTTGTACGTTTCTGAATATCGCATATTGAAACTTTAAACAGTGAATTTGATACTAATATAGTCTAATTCGAGTTCTTATCGTACTTATTGTGCTATTTCTGAAATGTGTTTTCATATGTGATTTATGTTTCTGAACATCGCGAATTCCATCTATAAACAGTGAATATGACGATATTACGTACTTATTCGAGCTTTTATTGCAATTAATGTGTGATTGTAAAAATGTTTCTACATGTGTTTTCATATGTGATTTATATCTCTGAATATCTCGAATTCCATCTATAAACAGTCAATATGACGATATTACATACTTATTGGAGATCCTGTTACATACTATTGCATTTAATGTGAGTTTGTAGAAATGTGTTTCAGATGCGTTGTACGTTTCTGAATATCACGTATTCAACCTATAAACGGTGAATGTGATGCTAATAGAGCATTGTTCAAGTTCCTTTTGTACTTAATATGCAATTTCCTAAATGTGTTTTCATATGTGATTTTTGTCTCTGATCAACTCGAATTCCATCTATAAACAGTGAATATGACGATATTATATACTTATTCGAGCTCCTGTTACATACTATTGTATTTAATGTGAGTTTGTACAAATGTGTTTCCAGATGCGTTGTACGTTTCTGAATATCGCATATTTTATTTTATTTGCTTTCTTGATTACAAGATTGCCTAAATGACAAAGCTTACTGTGCTTCTATTAACAATGAAGTATAACACACCCAACAGTTTGAGAAAAATTCAACTTAAAGTTAGAAGTTACCAAATATTACGAATTCAATAATTGTATCATAATTGAAGTAGATAATGCATAACTTTAAAAAAAAAATCAATTATACAAGTGATGGCGCAATAATGAGACAGATCCCTTCAGTGCCAGTTTCGAAACTTGTAGAATGGTGGAATTAGGAATCCCTAGTCTCTTGCACACAGTCACGAAAAAAGATGGAATGCTGCCCCGTGCTCCAATCAGAAGACCGATGACTTCTATTTTTTTAAGTTTGTATTTGGCCATATAATACGGTGTTGTAGGCTGATATATGGCTTGCTTCTCTTCATGAACCTCCTGAGGCTGATTGAAATGAGATTCCATTCTTATTGTCGGGTCGAGGATGTAAGCAGCAGCAGAGTTCTCTTTGTAGGCAATAATGTCAATACGTCGAACACTTCCTTTCTCTGCTAAACCATGAACTTCTTCATGGACTACATAGCCAACTTGCCGGAGACCGTTTGCAATGACAGTCCTGATGGAGTGGTGTCTCGCATTGCGAAGTGCATTACCATGGTGACAAGAACCAAGAACATGAGCTAATGTCTCGATCTCGTTGTGACAGTGTCGACAACGGTTATTATCTAGGCTCCTACCAGGAATGGCACGCACTGCTGTTACATTGCCAACCATCTTAATTGCATCTCTCCACTCCGAACAAGTTAAGCCTTCGTGGTGGTAAATCCATCTGTTAGCTGGAGTATACTCTTTAAACAAGATAACGCCCTTACCTTTCTGAGGGAGCTGGCACCATAGGTCAAATTCTGTGTTTCTCAATGAATCTCTAACCTTTCTTGCATCCAAGAAGTTTTCTTTTGTATTTATTAGAGAAGTTTCCATTTTAATGCTTAGTCGATCTAGGCAAGAAAGGCCTTCTTCTTTCAGTTTCCTGGTGTTCAGGATGAAAGAGTTTTGCGATTTATTTAATAACCGTAAGCCATTAATCTGTTGTAGTGCTGCCTCCCATTGTGTTCTGAATAATCCAAGTCCTTTGAATTTCCTAAAGGAATACATCATATGATCTGGAGTGTCCGTAGGCAACTGTAATATTTCTTTTACAGCTCCTTTAATCATCTTATCGAGGTCAGCAAGAAATCTATGAGGTATTTTATTGAGTGGAATGGTTTGGAATGTATAAATTAGAGATGGGCATATTGCTGTATTTATAATACAAAACTTCTGATCAGGGTGTAAAAGTGGCGAGGATGTTAACAGATCAAGTTTTGTTCGAAGGTTTTGTACTATCTCTAGTTGGTTCAATATGGGTTCATCTGAAAAGTTTACACCCAAGTAAGGCACATAATCTTTAGATGACAAGCAAGTAATTTTAATATCATCAGAGATATTTAGGTGGCCACTCTTTAGTTTCCCGTTTGATATGTTGATAGCAACCGACTTTCCATGGTTGATGTTTAATCCAATTTGTAGGAAGTGCTGAACAGTCATTTTTGTCAATTCTACTGCTGACAATTCATCTTTAGCTATAATAGCGGTGTCGTCTGCAAATCCAAGAACTGTGAGGGGTTGTAATCCGGGAACTAGATTGAAACCATATTCTTTGGCAATTGCCTCTTCGGTAAGTTCGTTTAAAATATGGTCTGTGGCCAAGTTGTAAAGGGCAGGGGATAATGGAGATCCCTGCATAACACCCTTCCTTATTTTAATTGGTTTAGTCTTCTTGTGGTTGACTTCGATTTTTGTTTCATTATTAGCCTGGAGGTTTAAAATTAGGCTTGCTAATTTCCTGGGGATAGACGAAGACTCTAGCGTGTTTTTTAAGTGTAGGTGCCCAATATTGTCAAAAGCTTTCTGAATATCAAGAAAGACTATGGTTGCATTTCCGTTCTGTAATTTAGATGTTGTAAGGACAGACTGAAGTAGAGAAGTGTTAATTAAAGTCCCAGGTGATTTGGTGAAACCTCTCTGGTGTTCATTGAAGTGGACAAATTGTCTGAGCTGGCGATCTAGAACCCGTTCGATGACCCTTCTAATTACAGAACATATGGTTATAGGTCTATAGTTTTTTATATTGCTCACATCTCCTTTTTTATAAATCAGTATTGTCCGAGCTTGTTGGAGGCAAGGTGGTACCTCTCCTGTGTCAAGCATTCTTGTAGCTATGAGAGCCATAATATCAGTTGCTGTGTCATCTTTAAGAACTCTCATTAAGACATGGTCTGGTCCGGGGGCAGTATCAATTGCCATAGAAGTCATTGCTCTGATGACTTCATCTTTCGACACTGTAGTTGAATAAATATCGTCAAGCTCTATTCTTTCTGCTTCATTGAGCTCTGATTGGTATTGAGGCCTAAGACAGTCATTTGGTACCGAGAAAAGTGAAGAAAATTCTTCGTATACCTTCTCTTCATTTATTTTGCATTGTGGTTTATCTATCTCTGTAACTGATCTAATTGCTTTACGCCTTTGGTTATAATAGTTGTATTGCGTGAGCTGATAGAGATATTTGTTTCTTATTTTCTCCCTGTCCCGCACTGTGGCTCTCTGGGGATTCGAATTTTGGGAATATTTCCTTTGCGTGTTTATGTTTTTCTTATTTTTCCGCATAGCATAGTATTTACTGGCTGGATGTTTTGGGCCTGGCAGCAGTACAATCGAACTTGCAAGAAACTCTGCAAATTGTGATGTTAAATTATAAAATTCATTTTCATTCTGGCAATTTTTGAACTGTAAATGCCATGTACGGAGCTCCTTTTTGAAGGGAGCCATTAGATCCAATGAGTGTTGCCTCTCTCCAAATGTAACTGCTGCTTCATTGCTGTTATTACCGATACCTGTTGCAGATGTGTTATTCCAAGGGGTTTGTTTAGAATGAGCCTGTCTTTCGACCAAACGGCCTCTGTGCACTTCAGGATGAGACCGGCTTATATGTATTGCTACTCCTCTGTGGCTTGCGCAATATTTTCCACAATGTGGACATGGGGTTTCACTGATATTGGTGAATTGGTTCGTCACAGTTTCTGTGCTAGTGGTAGAATTAGAACTCAAATCATTTGGAGGGGTATTTGACATGTCTATAGAATTAACATAATCATGGGAAGATAAACTATGACTCCTGGCTGTATGCAGGTTGATTCCCGTTTAGTAAATATAATATGTTCACATGTACAAATAATATTGTAAAAGTTTGTTTTCCTGGCCTAGTAACCAGTAAACAACCAGACACAAATTGGCAATATTTCTTTCTTGAATATTTTGCAAACTATCGTACAAAATGTTCTGCGAATATTGTCACATAGATACAACAAATTCCTCTTTCTTCCATAAATTAAAATATACATCCAAACACCATGCCACTGTTAAAAAACACACTTCATATCCCTGTCTTCAGACACAACTGCTAGACATGACCATGGCCTTCTGTTGAATATCGCATATAGAGTCTTTAAACAGTGAATTTGATACTAATACAGCCTAATTCGAGTTCTTATTGTACTTATTGTGCTATTTCCAAAATGTGTTGTCATATGTGATTTATGTTTCTGAACATCGCGAATTCCATCTATAAACAGTGAATATGACGATATTACGTACTTATTCGAGCTTTTATTGCAATTAATGTGTGATTGTAGAAATGTTTCTACTTGTGTTTTCATATGTGATTTATATCTCTGAATATCTCGAATTCCATCTATAAACAGTGAATATGACGATATTTCATACTTATTCGAGCTCCTGTTACATACTACTGCATTTAATGTGAGTTTGTAGAAATGTGTTTCCAGATGCGTTGTACGTACTTGAATATCGCATATAGAGTCTTTAACCAGTGAATTTGATACTAATACAGCCTAATTCGAGTTCTTTTTGTACTTATTGTGCTTTTTTCGGAATGTGTATTCATGTGTGTTTCGTGGTTCTGAATATCGCGAATCCCATCTATAAACAGTGAATATGACGATATTACATACTTATTTGAGCTCTTGTTACAAACTATTGCACTTAATGTGAGTTTGTAGAAATGTTTTTTTCAGATGCGTTGTACGTTTCTGAATATCACATATTCAACCTATAAACGGTGAATTTGATGTTAATACAGCATTATTCAAGTTCCTTTTGTACTTAATATGGAATTTCCTAAATGTGGTTTCATACGTGATTTATGTCTCTGAATATTTCGAATTCCATCTAAAAACAGTGAATATGACGATATTACATACTTATTCGAGCTCCTGTTACATACTATTGCATTTAATGTGAGTTTGTAGAAATGTGTTTCCAGATGCGTTGTACGTTTCTGAATATCGCATATTGAAACTTTAAACAGAGAATTTGATACTAATATAGCCTAATTCGAGTTCTTATTGTACTTATTGTGCTATTTCCTAAATGTGTTGTCATATGTGATTTATGTTTCTGAACATCGCGAATTCCATCTATAAACAGTGAATATGACGATATTACGTACTTATTCGAGCTTTTATTGCAATTAATGTGTGATTGTAGAAATGTTTCTAGATGTGTTTTCATATGTGATTTATATCTCTGAATATCTTGAATTCCATCTATTAACAGTGAATATGACGATATTACATACTTATTCGAGCTCCTGTTACATACTATTGCATTTAATGTGAGTTTGTAGAAATGTGTTTCCAGATGCGTTGTACGTTTCTGAATATCGCATATAGAGTCTTCAAACAGTGAATTTGATACTAATACAGCCTAATTCGAGTTCTTTTTGTGCTTATCGTGCTTTTTTCGGAATACGTATTCATGTGTGATTCATGTTTCTGAATATCGCGAATTCCATCTATAAACAGTGAATATGACAATATTACATACTTATTTGAGCTCTTGTTACAAACTATTGCACTTAAAGTGAGTTTGTAGAAATGTTTTTTCAGATGCGTTGTACGTTTCTGAATATCACATATTCATCCTATAAACGGTGAATTTGATGTTAATACAGCATTATTCAAGTTCCTTTGTACTTAATATGCAATTTCCTAAATGTGGTTTCATACATGATTTATGTCTCTGAATATTTCGAATTCCATCTATAAACAGTGAATATGACGATATTACATACTTATTCGAGCTCCTGTTACATACTATTGCATTTAATGTGAGTTTGTAGAAATGTGTTTCCAGATGCGTTGTACGTTTCTGAATATCGCATATTGAAACTTTAAACAGTGAATTTGATACTAATATAGCCTAATTCGAGTTCTTATCGTACTTATTGTGCTATTTCTGAAATGTGTTTTCATATGTGATTTACTATGTCTCTGAATATCTCGAATTCCATCTATAAACAGTCAATATGACGATATTACATACTTATTCGAGCTCCTGTTACATACTATTGTATTTAATGTGAGTTTGTACAAATGTGTTTCCAGATGCGTTGTACGTTTCTGAATATCGCATATAGAGTCTTTAAACAGTGAATTTGATACTAATACAGCCTAGTTCGAGTTCTTATTGTACTTATTGTGCTATTTCCAAAATGTGTTGTCATATGTGAGTTAGTTTCTGAACATCGCGAATTCCATCTATAAACAGTGAATATGACGATATTACGTACTTATTCGAGGTTTTATTGCAATTAATGTGTGATTGTAGAAATGTTTCTACTTGTGTTTTCATATGTGATTTATGTCTCTGAATATCTCGAATTCCATCTATAAACAGTGAATATGACGATATTACATACTTATTCGAGCTCCTGTTACATACTACTGCATTTAATGTGAGTTTGTAGAAATGTGTTTCCAGATACGTTGTACGATTCTGAATATCGCATATTGAAACTTTAAATAGTGAATTTGATACTAATATAGCCTAATTCGAGTTCTTATTGTACTTATTGTGCTATTTCCAAAATGTGTTGTCATATGTGATTTATATCTCTGAATATCTCGAATTCCATCTATAAACAGTGAATATGACGATATTACATACTTATTCGAGCTCCTGTTACATACTACTGTATTTAATGTGAGTTTGTTGAAATGTGTTTCCAGATGCGTTGTACGTACTTGAATGTCGCATATAGAGTCTTTAAACCGTGAATTTGATACTAATACAGCCTAATTCGAGTTCTTTTTGTGCTTATTGTGCTTTTTTCGGAATGTGTATTCATGTGTGATTCATGTTTCTGAATATCGCGAATTCCATCTATAAACAGTGAATATGACGATATTATATACTTATTTGAGCTCTTGTTACAAACTATTGCACTTAATGTGAGTTTGTAGATATGTTTTTTCAGATGCGTTGTACGTTTCTGAATATCACATATTCAACCTATAAACGGTGAATTTGATGTTAATACAGCATTATTCAAGTTCCTTTTGTACTTAATATGGAATTTCCTAAATGTGGTTTCATACGTGATTTATGTCTCTGAATATTTCGAATTCCATCTAAAAACAGTGAATATGACGATATTACATACTTATTCGAGCTCCTGTTACATACTAATGCATTTAATTTGAGTTTGTAGAAATGTGTTTCCAGATGCGTTGTACGTTTCTGAATATCGCATATTGAAACTTTAAACAGTGAATTCGATACTAATATAGCCTAATTCGAATTCTTGTTGTACTTATTGTGCTATTTCCAAATGTGTTTTCATATGTGATTTATGTTTCTGAACGTCGCGAATTCCATCTATAAACAGTGAATATGACGATATTACGTACTTATTCGAGCTTTTATTGCAATTAATGTGTGATTGTACAAATGTTTCTACTTGTGTTGTCATATGTGATTTATATCTGTGAATATCTCGAATTCCATCTATAAACAGTGAATATGACGATATTACATACTTATTCGAGCTCCTGTTACATACTACTGCATTTAATGTGAGTTTGTAGAAATGTGTTTCCAGATGTGTTGTACGTTTCTGAATATCGCATATTGAAACTTTAAACAGAGAATTTGATACTAATATAGCCTAATTCGAGTTCTTATTGTACTTATTGTGCTATTTCCAAAATGTGTTGTCATATGTGATTTATGTTTCTGAACATCGCGAATTCCATCTATAAACAGTGAATATGACGATAATTACGTACTTATTCGAGCTTTTATTGCAATTAATGTGTGAATGTATAAATGTTTCTAGATGTGTTTTCATATGTGATTTATATCTCTGAATATCTCGAATTCCATCTATAAACAGTGAATATGACGATATTACATTCTTATTCGAGCTCCTGTTACATACTACTGCATTTAATGTGAGTTTGTAGAAATGTGTTTCCAGATGCGTTGTACGTACTTGAATATCGCATATAGAGTCTTTAAACAGTGAATTTGATGCTAATGCAGCCTAATTCGAGTTCTTTTTGTGCTTATTGTGCTTTTTTCGGAATGTGTATTCATGTGTGATTCATGTTTCTGAATATCGCGAATTCCATCTATAAACAGTGAATATGACGATATTACATACTTATTTGAGCTCTTGTTACAAACTATTGCACTTAAAGTGAGTTTGTACAAATGTTTCTTCAGATGCGTTGTACGTTTCTGAATATCACATATTCAACCTATAAACGGTGAATTTGATGTTAATACAGCATTATTCAAGTTCCTTAGTACTTAATATGCAATTTCCTAAATGTGGTTTCATACGTGATTTATGTCTCTGAATATTTCGAATTCCATCTATAAACAGTGAATATGACGATATTACATACTTCTTCGAGCTCCTGTTACATACTATTGCATTTAATGTGAGTTTGTAGAAATGTTTTTTCAGATGCGTTGTACAATTCTGAATATCACATATTCAACCTACAAACGGTGAATTTGATGTTAATACAGCATTATTTAAGTTCCTTTGTACTTAATATGCAATTTCCTAAATGTGGTTTCATACATGATTTATATCTCTGAATATTTCGAATTCCATCTATAAACTGTGAATATGACGATATTACATACTTATTCGAGCTCCTGTTACATACTAATGCATTTAATGTGAGTTTGTAGAAATGTGTTACCAGATGCGTTGTACGTTTCTGAAACTTTAAACAGTGAATTCGATACTAATATAGCCTAATTCGAATTCTTGTTGTACTTATTGTGCTATTTCCGAAATGTGTTTTCATATGTGATTTATGTTTCTGAACGTCGCGAATTCCATCTATAAACAGTGAATATGACGATATTACGTACTTATTCGAGCTTTTATTGCAATTAATGTGTGATTGTAGAAATGTTTCTACTTGTGTTTTCATATGTGATTTATATCTCTGAATATCTTTAATTCCATCTATAAACAGTGAATATGACGATATTACATACTTATTCGAGCTCCTGTTACATACTATTGCATATAATGTGAGTTTGTAGAAATGTGTTTCCAGATGCGTTGTACGTACTTGAATATCGCATATAGAGTCTTTAAACAGTGAATTTGATACTAATACAGCCTAATTCGAGTTCTTTTTGTACTTATTGTGCTTTTTTCGGAATGTGTATTCATGTGTGATTCGTGGTTCTGAATATCGCGAATTCCATCTATAAACAGTGAATATGACGATATTACATACTTATTTGAGCTCTTGTTACAAACTATTGCACTTAATGTGACTTTGTAGAAATGTTTTTTCAGATGCGTTGTACGTTTCTGAATATCACATATTCAACCTATAAACGGTGAATTTGATGTTAATACAGCATTATTCAAGTTCCTTTTGTACTTAATATGGAATTTCCTAAATGTGGTTTCATACGTGATTTATGTCTCTGAATATTTCGAATTCCATCTAAAAACAGTGAATATGACGATATTACATACTTATTCGAGCTCCTGTTACATACTATTGCATTTAATGTGAGTTTGTAGAAATGTGTTTCCAGATGCGTTGTACGTTTCTGAATATCGCATATTGAAACTTTAAACAGAGAATTTGATACTAATATAGCCTAATTCGAGTTCTTATTGTACTTATTGTGCTATTTCCTAAATGTGTTGTCATATGTGATTTATGTTTCTGAACATCGCGAATTCCATCTATAAACAGTGAATATGACGATATTACGTACTTATTCGAGCTTTTATTGCAATTAATGTGTGAATGTATAAATGTTTCTAGATGTGTTTTCATATGTGATTTATATCTCTGAATATCTCGAATTCCATCTATAAACAGTGAATATGACGATATTACATACTTATTCGAGCTCCTGTTACATACTACTGCATTTAATGTGAGTTTGTAGAAATGTGTTTCCAGATGCGTTGTACGATTCTGAATATCACATATTGAACCTATAAACGGTGAATTTGATGTTTATACAGCATTATTCAAGTTCCTTTGTACTTAATATGCAATTTCCTAAATGTGGTTTCATACATGATTTATGTCTCTGAATATTTCGAATTCCATCTATAAACTGTGAATATGACGATATTACATTCTTATTCGAGCTCCTGTTACATACTACTGCATTTAATGTGAGTTTGTAGAAATGTGTTTCCAGATGCGTTGTACGTACTTGAATATCGCATATAGAGTCTTTAAACAGTGAATTTGATGCTAATGCAGCCTAATTCGAGTTCTTTTTGTGCTTATTGTGCTTTTTTCGGAATGTGTATTCATGTGTGATTCATGTTTCTGAATATCGCGAATTCCATCTATAAACAGTGAATATGACGATATTACATACTTATTTGAGCTCTTGTTACAAACTATTGCACTTAAAGTGAGTTTGTAGAAACGTTTCTTCAGATGCGTTGTACGTTACTGAATATCACATATTCAACCTATAAACGGTGAATTTGATGTTAATACAGCATTATTCAAGTTCCTTAGTACTTAATATGCAGTTTCCTAAATGTGGTTTCATACGTGATTTATGTCTCTGAATATTTCGAATTCCATCTATAAACAGTGAATATGACGATATTACATACTTCTTCGAGCTCCTGTTACATACTATTGCATTTAATGTGAGTTTGTAGAAATGTTTTTTCAGATGCGTTGTACGATTCTGAATATCACATATTCAACCTATAAACGGTGAATTTGATGTTAATACAGCATTATTTAAGTTCCTTTGTACTTAATATGCAATTTCCTAAATGTGGTTTCATACATGATTTATATCTCTGAATATTTCGAATTCCATCTATAAACTGTGAATATGACGATATTACATACTTATTCGAGCTCCTGTTACATACTAATGCATTTAATGTGAGTTTGTAGAAATGTGTTTCCAGATGCGTTGTACGTTTCTGAATATCGCATATTGAAACTTTAAACAGTGAATTCGATACTAATATAGCCTAATTCGAATTCTTGTTGTACTTATTGTGCTATTTCCGAAATGTGTTTTCATATGTGATTTATGTTTCTGAACGTCGCGAATTCCATCTATAAACAGTGAATATGACGATATTACATACTTATTCGAGCTCCTGTTACATACTATTGCATTTAATGTGAGTTTGTAGAAATGTGTTTCCAGATGCGTTGTACGTTTCTGAATATCGCATATAGAGTCTTTAAACAGTGAATTTGATACTAATACAGCCTAATTCGAGTTTTTTTTGTGCTTATCGTGCTTTTTTCGGAATACGTATTCATGTGTGATTCATGTTTCTGAATATCGCGAATTCCATCTATAAACAGTGAATATGACGATATTACATACTTATTTGAGCTCTTGTTACAAACTATTGCACTTAAAGTGAGTTTGTAGAAATGTTTTTTCAGATGCGTTGTACGTTTCTGAATATCACATATTCAACCTATAAACGGTGAATTTGATGTTAATACAGCATTATTCAAGTTCCTTTGTACTTAATATGCAATTTCCTAAATGTGGTTTCATACATGATTTATGTCTCTGAATATTTCGAATTCCATCTATAAACAGTGAATATGACGATATTACATACTTATTCGAGCTCCTGTTACATACTATTGCATTTAATGTGAGTTTGTAGAAATGTGTTTCCAGATGCGTTGTACGTTTCTGAATATCGCATATTGAAATTTTAAACAGTGAATTTGATACTAATATAGCCTAATTCGAGTTCTTATCGTACTTATTGTGCTATTTCTGAAATGTGTTTTCATATGTGATTTATGTTTCTGAACATCGCGAATTCCATCTATAAACAGTGAATATGACGATATTACGTACTTATTCGAGCTTTTATTGCAATTAATGTGTGATTGTAAAAATGTTTCTACATGTGTTTTCATATGTGATTTATATCTCTGAATATCTCGAATTCCATCTATAAACAGTCAATATGACGATATTACATACTTATTGGAGATCCTGTTACATACTATTGCATTTAATGTGAGTTTGTAGAAATGTGTTTCAGATGCGTTGTACGTTTCTGAATATCACGTATTCAACCTATAAACGGTGAATGTGATGCTAATAGAGCATTGTTCAAGTTCCTTTTGTACTTAATATGCAATTTCCTAAATGTGTTTTCATATGTGATTTTTGTCTCTGATCAACTCGAATTCCATCTATAAACAGTGAATATGACGATATTATATACTTATTCGAGCTCCTGTTACATACTATTGTATTTAATGTGAGTTTGTACAAATGTGTTTCCAGATGCGTTGTACGTTTCTGAATATCGCATATAGAGTCTTTAAACAGTGAATTTGATACTAATAAAGCCTAATTCGAGTTCTTATTGTACTTATTGTGCTATTTCCAAAATGTGTTGTCATATGTGATTTATGTTTCTGAACATCGCGAATTCCATCTATAAACAGTGAATATGACGATATTACGTACTTATTCGAGCTTTTATTGCAATTAATGTGTGATTGTAGAAATGTTTCTACTTGTGTTTTCATATGTGATTTATATCTCTGAATATCTCGAATTCCATCTATAAACAGTGAATATGACGATATTACATACTTATTCGAGCTCCTGTTACATACTACTGCATTTAATGTGAGTTTGTAGAAATGTGTTTCCAGATGCGTTGTACGTACTTGAATATCGCATATAGAGTCTTTAAACAGTGAATTTGATACTAATACAGCCTAATTCGAGTTTTTTTGTACTTATTGTGCTTTTTTCGGAATGTGTATTCATGTGTGATTCGTGGTTCTGAATATCGCGAATTCCATCTATAAACAGTGAATATGACGATATTACATACTTATTTGAGCTCTTGTTACAAACTATTGCACTTAATGTGAGTTTGTAGAAATGTTTTTTCAGATGCGTTGTACGTTTCTGAATATCACATATTCAACCTATAAACGGTGAATTTGATGTTAATACAGCATTATTCAAGTTCCTTTTGTACTTAATATGGAATTTCCTAAATGTGGTTTCATACGTGATTTATGTCTCTGAATATTTCGAATTCCATCTAAACACAGTGAATATGACGATATTACATACTTATTCGAGCTCCTGTTACATACTATTGCATTTAATGTGAGTTTGTAGAAATGTGTTTCCAGATGCGTTGTACGTTACGTCGAGCTCCTGTTACATACTACTGCATTTAATGTGAGTTTGTAGAAATGTGTTTCCAGATGCGTTGTACGATCTATCACGTTGTACGAATATCACATATTCAACCTATAAACGGTGAATTTGATGTTTATACAGCATTATTCAAGTTCCTTTGTACTTAATATGCAATTTCCTAAATGTGGTTTCATACATGATTTATGTCTCTGAATATTTCGAATTCCATCTATTATCAGTGAATATGACGATATTACATACTTATTCGAGCTCCTGTTACATACTATTGCATTTAATGTGAGTTTGTAGAAATGTGTTTCCAGATGCGTTGTACGTTTCTGAATATCGCATATTGAAACTTTAAACAGTGAATTTGATACTAATATAGTCTAATTCGAGTTCTTATCGTACTTATTGTGCTATTTCTGAAATGTGTTTTCATATGTGATTTATGTTTCTGAACATCGCGAATTCCATCTATAAACAGTGAATATGACGATATTACGTACTTATTCGAGCTTTTATTGCAATTAATGTGTGATTGTAAAAATGTTTCTACATGTGTTTTCATATGTGATTTATATCTCTGAATATCTCGAATTCCATCTATAAACAGTCAATATGACGATATTACATACTTATTGGAGATCCTGTTACATACTATTGCATTTAATGTGAGTTTGTAGAAATGTGTTTCAGATGCGTTGTACGTTTCTGAATATCACGTATTCAACCTATAAACGGTGAATGTGATGCTAATAGAGCATTGTTCAAGTTCCTTTTGTACTTAATATGCAATTTCCTAAATGTGTTTTCATATGTGATTTTTGTCTCTGATCAACTCGAATTCCATCTATAAACAGTGAATATGACGATATTATATACTTATTCGAGCTCCTGTTACATACTATTGTATTTAATGTGAGTTTGTACAAATGTGTTTCCAGATGCGTTGTACGTTTCTGAATATCGCATATAGAGTCTTTAAACAGTGAATTTGATACTAATACAGCCTAATTCGAGTTCTTATTGTACTTATTGTGCTATTTCCAAAATGTGTTGTCATATGTGATTTGTGTTTCTGAACATCGCGAATTCCATCTATAAACAGTGAATATGACGATATTACGTACTTATTCGAGCTTTTATTGCAATTAATGTGTGATTGTAGAAATGTTTCTACTTGTGTTTTCATATGTGATTTATATCTCTGAATATCTCGAATTCCATCTATAAACAGTGAATATGACGATATTACATACTTATTCGAGCTCCTGTTACATACTACTGCATTTAATGTGAGTTTGTAGAAATGTGTTTCCAGATGCGTTGTACGTACTTGAATATCGCATATAGAGTCTTTAAACAGTGAATTTGATACTAATACAGCCTAATTCGAGTTCTTTTTGTACTTATTGTGCTTTTTTTCGGAATGTGTATTCATGTGTGTTTCGTGGTTCTGAATATCGCGAATCCCATCTATAAACAGTGAATATGACGATATTACATACTTATTTGAGCTCTTGTTACAAACTATTGCACTTAATGTGAGTTTGTAGAAATGTTTTTTCAGATGCGTTGTACGTTTCTGAATATCACATATTCAACCTATAAACGGTGAATTTGATGTTAATACAGCATTATTCAAGTTCCTTTTGTACTTAATATGGAATTTCCTAAATGTGGTTTCATACGTGATTTATGTCTCTGAATATTTCGAATTCCATCTAAGAACAGTGAATATGACGATATTACATACTTATTCGAGCTCCTGTTACATACTATTGCATTTAATGTGAGTTTGTAGAAATGTGTTTCCAGATGCGTTGTACGTTTCTGAATATCGCATATTGAAACTTTAAACAGAGAATTTGATACTAATATAGCCTAATTCGAGTTCTTATTGTACTTATTGTGCTATTTCCTAAATGTGTTGTCATATGTGATTTATGTTTCTGAACATCGCGAATTCCATCTATAAACAGTGAATATGACGATATTACATACTTATTCGAGCTCCTGTTACATACTATTGCATTTAATGTGAGTTTGTAGAAATGTGTTTCCAGATGCGTTGTACGTTTCTGAATATCGCATATAGAGTCTTCAAACAGTGAATTTGATACTAATACAGCCTAATTCGAGTTCTTTTTGTGCTTATCGTGCTTTTTTCGGAATACGTATTCATGTGTGATTCATGTTTCTGAATATCGCGAATTCCATCTATAAACAGTGAATATGACAATATTACATACTTATTTGAGCTCTTGTTACAAACTATTGCACTTAAAGTGAGTTTGTAGAAATGTTTTTTCAGATGCGTTGTACGTTTCTGAATATCACATATTCATCCTATAAACGGTGAATTTGATGTTAATACAGCATTATTCAAGTTCCTTTGTACTTAATATGCAATTTCCTAAATGTGGTTTCATACATGATTTATGTCTCTGAATATTTCGAATTCCATCTATAAACAGTGAATATGACGATATTACATACTTATTCGAGCTCCTGTTACATACTATTGCATTTAATGTGAGTTTGTAGAAATGTGTTTCCAGATGCGTTGTACGTTTCTGAATATCGCATATTGAAACTTTAAACAGTGAATTTGATACTAATCTAGCCTAATTCGAGTTCTTATCGTACTTATTGTGCTATTTCTGAAATGTGTTTTCATATGTGATTTACTATGTCTCTGAATATCTCGAATTCCATCTATAAACAGTCAATATGACGATATTACATACTTATTCGAGCTCCTGTTACATACTATTGTATTTAATGTGAGTTTGTACAAATGTGTTTCCAGATGCGTTGTACGTTTCTGAATATCGCATATAGAGTCTTTAAACAGTGAATTTGATACTAATACAGCCTAGTTCGAGTTCTTATTGTACTTATTGTGCTATTTCCAAAATGTGTTGTCATATGTGAGTTAGTTTCTGAACATCGCGAATTCCATCTATAAACAGTGAATATGACGATATTACGTACTTATTCGAGGTTTTATTGCAATTAATGTGTGATTGTAGAAATGTTTCTACTTGTGTTTTCATATGTGATTTATGTCTCTGAATATCTCGAATTCCATCTATAAACAGTGAATATGACGATATTACATACTTATTCGAGATCCTGTTACATACTACTGCATTTAATGTGAGTTTGTAGAAATGTGTTTCCAGATGCGTTGTACGTACTTGAATATCGCATTTAGAGTCTTTAAACAGTGAATTTGATACTAATACAGCCTAATTCGAGTTCTTTTTATACTTATTGTGCTTTTTTCGGAATGTGTATTCATGTGTGATTCAAGTTTCTGAATATCGCGAATTCCATCTATAAACAGTGAATATGATGATATTACATACTTATTTGAGCTCTTGTTACAAACTATTGCACTTAATGTGAGTTTGTAGAAATGTTTTTTCAGATGCGTTGTACGTTTCTGAATATCATATATTCAACCTATAAACGGTGAATTTGATGTTAATACAGCATTATTCAAGTTCCTTTGTACTTAATATGCAATTTCCTAAATGTGGTTTCATACATGATTTATGTCTCTGAATATTTCGAATTCCATCTATAAACAGTGAATATGACGATATTACATACTTATTCGAGCTCCTGTTACATACTATTGCATTTAATGTGAGTTTGTAGAAATGTGTTTCCAGATGCGTTGTACGTTTCTGAATATCGCATATTGAAACTTTAAACAGTGAATTTGATACTAATATAGCCTAATTCGAGTTCTTATCGTACTTATTGTGCTATTTCTGAAATGTGTTTTCATATGTGATTTATGTTTCTTAACATCGCGAATTCCATCTATAAACAGTGAATATGACAATATTACGTACTTATTCGAGCTTTTATTGCAATTAATGTGTGAATGTATAAATGTTTCTAGATGTGTTTTCATATGTGATTTATATCTCTGAATATCTCGAATTCCATCTATAAACAGTGAATATGACGATATTACATACTTATTGGAGATCCTGTTACATACTATTGCATTTAATGTGAGTTTGTAGAAATGTGTTTCAAATGCGTTGTACGTTTCTGAATATCACGTATTCAACCTATAAACGGTGAATGTGATGCTAATAGAGCATAATACAAGTTCCTTTTGTACTTAATATGCAATTTCCTAAATGTGTTTTCATATGTGATTTTTGTCTCTGATCAACTCGAATTCCATCTATAAACAGTGAATATGACGATATTATATACTTATTCGAGCTCCTGTTACATACTATTGTATTTAATGTGAGTTTGTACAAATGTGTTTCCAGATGCGTTGTACGTTTCTGAATATGGCATATAGAGTCTTTAAACAGTGAATTTGATACTAATACAGCCTAATTCGAGTTCTTATTGTACTTATTGTGCTATTTCCAAAATGTGTTGTCATATGTGATTTATGTTTCTGAACATCGCGAATTCCATCTATAAACAGTGAATATGACCATATTACGTACTTATTCGAGCTTTTATTGCAAATAATGTGTGAATGTATAAATGTTTCTAGATGTGTTTTCATATGTGATTTATATCTCTGAATATCTCGAATTCCATCTATAAACAGTGAATATGACGATATTACATACTTATTCGAGCTCCTGTTACATACTACTGCATTTAATGTGAGTTTGTAGAAATGTGTTTCCAGATGCGTTGTACGTACTTGAATATCGCATATAGAGTCTTTATACAGTGAATTTGATGCTAATACAGCCTAATTCGAGTTCTTTTTGTGCTTATTGTGCTTTTTTCGGAATGTGTATTCATGTGTGATTCATGTTTCTGAATATCGCAAATTCCATCTATAAACAGTGAATATGACGATATTACATACTTATTTGAGCTCTTGTTACAAACTATTGCACTTAATGTGTGAATGTATAAATGTTTCTAGATGTGTTTTCATATGTGATTTATATCTCTGAATATCTCGAATTCCATCTATAAACAGTGAATATGACGATATTACATACTTATTGGAGATCCTGTTACATACTATTGCATTTAATGTGAGTTTGTAGAAATGTGTTTCAGATGCGTTGTACGTTTCTGAATATCACGTATTCAACCTATAAACGGTGAATGTGATGCTAATAGAGCATAATTCAAGTTCCTTTTGTACTTAATATGCAATTTCCTAAATGTGTTTTCATATGTGATTTTTGTCTCTGATCAACTCGAATTCCATCTATAAACAGTGAATATGACGATATTATATACTTATTCGAGCTCCTGTTACATACTATTGTATTTAATGTGAGTTTGTACAAATGTGTTTCCAGATGCGTTGTACGTTTCTGAATATCGCATATAGAGTCTTTAAACAGTGAATTTGATACTAATACAGCCTAATTCGAGTTCTTATTGTACTTATTGTGCTATTTCCAAAATGTGTTGTCATATGTGATTTACGTTTCTGAACATCGCGAATTCCATCTATAAACAGTGAATATGACCATATTACGTACTTATTCGAGCTTTTATTGCAATTAATGTGTGAATGTATAAATGTTTCTAGATGTGTTTTCATATGTGATTTATATCTCTGAATATCTCGAATTCCATCTATAAACAGTGAATATGACGATATTACATACTTATTCGAGCTCCTGTTACATACTACTGCATTTAATGTGAGTTTGTAGAAATGTGTTTCCAGATGCGTTGTACGTACTTGAATATCGCATATAGAGTCTTTATACAGTGAATTTGATGCTAATACAGCCTAATTCGAGTTCTTTTTGTGCTTATTGTGCTTTTTTCGGAATGTGTATTCATGTGTGATTCATGTTTCTGAATATCGCAAATTCCATCTATAAAAAGTGAATATGACGATATTACATACTTATTTGAGCTCTTGTTACAAACTATTGCACTTAAAGTGAGTTTGTAGAAATGTTTCTTCAGATGCGTTGTACGTTTCTGAATATCACATATTCAACCTATAAACGGTGAATTTGATGTTAATACAGCATTATTCAAGTTCCTTAGTACTTAATATGCAATTTCCTAAATGTGGTTTCATACGTGATTTATGTCTCTGAATATTTCGAATTCCATCTATAAACAGTGAATATGACGATATTACATACTTATTCGAGCTCCTGTTACATATTATTGCATTGAATGTGAGTTTGTAGAAATGTTTTTTCAGATGCGTTGTACGATTCTGAATATCACATATTCAACCTATAAACGGTGAATTTGATGTTAATACAGCATTATTTAAGTTCCTTTGTACTTAATATGCAATTTCCTAAATGTGGTTTCATACATGATTTATGTCTCTGAATATTTCGAATTCCATCTATAAACTGTGAATATGACGATATTACATACTTACTCGAGTTCCTGTTACATACTAATGCATTTAATGTGAGTTTGTAGAAATGTGTTTCCAGATCCGTTGTACGTACTTGAATATCGCATATGGAGTCTTTAAACAGTGAATTTGATTCTAATACAGCCTAATTCGAGTTCTTTTTGTGCTTAATGTGCTTTTTTCGGAATGTGTATTCATGTGTGATTCATGTTTCTGAATATCGCGAATTCCATCTATAAACAGTGAATATGACGATATTACATACTTATTTGAGCTCTTGTTACAAACTATTGCACTTAAAGTGAGTTTGTAGAAATGTTTCTTCAAATGCGTTGTACGTTTCTGAATATCACATATTCAACCTATAAACGGTGAATTTGATGTTAATACAGCATTATTCAAGTTCCTTAGTACTTAATATGCAATTTCCTAAATGTGGTTTCATACGTGATTTATGTCTCTGAATATTTCGAATTCCATCTATAAACAGTGAATATGTCGATATTACATACTTCTTCGAGCTCCTGTTACATACTATTGCATTTAATGTCAGTTTGTAGAAATGTTTTTTCAGATGCGTTGTACGATTCTGAATATCACATATTCAACCTATAAACGGTGAATTTGATGTTAATACAGCATTATTCAAGTTCCTTTGTACTTAATATGCAATTTCCTAAATGTGGTTTCATACATGATTTATGTCTCTGAATATTTCGAATTCCATCTATAAACTGTGAATATGACGATATTACATACTTATTCGAGCTCCTGTTACATACTAATGCATTTAATGTGAGTTTGTAGAAATGTGTTTCCAGATGCGTTGTACGTTTCTGAATATCGCATATTGAAACTTTAAACAGTGAATTTGATACTAATATAGCCTAATTCGAGTTCTTATTGTACTTATTGTGCTATTTCCAAAATGTGTTGTCATATGTGATTTATGTTTCTGAACATCGCGAATTCCATCTATAAACAGTGAATATGACCATATTACGTACTTATTCGAGCTTTTATTGCAATTAATGTGTGATTGTAGAAATCTTTCTAGATGTGTTTTCATATGTGATTTATGTCTCTGAATATCTTGAATTCCATCTATAAACAGTGAATATGACGATATTACATACTTATTCGAGCTCCTGTTACATACTATTGCATTTAATGTGAGTTTGTAGAAATGTGTTTCCAGATGCGTTGTACGTTTCTGAATATCGCATATAGAGTCTTTAAACAGTGAATTTGATACTAATACAGCCTAATTCGAGTTCTTTTTGTGCTTATCGTGCTTTTTTCGGAATACGTATTCATGTGTGATTCATGTTTCTGAATATCGCGAATTCCATCTATAAACAGTGAATATGACGATATTACATACTTATTTGAGCTCTTGTTACAAACTATTGCACTTAAAGTGAGTTTGTAGAAATGTTTTTTCAGATGCGTTGTACGTTTCTGAATATCACATATTCAACCTATAAACGGTGAATTTGATGTTAATACAGCATTATTCAAGTTCCTTTGTACTTAATATGCAATTTCCTAAATGTGGTTTCATACATGATTTATGTCTCTGAATATTTCGAATTCCATCTATAAACAGTGAATATGACGATATTACATACTTATTCGAGCTCCTGTTACATACTATTGCATTTAATGTGAGTTTGTAGAAATGTGTTTCCAGATGCGTTGTACGTTTCTGAATATCGCATATTGAAACTTTAAACAGTGAATTTGATACTAATATAGCCTAATTCGAGTTCTTATCGTACTTATTGTGCTATTTCTGAAATGTGTTGTCATATGTGATTTATGTTTCTGAACATCGCGAATTCCATCTATAAACAGTGAATATGACCATATTACGTACTTTTTCGAGCTTTTATTGCAATTAATGTGTGAATGTATAAATGTTTCTAGATGTGTTTTCATATGTGATTTATATCTCTGAATATCTCGAATTCCATCTATAAACAGTGAATATGACGATATTACATACTTATTCGAGCTCCTGTTACATACTACTGCATTTAATGTGAGTTTGTAGAAATGTGTTTCCAGATGCGTTGTACGTACTTGAATATCGCATATAGAGTCTTTATACAGTGAATTTGATGCTAATACAGCCTAATTCGAGTTCTTTTTGTGCTTATTGTGCTTTTTTCGGAATGTGTATTCATGTGTGATTCATGTTTCTGAATATCGCAAATTCCATCTATAAACAGTGAATATGACGATATTACATACTTATTTGAGCTCTTGTTACAAACTATTGCACTTAATGTGTGAATGTATAAATGTTTCTAGATGTGTTTTCATATGTGATTTATATCTCTGAATATCTCGAATTCCATCTATAAACAGTGAATATGACGATATTACATACTTATTGGAGATCCTGTTACATACTATTGCATTTAATGTGAGTTTGTAGAAATGTGTTTCAGATGCGTTGTACGTTTCTGAATATCACGTATTCAACCTATAAACGGTGAATGTGATGCTAATAGAGCATAATTCAAGTTCCTTTTGTACTTAATATGCAATTTCCTAAATGTGTTTTCATATGTGATTTTTGTCTCTGATCAACTCGAATTCCATCTATAAACAGTGAATATGACGATATTATATACTTATTCGAGCTCCTGTTACATACTATTGTATTTAATGTGAGTTTGTACAAATGTGTTTCCAGATGCGTTGTACGTTTCTGAATATCGCATATAGAGTCTTTAAACAGTGAATTTGATACTAATACAGCCTAATTCGAGTTCTTATTGTACTTATTGTGCTATTTCCAAAATGTGTTGTCATATGTGATTTACGTTTCTGAACATCGCGAATTCCATCTATAAACAGTGAATATGACCATATTACGTACTTATTCGAGCTTTTATTGCAATTAATGTGTGAATGTATAAATGTTTCTAGATGTGTTTTCATATGTGATTTATATCTCTGAATATCTCGAATTCCATCTATAAACAGTGAATATGACGATATTACATACTTATTCGAGCTCCTGTTACATACTACTGCATTTAATGTGAGTTTGTAGAAATGTGTTTCCAGATGCGTTGTACGTACTTGAATATCGCATATAGAGTCTTTATACAGTGAATTTGATGCTAATACAGCCTAATTCGAGTTCTTTTTGTGCTTATTGTGCTTTTTTCGGAATGTGTATTCATGTGTGATTCATGTTTCTGAATATCGCAAATTCCATCTATAAAAAGTGAATATGACGATATTACATACTTATTTGAGCTCTTGTTACAAACTATTGCACTTAAAGTGAGTTTGTAGAAATGTTTCTTCAGATGCGTTGTACGTTTCTGAATATCACATATTCAACCTATAAACGGTGAATTTGATGTTAATACAGCATTATTCAAGTTCCTTAGTACTTAATATGCAATTTCCTAAATGTGGTTTCATACGTGATTTATGTCTCTGAATATTTCGAATTCCATCTATAAACAGTGAATATGACGATATTACATACTTATTCGAGCTCCTGTTACATATTATTGCATTGAATGTGAGTTTGTAGAAATGTTTTTTCAGATGCGTTGTACGATTCTGAATATCACATATTCAACCTATAAACGGTGAATTTGATGTTAATACAGCATTATTTAAGTTCCTTTGTACTTAATATGCAATTTCCTAAATGTGGTTTCATACATGATTTATGTCTCTGAATATTTCGAATTCCATCTATAAACTGTGAATATGACGATATTACATACTTACTCGAGTTCCTGTTACATACTAATGCATTTAATGTGAGTTTGTAGAAATGTGTTTCCAGATCCGTTGTACGTACTTGAATATCGCATATGGAGTCTTTAAACAGTGAATTTGATTCTAATACAGCCTAATTCGAGTTCTTTTTGTGCTTAATGTGCTTTTTTCGGAATGTGTATTCATGTGTGATTCATGTTTCTGAATATCGCGAATTCCATCTATAAACAGTGAATATGACGATATTACATACTTATTTGAGCTCTTGTTACAAACTATTGCACTTAAAGTGAGTTTGTAGAAATGTTTCTTCAAATGCGTTGTACGTTTCTGAATATCACATATTCAACCTATAAACGGTGAATTTGATGTTAATACAGCATTATTCAAGTTCCTTAGTACTTAATATGCAATTTCCTAAATGTGGTTTCATACGTGATTTATGTCTCTGAATATTTCGAATTCCATCTATAAACAGTGAATATGTCGATATTACATACTTCTTCGAGCTCCTGTTACATACTATTGCATTTAATGTCAGTTTGTAGAAATGTTTTTTCAGATGCGTTGTACGATTCTGAATATCACATATTCAACCTATAAACGGTGAATTTGATGTTAATACAGCATTATTCAAGTTCCTTTGTACTTAATATGCAATTTCCTAAATGTGGTTTCATACATGATTTATGTCTCTGAATATTTCGAATTCCATCTATAAACTGTGAATATGACGATATTACATACTTATTCGAGCTCCTGTTACATACTAATGCATTTAATGTGAGTTTGTAGAAATGTGTTTCCAGATGCGTTGTACGTTTCTGAATATCGCATATTGAAACTTTAAACAGTGAATTTGATACTAATATAGCCTAATTCGAGTTCTTATTGTACTTATTGTGCTATTTCCAAAATGTGTTGTCATATGTGATTTATGTTTCTGAACATCGCGAATTCCATCTATAAACAGTGAATATGACCATATTACGTACTTATTCGAGCTTTTATTGCAATTAATGTGTGATTGTAGAAATCTTTCTAGATGTGTTTTCATATGTGATTTATGTCTCTGAATATCTTGAATTCCATCTATAAACAGTGAATATGACGATATTACATACTTATTCGAGCTCCTGTTACATACTATTGCATTTAATGTGAGTTTGTAGAAATGTGTTTCCAGATGCGTTGTACGTTTCTGAATATCGCATATAGAGTCTTTAAACAGTGAATTTGATACTAATACAGCCTAATTCGAGTTCTTTTTGTGCTTATCGTGCTTTTTTCGGAATACGTATTCATGTGTGATTCATGTTTCTGAATATCGCGAATTCCATCTATAAACAGTGAATATGACGATATTACATACTTATTTGAGCTCTTGTTACAAACTATTGCACTTAAAGTGAGTTTGTAGAAATGTTTTTTCAGATGCGTTGTACGTTTCTGAATATCACATATTCAACCTATAAACGGTGAATTTGATGTTAATACAGCATTATTCAAGTTCCTTTGTACTTAATATGCAATTTCCTAAATGTGGTTTCATACATGATTTATGTCTCTGAATATTTCGAATTCCATCTATAAACAGTGAATATGACGATATTACATACTTATTCGAGCTCCTGTTACATACTATTGCATTTAATGTGAGTTTGTAGAAATGTGTTTCCAGATGCGTTGTACGTTTCTGAATATCGCATATTGAAACTTTAAACAGTGAATTTGATACTAATATAGCCTAATTCGAGTTCTTATCGTACTTATTGTGCTATTTCTGAAATGTGTTGTCATATGTGATTTATGTTTCTGAACATCGCGAATTCCATCTATAAACAGTGAATATGACCATATTACGTACTTTTTCGAGCTTTTATTGCAATTAATGTGTGAATGTATAAATGTTTCTAGATGTGTTTTCATATGTGATTTATATCTCTGAATATCTCGAATTCCATCTATAAACAGTGAATATGACGATATTACATACTTATTCGAGCTCCTGTTACATACTACTGCATTTAATGTGAGTTTGTAGAAATGTGTTTCCAGATGCGTTGTACGTACTTGAATATCGCATATAGAGTCTTTATACAGTGAATTTGATGCTAATACAGCCTAATTCGAGTTCTTTTTGTGCTTATTGTGCTTTTTTCGGAATGTGTATTCATGTGTGATTCATGTTTCTGAATATCGCAAATTCCATCTATAAACAGTGAATATGACGATATTACATACTTATTTGAGCTCTTGTTACAAACTATTGCACTTAATGTGTGAATGTATAAATGTTTCTAGATGTGTTTTCATATGTGATTTATATCTCTGAATATCTCGAATTCCATCTATAAACAGTGAATATGACGATATTACATACTTATTGGAGATCCTGTTACATACTATTGCATTTAATGTGAGTTTGTAGAAATGTGTTTCAGATGCGTTGTACGTTTCTGAATATCACGTATTCAACCTATAAACGGTGAATGTGATGCTAATAGAGCATAATTCAAGTTCCTTTTGTACTTAATATGCAATTTCCTAAATGTGTTTTCATATGTGATTTTTGTCTCTGATCAACTCGAATTCCATCTATAAACAGTGAATATGACGATATTATATACTTATTCGAGCTCCTGTTACATACTATTGTATTTAATGTGAGTTTGTACAAATGTGTTTCCAGATGCGTTGTACGTTTCTGAATATCGCATATAGAGTCTTTAAACAGTGAATTTGATACTAATACAGCCTAATTCGAGTTCTTATTGTACTTATTGTGCTATTTCCAAAATGTGTTGTCATATGTGATTTACGTTTCTGAACATCGCGAATTCCATCTATAAACAGTGAATATGACCATATTACGTACTTATTCGAGCTTTTATTGCAATTAATGTGTGAATGTATAAATGTTTCTAGATGTGTTTTCATATGTGATTTATATCTCTGAATATCTCGAATTCCATCTATAAACAGTGAATATGACGATATTACATACTTATTCGAGCTCCTGTTACATACTACTGCATTTAATGTGAGTTTGTAGAAATGTGTTTCCAGATGCGTTGTACGTACTTGAATATCGCATATAGAGTCTTTATACAGTGAATTTGATGCTAATACAGCCTAATTCGAGTTCTTTTTGTGCTTATTGTGCTTTTTTCGGAATGTGTATTCATGTGTGATTCATGTTTCTGAATATCGCAAATTCCATCTATAAAAAGTGAATATGACGATATTACATACTTATTTGAGCTCTTGTTACAAACTATTGCACTTAAAGTGAGTTTGTAGAAATGTTTCTTCAGATGCGTTGTACGTTTCTGAATATCACATATTCAACCTATAAACGGTGAATTTGATGTTAATACAGCATTATTCAAGTTCCTTAGTACTTAATATGCAATTTCCTAAATGTGGTTTCATACGTGATTTATGTCTCTGAATATTTCGAATTCCATCTATAAACAGTGAATATGACGATATTACATACTTATTCGAGCTCCTGTTACATATTATTGCATTGAATGTGAGTTTGTAGAAATGTTTTTTCAGATGCGTTGTACGATTCTGAATATCACATATTCAACCTATAAACGGTGAATTTGATGTTAATACAGCATTATTTAAGTTCCTTTGTACTTAATATGCAATTTCCTAAATGTGGTTTCATACATGATTTATGTCTCTGAATATTTCGAATTCCATCTATAAACTGTGAATATGACGATATTACATACTTACTCGAGTTCCTGTTACATACTAATGCATTTAATGTGAGTTTGTAGAAATGTGTTTCCAGATCCGTTGTACGTACTTGAATATCGCATATGGAGTCTTTAAACAGTGAATTTGATTCTAATACAGCCTAATTCGAGTTCTTTTTGTGCTTAATGTGCTTTTTTCGGAATGTGTATTCATGTGTGATTCATGTTTCTGAATATCGCGAATTCCATCTATAAACAGTGAATATGACGATATTACATACTTATTTGAGCTCTTGTTACAAACTATTGCACTTAAAGTGAGTTTGTAGAAATGTTTCTTCAAATGCGTTGTACGTTTCTGAATATCACATATTCAACCTATAAACGGTGAATTTGATGTTAATACAGCATTATTCAAGTTCCTTAGTACTTAATATGCAATTTCCTAAATGTGGTTTCATACGTGATTTATGTCTCTGAATATTTCGAATTCCATCTATAAACAGTGAATATGTCGATATTACATACTTCTTCGAGCTCCTGTTACATACTATTGCATTTAATGTCAGTTTGTAGAAATGTTTTTTCAGATGCGTTGTACGATTCTGAATATCACATATTCAACCTATAAACGGTGAATTTGATGTTAATACAGCATTATTCAAGTTCCTTTGTACTTAATATGCAATTTCCTAAATGTGGTTTCATACATGATTTATGTCTCTGAATATTTCGAATTCCATCTATAAACTGTGAATATGACGATATTACATACTTATTCGAGCTCCTGTTACATACTAATGCATTTAATGTGAGTTTGTAGAAATGTGTTTCAGATGCGTTGTACGTTTCTGAATATCACGTATTCAACCTATAAACGGTGAATGTGATGCTAATAGAGCATAATTCAAGTTCCTTTTGTACTTAATATGCAATTTCCTAAATGTGTTTTCATATGTGATTTTTGTCTCTGATCAACTCGAATTCCATCTATAAACAGTGAATATGACGATATTATATACTTATTCGAGCTCCTGTTACATACTATTGTATTTAATGTGAGTTTGTACAAATGTGTTTCCAGATGCGTTGTACGTTTCTGAATATCGCATATAGAGTCTTTAAACAGTGAATTTGATACTAATACAGCCTAATTCGAGTTCTTATTGTACTTATTGTGCTATTTCCAAAATGTGTTGTCATATGTGATTTACGTTTCTGAACATCGCGAATTCCATCTATAAACAGTGAATATGACCATATTACGTACTTATTCGAGCTTTTATTGCAATTAATGTGTGAATGTATAAATGTTTCTAGATGTGTTTTCATATGTGATTTATATCTCTGAATATCTCGAATTCCATCTATAAACAGTGAATATGACGATATTACATACTTATTCGAGCTCCTGTTACATACTACTGCATTTAATGTGAGTTTGTAGAAATGTGTTTCCAGATGCGTTGTACGTACTTGAATATCGCATATAGAGTCTTTATACAGTGAATTTGATGCTAATACAGCCTAATTCGAGTTCTTTTTGTGCTTATTGTGCTTTTTTCGGAATGTGTATTCATGTGTGATTCATGTTTCTGAATATCGCAAATTCCATCTATAAAAAGTGAATATGACGATATTACATACTTATTTGAGCTCTTGTTACAAACTATTGCACTTAAAGTGAGTTTGTAGAAATGTTTCTTCAGATGCGTTGTACGTTTCTGAATATCACATATTCAACCTATAAACGGTGAATTTGATGTTAATACAGCATTATTCAAGTTCCTTAGTACTTAATATGCAATTTCCTAAATGTGGTTTCATACGTGATTTATGTCTCTGAATATTTCGAATTCCATCTATAAACAGTGAATATGACGATATTACATACTTATTCGAGCTCCTGTTACATATTATTGCATTGAATGTGAGTTTGTAGAAATGTTTTTTCAGATGCGTTGTACGATTCTGAATATCACATATTCAACCTATAAACGGTGAATTTGATGTTAATACAGCATTATTTAAGTTCCTTTGTACTTAATATGCAATTTCCTAAATGTGGTTTCATACATGATTTATGTCTCTGAATATTTCGAATTCCATCTATAAACTGTGAATATGACGATATTACATACTTACTCGAGTTCCTGTTACATACTAATGCATTTAATGTGAGTTTGTAGAAATGTGTTTCCAGATCCGTTGTACGTACTTGAATATCGCATATGGAGTCTTTAAACAGTGAATTTGATTCTAATACAGCCTAATTCGAGTTCTTTTTGTGCTTAATGTGCTTTTTTCGGAATGTGTATTCATGTGTGATTCATGTTTCTGAATATCGCGAATTCCATCTATAAACAGTGAATATGACGATATTACATACTTATTTGAGCTCTTGTTACAAACTATTGCACTTAAAGTGAGTTTGTAGAAATGTTTCTTCAAATGCGTTGTACGTTTCTGAATATCACATATTCAACCTATAAACGGTGAATTTGATGTTAATACAGCATTATTCAAGTTCCTTAGTACTTAATATGCAATTTCCTAAATGTGGTTTCATACGTGATTTATGTCTCTGAATATTTCGAATTCCATCTATAAACAGTGAATATGTCGATATTACATACTTCTTCGAGCTCCTGTTACATACTATTGCATTTAATGTCAGTTTGTAGAAATGTTTTTTCAGATGCGTTGTACGATTCTGAATATCACATATTCAACCTATAAACGGTGAATTTGATGTTAATACAGCATTATTCAAGTTCCTTTGTACTTAATATGCAATTTCCTAAATGTGGTTTCATACATGATTTATGTCTCTGAATATTTCGAATTCCATCTATAAACTGTGAATATGACGATATTACATACTTATTCGAGCTCCTGTTACATACTAATGCATTTAATGTGAGTTTGTAGAAATGTGTTTCCAGATGCGTTGTACGTTTCTGAATATCGCATATTGAAACTTTAAACAGTGAATTTGATACTAATATAGCCTAATTCGAGTTCTTATTGTACTTATTGTGCTATTTCCAAAATGTGTTGTCATATGTGATTTATGTTTCTGAACATCGCGAATTCCATCTATAAACAGTGAATATGACCATATTACGTACTTATTCGAGCTTTTATTGCAATTAATGTGTGATTGTAGAAATCTTTCTAGATGTGTTTTCATATGTGATTTATGTCTCTGAATATCTTGAATTCCATCTATAAACAGTGAATATGACGATATTACATACTTATTCGAGCTCCTGTTACATACTATTGCATTTAATGTGAGTTTGTAGAAATGTGTTTCCAGATGCGTTGTACGTTTCTGAATATCGCATATAGAGTCTTTAAACAGTGAATTTGATACTAATACAGCCTAATTCGAGTTCTTTTTGTGCTTATCGTGCTTTTTTCGGAATACGTATTCATGTGTGATTCATGTTTCTGAATATCGCGAATTCCATCTATAAACAGTGAATATGACGATATTACATACTTATTTGAGCTCTTGTTACAAACTATTGCACTTAAAGTGAGTTTGTAGAAATGTTTTTTCAGATGCGTTGTACGTTTCTGAATATCACATATTCAACCTATAAACGGTGAATTTGATGTTAATACAGCATTATTCAAGTTCCTTTGTACTTAATATGCAATTTCCTAAATGTGGTTTCATACATGATTTATGTCTCTGAATATTTCGAATTCCATCTATAAACAGTGAATATGACGATATTACATACTTATTCGAGCTCCTGTTACATACTATTGCATTTAATGTGAGTTTGTAGAAATGTGTTTCCAGATGCGTTGTACGTTTCTGAATATCGCATATTGAAACTTTAAACAGTGAATTTGATACTAATATAGCCTAATTCGAGTTCTTATCGTACTTATTGTGCTATTTCTGAAATGTGTTTTCATATGTGATTTATGTTTCTTAACATCGCGAATTCCATCTATAAACAGTGAATATGACGATATTACGTACTTATTCGAGCTTTTATTGCAATTAATGTGTGAATGTATAAATGTTTCTAGATGTGTTTTCATATGTGATTTATATCTCTGAATATCTCGAATTCCATCTATAAACAGTGAATATGACGATATTACATACTTATTGGAGATCCTGTTACATACTATTGCATTTAATGTGAGTTTGTAGAAATGTGTTTCAGATGCGTTGTACGTTTCTGAATATCACGTATTCAACCTATAAACGGTGAATGTGATGCTAATAGAGCATAATACAAGTTCCTTTTGTACTTAATATGCAATTTCCTAAATGTGTTTTCATATGTGATTTTTGTCTCTGATCAACTCGAATTCCATCTATAAACAGTGAATATGACGATATTATATACTTATTCGAGCTCCTGTTACATACTATTGTATTTAATGTGAGTTTGTACAAATGTGTTTCCAGATGCGTTGTACGTTTCTGAATATCGCATATAGAGTCTTTAAACAGTGAATTTGATACTAATACAGCCTAATTCGAGTTCTTATTGTACTTATTGTGCTATTTCCAAAATGTGTTGTCATATGTGATTTATGTTTCTGAACATCGCGAATTCCATCTATAAACAGTGAATATGACGATATTACATACTTATTTGAGCTCTTGTTACAAACTATTGCACTTAAAGTGAGTTTGTAGAAATGTTTCTTCAAATGCGTTGTACGTTTCTGAATATCACATATTCAACCTATAAACGGTGAATTTGATGTTAATACAGCATTATTCAAGTTCCTTAGTACTTAATATGCAATTTCCTAAATGTGGTTTCATACGTGATTTATGTCTCTGAATATTTCGAATTCCATCTATAAACAGTGAATATGTCGATATTACATACTTCTTCGAGCTCCTGTTACATACTATTGCATTTAATGTCAGTTTGTAGAAATGTTTTTTCAGATGCGTTGTACGATTCTGAATATCACATATTCAACCTATAAACGGTGAATTTGATGTTAATACAGCATTATTCAAGTTCCTTTGTACTTAATATGCAATTTCCTAAATGTGGTTTCATACATGATTTATGTCTCTGAATATTTCGAATTCCATCTATAAACTGTGAATATGACGATATTACATACTTATTCGAGCTCCTGTTACATACTAATGCATTTAATGTGAGTTTGTAGAAATGTGTTTCCAGATGCGTTGTACGTTTCTGAATATCGCATATTGAAACTTTAAACAGTGAATTTGATACTAATATAGCCTAATTCGAGTTCTTATTGTACTTATTGTGCTATTTCCAAAATGTGTTGTCATATGTGATTTATGTTTCTGAACATCGCGAATTCCATCTATAAACAGTGAATATGACCATATTACGTACTTATTCGAGCTTTTATTGCAATTAATGTGTGATTGTAGAAATCTTTCTAGATGTGTTTTCATATGTGATTTATGTCTCTGAATATCTTGAATTCCATCTATAAACAGTGAATATGACGATATTACATACTTATTCGAGCTCCTGTTACATACTATTGCATTTAATGTGAGTTTGTAGAAATGTGTTTCCAGATGCGTTGTACGTTTCTGAATATCGCATATAGAGTCTTTAAACAGTGAATTTGATACTAATACAGCCTAATTCGAGTTCTTTTTGTGCTTATCGTGCTTTTTTCGGAATACGTATTCATGTGTGATTCATGTTTCTGAATATCGCGAATTCCATCTATAAACAGTGAATATGACGATATTACATACTTATTTGAGCTCTTGTTACAAACTATTGCACTTAAAGTGAGTTTGTAGAAATGTTTTTTCAGATGCGTTGTACGTTTCTGAATATCACATATTCAACCTATAAACGGTGAATTTGATGTTAATACAGCATTATTCAAGTTCCTTTGTACTTAATATGCAATTTCCTAAATGTGGTTTCATACATGATTTATGTCTCTGAATATTTCGAATTCCATCTATAAACAGTGAATATGACGATATTACATACTTATTCGAGCTCCTGTTACATACTATTGCATTTAATGTGAGTTTGTAGAAATGTGTTTCCAGATGCGTTGTACGTTTCTGAATATCGCATATTGAAACTTTAAACAGTGAATTTGATACTAATATAGCCTAATTCGAGTTCTTATCGTACTTATTGTGCTATTTCTGAAATGTGTTTTCATATGTGATTTATGTTTCTTAACATCGCGAATTCCATCTATAAACAGTGAATATGACGATATTACGTACTTATTCGAGCTTTTATTGCAATTAATGTGTGAATGTATAAATGTTTCTAGATGTGTTTTCATATGTGATTTATATCTCTGAATATCTCGAATTCCATCTATAAACAGTGAATATGACGATATTACATACTTATTGGAGATCCTGTTACATACTATTGCATTTAATGTGAGTTTGTAGAAATGTGTTTCAGATGCGTTGTACGTTTCTGAATATCACGTATTCAACCTATAAACGGTGAATGTGATGCTAATAGAGCATAATACAAGTTCCTTTTGTACTTAATATGCAATTTCCTAAATGTGTTTTCATATGTGATTTTTGTCTCTGATCAACTCGAATTCCATCTATAAACAGTGAATATGACGATATTATATACTTATTCGAGCTCCTGTTACATACTATTGTATTTAATGTGAGTTTGTACAAATGTGTTTCCAGATGCGTTGTACGTTTCTGAATATCGCATATAGAGTCTTTAAACAGTGAATTTGATACTAATACAGCCTAATTCGAGTTCTTATTGTACTTATTGTGCTATTTCCAAAATGTGTTGTCATATGTGATTTATGTTTCTGAACATCGCGAATTCCATCTATAAACAGTGAATATGACGATATTACATACTTATTTGAGCTCTTGTTACAAACTATTGCACTTAAAGTGAGTTTGTAGAAATGTTTCTTCAAATGCGTTGTACGTTTCTGAATATCACATATTCAACCTATAAACGGTGAATTTGATGTTAATACAGCATTATTCAAGTTCCTTAGTACTTAATATGCAATTTCCTAAATGTGGTTTCATACGTGATTTATGTCTCTGAATATTTCGAATTCCATCTATAAACAGTGAATATGTCGATATTACATACTTCTTCGAGCTCCTGTTACATACTATTGCATTTAATGTCAGTTTGTAGAAATGTTTTTTCAGATGCGTTGTACGATTCTGAATATCACATATTCAACCTATAAACGGTGAATTTGATGTTAATACAGCATTATTCAAGTTCCTTTGTACTTAATATGCAATTTCCTAAATGTGGTTTCATACATGATTTATGTCTCTGAATATTTCGAATTCCATATATAAACTGTGAATATGACGATATTACATACTTATTCGAGCTCCTGTTACATACTAATGCATTTAATGTGAGTTTGTAGAAATGTGTTTCCAGATGCGTTGTACGTTTCTGAATATCGCATATTGAAACTTTAAACAGTGAATTTGATACTAATATAGCCTAATTCGAGATCTTATTGTACTTATTGTGCTATTTCCAAAATGTGTTGTCATATGTGATTTATGTTTCTGAACATCGCGAATTCCATCTATAAACAGTGAATATGACCATATTACGTACTTATTCGAGCTTTTATTGCAAATAATGTGTGAATGTATAAATGTTTCTAGATGTGTTTTCATATGTGATTTATATCTCTGAATATCTCGAATTCCATCTATAAACAGTGAATATGACGATATTACATACTTATTCGAGCTCCTGTTACATACTACTGCATTTAATGTGAGTTTGTAGAAATGTGTTTCCAGATGCGTTGTACGTACTTGAATATCGCATATAGAGTCTTTATACAGTGAATTTGATGCTAATACAGCCTAATTCGAGTTCTTTTTGTGCTTATTGTGCTTTTTTCGGAATGTGTATTCATGTGTGATTCATGTTTCTGAATATCGCAAATTCCATCTATAAACAGTGAATATGACGATATTACATACTTATTTGAGCTCTTGTTACAAACTATTGCACTTAAAGTGAGTTTGTAGAAATGTTTCTTCAGATGCGTTGTACGTTTCTGAATATCACATATTCAACCTATAAACGGTGAATTTGATGTTAATACAGCATTATTCAAGTTCCTTAGTACTTAATATGCAATTTCCTAAATGTGGTTTCATACGTGATTTATGTCTCTGAATATTTCGAATTCCATCTATAAACAGTGAATATGACGATATTACATACTTATTCGAGCTCCTGTTACATATTATTGCATTTAATGTGAGTTTGTAGAAATGTTTTTTCAGATGCGTTGTACGATTCTGAATATCACATATTCAACCTATAAACGGTGAATTTGATGTTAATACAGCATTATTTAAGTTCCTTTGTACTTAATATGCAATTTCCTAAATGTGGTTTCATACATGATTTATGTCTCTGAATATTTCGAATTCCATCTATAAACTGTGAATATGACGATATTACATACTTACTCGAGTTCCTGTTACATACTAATGCATTTAATGTGAGTTTATAGAAATGTGTTTCCAGATCCGTTGTACGTACTTGAATATCGCATATGGAGTCTTTAAACAGTGAATTTGATTCTAATACAGCCTAATTCGAGTTCTTTTTGTGCTTAATGTGCTTTTTTCGGAATGTGTATTCATGTGTGATTCATGTTTCTGAATATCGCGAATTCCATCTATAAACAGTGAATATGACGATATTACATACTTATTTGAGCTCTTGTTACAAACTATTGCACTTAAAGTGAGTTTGTAGAAATGTTTCTTCAAATGCGTTGTACGTTTCTGAATATCACATATTCAACCTATAAACGGTGAATTTGATGTTAATACAGCATTATTCAAGTTCCTTAGTACTTAATATGCAATTTCCTAAATGTGGTTTCATACGTGATTTATGTCTCTGAATATTTCGAATTCCATCTATAAACAGTGAATATGTCGATATTACATACTTCTTCGAGCTCCTGTTACATACTATTGCATTTAATGTAAGTTTGTAGAAATGTTTTTTCAGATGCGTTGTACGATTCTGAATATCACATATTCAACCTATAAACGGTGAATTTGATGTTAATACAGCATTATTCAAGTTCCTTTGTACTTAATATGCAATTTCCTAAATGTGGTTTCATACATGATTTATGTCTCTGAATATTTCGAATTCCATCTATAAACTGTGAATATGACGATATTACATACTTATTCGAGCTCCTGTTACATACTAATGCATTTAATGTGAGTTTGTAGAAATGTGTTTCCAGATGCGTTGTACGTTTCTGAATATCGCATATTGAAACTTTAAACAGTGAATTTGATACTAATATAGCCTAATTCGAGTTCTTATTGTACTTATTGTGCTATTTCCAAAATGTGTTGTCATATGTGATTTATGTTTCAGAACATCGCGAATTCCATCTATAAACAGTGAATATGACCATATTACGTACTTATTCGAGCTTTTATTGCAATTAATGTGTGATTGTAGAAATCTTTCTAGATGTGTTTTCATATGTGATTTATGTCTCTGAATATCTTGAATTCCATCTATAAACAGTGAATATGACGATATTACATACTTATTCGAGCTCCTGTTACATACTATTGCATTTAATGTGAGTTTGTAGAAATGTGTTTCCAGATGCGTTGTACGTTTCTGAATATCGCATATAGAGTCTTTAAACAGTGAATTTGATACTAATACAGCCTAATTCGAGTTCTTTTTGTGCTTATCATGCTTTTTTCGGAATACGTATTCATGTGTGATTCATGTTTCTGAATATCGCGAATTCCATCTATAAACAGTGAATATGACGATATTACATACTTATTTGAGCTCTTGTTACAAACTATTGCACTTAAAGTGAGTTTGTAGAAATGTTTTTTCAGATGCGTTGTACGTTTCTGAATATCACATATTCAACCTATAAACGGTGAATTTGATGTTAATACAGCATTATTCAAGTTCCTTTGTACTTAATATGCAATTTCCTAAATGTGGTTTCATACATGATTTATGTCTCTGAATATTTCGAATTCCATCTATAAACAGTGAATATGACGATATTACATACTTATTCGAGCTCCTGTTACATACTATTGCATTTAATGTGAGTTTGTAGAAATGTGTTTCCAGATGCGTTGTACGTTTCTGAATATCGCATATTGAAACTTTAAACAGTGAATTTGATACTAATATAGCCTAATTCGAGTTCTTATCGTACTTATTGTGCTATTTCTGAAATGTGTTTTCATATGTGATTTATGATTCTGAACATCGCGAATTCCATCTATAAACAGTGAATATGACGATATTACGTACTTATTCGAGCTTTTATTGCAATTAATGTGTGATTGTAAAAATGTTTCTACATGTGTTTTCATATGTGATTTATATCTCTGAATATCTCGAATTCCATCTATAAACAGTCAATATGACGATATTACATACTTATTGGAGATCCTGTTACATACTATTGCATTTAATGTGAGTGTGTAGAAATGTGTTTCAGATGCGTTGTACGTTTCTGAATATCACGTATTCAACCTATAAACGGTGAATGTGATGCTAATAGAGCATTGTTCAAGTTCCTTTTGTACTTAATATGCAATTTCCTAAATGTGTTTTCATATGTGATTTTTGTCTCTGATCAACTCGAATTCCATCTATAAACAGTGAATATGACGATATTATATACTTATTCGAGCTCCTGTTACATACTATTGTATTTAATGTGAGTTTGTACAAATGTGTTTCCAGATGCGTTGTACGTTTCTGAATATCGCATATAGAGTCTTTAAACAGTGAATTTGAGCCTAATTCGAGTTCTTATTGTACTTATTGTGCTATTTCCAAAATGTGTTGTCATATGTGATTTATGTTTCTGAACATCGCGAATTCCATCTATAAACAGTGAATATGACGATATTACGTACTTATTCGAGCTTTTATTGCAATTAATGTGTGATTGTAGAAATGTTTCTACTTGTGTTTTCATATGTGATTTATGTCTCTGAATATCTCTAATTCCATCTATAAACAGTGAATATGACGATATTACATACTTATTCGAGATCCTGTTACATACTACTGCATTTAATGTGAGTTTGTAGAAATGTGTTTCCAGATGCGTTGTACGTACTTGAATATCGCATTTAGAGTCTTTAAACAGTGAATTTGATACTAATACAGCCTAATTCGAGTTCTTTTTATACTTATTGTGCTTTTTTCGGAATGTGTATTCATGTGTGATTCAAGTTTCTGAATATCGCGAATTCCATCTATAAACAGTGAATATGATGATATTACATACTTATTTGAGCTCTTGTTACAAACTATTGCACTTAATGTGAGTTTGTAGAAATGTTTTTTCAGATGCGTTGTACGTTTCTGAATATCATATATTCAACCTATAAACGGTGAATTTGATGTTAATACAGCATTATTCAAGTTCCTTTGTACTTAATATGCAATTTCCTAAATGTGGTTTCATACATGATTTATGTCTCTGAATATTTCGAATTCCATCTATAAACAGTGAATATGACGATATTACATACTTATTCGAGCTCCTGTTACATACTATTGCATTTAATGTGAGTTTGTAGAAATGTGTTTCCAGATGCGTTGTACGTTTCTGAATATCGCATATTGAAACTTTAAACAGTGAATTTGATACTAATATAGCCTAATTCGAGTTCTTATCGTACTTATTGTGCTATTTCTGAAATGTGTTTTCATATGTGATTTATGTTTCTTAACATCGCGAATTCCATCTATAAACAGTGAATATGACGATATTACGTACTTATTTGAGCTTTTATTGCAATTAATGTGTGAATGTATAAATGTTTCTAGATGTGTTTTCATATGTGATTTATATCTCTGAATATCTCGAATTCCATCTATAAACAGTGAATATGACGATATTACATACTTATTGGAGATCCTGTTACATACTATTGCATTTAATGTGAGTTTGTAGAAATGTGTTTCAGATGCGTTGTACGTTTCTGAATATCACGTATTCAACCTATAAACGGTGAATGTGATGCTAATAGAGCATAATACAAGTTCCTTTTGTACTTAATATGCAATTTCCTAAATGTGTTTTCATATGTGATTTTTGTCTCTGATCAACTCGAATTCCATCTATAAACAGTGAATATGACGATATTACATACTTATTCGAGCTCCTGTTACATACTACTGCATTTAATGTGAGTTTGTAGAAATGTGTTTCCAGATGCGTTGTACGTACTTGAATATCGCATATAGAGTCTTTATACAGTGAATTTGATGCTAATACAGCCTAATTCGAGTTCTTTTTGTGCTTATTGTGCTTTTTTCGGAATGTGTATTCATGTGTGATTCATGTTTCTGAATATCGCAAATTCCATCTATAAACAGTGAATATGACGATATTACATACTTATTTGAGCTCTTGTTACAAACTATTGCACTTAAAGTGAGTTTGTAGAAATGTTTCTTCAGATGCGTTGTACGTTTCTGAATATCACCTTTTCAACCTATAAACGGTGAATTTGATGTTAATACAGCATTATTCAAGTTCCTTAGTACTTAATATGCAATTTCCTAAATGTGGTTTCATACGTGATTTATGTCTCTGAATATTTCGAATTCCATCTATAAACAGTGAATATGACGATATTACATACTTATTCGAGCTCCTGTTACATATTATTGCATTTAATGTGAGTTTGTAGAAATGTTTTTTCAGATGCGTTGTACGATTCTGAATATCACATATTCAACCTATAAACGGTGAATTTGATGTTAATACAGCATTATTTAAGTTCCTTTGTACTTAATATGCAATTTCCTAAATGTGGTTTCATACATGATTTATGTCTCTGAATATTTCGAATTCCATCTATAAACTGTGAATATGACGATATTACATACTTACTCGAGTTCCTGTTACATACTAATGCATTTAATGTGAGTTTGTAGAAATGTGTTTCCAGATCCGTTGTACGTACTTGAATATCGCATATGGAGTCTTTAAACAGTGAATTTGATTCTAATACAGCCTAATTCGAGTTCTTTTTGTGCTTAATGTGCTTTTTTCGGAATGTGTATTCATGTGTGATTCATGTTTCTGAATATCGCGAATTCCATCTATAAACAGTGAATATGACGATATTACATACTTATTTGAGCTCTTGTTACAAACTATTGCACTTAAAGTGAGTTTGTAGAAATGTTTCTTCAAATGCGTTGTACGTTTCTGAATATCACATATTCAACCTATAAACGGTGAATTTGATGTTAATACAGCATTATTCAAGTTCCTTAGTACTTAATATGCAATTTCCTAAATGTGGTTTCATACGTGATTTATGTCTCTGAATATTTCGAATTCCATCTATAAACAGTGAATATAACGATATTACATACTTCTTCGAGCTCCTGTTACATACTATTGCATTTAATGTAAGTTTGTAGAAATGTTTTTTCAGATGCGTTGTACGATTCTGAATATCACATATTCAACCTATAAACGGTGAATTTGATGTTAATACAGCATTATTCAAGTTCCTTTGTACTTAATATGCAATTTCCTAAATGTGGTTTCATACATGATTTATGTCTCTGAATATTTCGAATTCCATCTATAAACTGTGAATTTGACGATATTACATACTTATTCGAGCTCCTGTTACATACTAATGCATTTAATGTGAGTTTGTAGAAATGTGTTTCCAGATGCGTTGTACGTTTCTGAATATCGCATATTGAAACTTTAAACAGTGAATTTGATACTAATATAGCCTAATTCGAGTTCTTATTGTACTTATTGTGCTATTTCCAAAATGTGTTGTCATATGTGATTTATGTTTCTGAACATCGCGAATTCCATCTATAAACAGTGAATATGACCATATTACGTACTTATTCGAGCTTTTATTGCAATTAATGTGTGATTGTAGAAATCTTTCTAGATGTGTTTTCATATGTGATTTATGTCTCTGAATATCTTGAATTCCATCTATAAACAGTGAATATGACGATATTACATACTTATTCGAGCTCCTGTTACATACTATTGCATTTAATGTGAGTTTGTAGAAATGTGTTTCCAGATGCGTTGTACGTTTCTGAATATCGCATATAGAGTCTTTAAACAGTGAATTTGATACTAATACAGCCTAATTCGAGTTCTTTTTGTGCTTATCGTGCTTTTTTCGGAATACGTATTCATGTGTGATTCATGTTTCTGAATATCGCGAATTCCATCTATAAACAGTGAATATGACGATATTACATACTTATTTGAGCTCTTGTTACAAACTATTGCACTTAAAGTGAGTTTGTAGAAATGTTTTTTCAGATGCGTTGTACGTTTCTGAATATCACATATTCAACCTATAAACGGTGAATTTGATGTTAATACAGCATTATTCAAGTTCCTTTGTACTTAATATGCAATTTCCTAAATGTGGTTTCATACATGATTTATGTCTCTGAATATTTCGAATTCCATCTATAAACAGTGAATATGACGATATTACATACTTATTCGAGCTCCTGTTACATACTATTGCATTTAATGTGAGTTTGTAGAAATGTGTTTCCAGATGCGTTGTACGTTTCTGAATATCGCATATTCAAACTTTAAACAGTGAATTTGATACTAATATAGCCTAATTCGAGTTCTTATCGTACTTATTGTGCTATTTCTGAAATGTGTTTTCATATGTGATTTATGATTCTGAACATCGCGAATTCCATCTATAAACAGTGAATATGACGATATTACGTACTTATTCGAGCTTTTATTGCAATTAATGTGTGATTGTAAAAATGTTTCTACATGTGTTTTCATATGTGATTTATATCTCTGAATATCTCGAATTCCATCTATAAACAGTCAATATGACGATATTACATACTTATTGGAGATCCTGTTACATACTATTGCATTTAATGTGAGTTTGTAGAAATGTGTTTCAGATGCGTTGTACGTTTCTGAATATCACGTATTCAACCTATAAACGGTGAATGTGATGCTAATAGAGCATTGTTCAAGTTCCTTTTGTACTTAATATGCAATTTCCTAAATGTGTTTTCATATGTGATTTTTGTCTCTGATCAACTCGAATTCCATCTATAAACAGTGAATATGACGATATTATATACTTATTCGAGCTCCTGTTACATACTATTGTATTTAATGTGAGTTTGTACAAATGTGTTTCCAGATGCGTTGTACGTTTCTGAATATCGCATATAGAGTCTTTAAACAGTGAATTTGATACTAATACAGCCTAATTCGAGTTCTTATTGTACTTATTGTGCTATTTCCAAAATGTGTTGTCATATGTGATTTATGTTTCTGAACATCGCGAATTCCATCTATAAACAGTGAATATGACGATATTACGTACTTATTCGAGCTTTTATTGCAATTAATGTGTGATTGTAGAAATGTTTCTACTTGTGTTTTCATATGTGATTTATGTCTCTGAATATCTCTAATTCCATCTATAAACAGTGAATATGACGATATTACATACTTATTCGAGATCCTGTTACATACTACTGCATTTAATGTGAGTTTGTAGAAATGTGTTTCCAGATGCGTTGTACGTACTTGAATATCGCATTTAGAGTCTTTAAACAGTGAATTTGATACTAATACAGCCTAATTCGAGTTCTTTTTATACTTATTGTGCTTTTTTCGGAATGTGTATTCATGTGTGATTCCAGTTTCTGAATATCGCGAATTCCATCTATAAACAGTGAATATGATGATATTACATACTTATTTGAGCTCTTGTTACAAACTATTGCACTTAATGTGAGTTTGTAGAAATGTTTTTTCAGATGCGTTGTACGTTTCTGAATATCATATATTCAACCTATAAACGGTGAATTTGATGTTAATACAGCATTATTCAAGTTCCTTTGTACTTAATATGCAATTTCCTAAATGTGGTTTCATACATGATTTATGTCTCTGAATATTTCGAATTCCATCTATAAACAGTGAATATGACGATATTACATACTTATTCGAGCTCCTGTTACATACTATTGCATTTAATGTGAGTTTGTAGAAATGTGTTTCCAGATGCGTTGTACGTTTCTGAATATCGCATATTGAAACTTTAAACAGTGAATTTGATACTAATATAGCCTAATTCGAGTTCTTATCGTACTTATTGTGCTATTTCTGAAATGTGTTTTCATATGTGATTTATGTTTCTTAACATCGCGAATTCCATCTATAAACAGTGAATATGACGATATTACGTACTTATTTGAGCTTTTATTGCAATTAATGTGTGAATGTATAAATGTTTCTAGATGTGTTTTCATATGTGATTTATATCTCTGAATATCTCGAATTCCATCTATAAACAGTGAATATGACGATATTACATACTTATTGGAGATCCTGTTACATACTATTGCATTTAATGTGAGTTTGTAGAAATGTGTTTCAGATGCGTTGTACGTTTCTGAATATCACGTATTCAACCTATAAACGGTGAATGTGATGCTAATAGAGCATAATACAAGTTCCTTTTGTACTTAATATGCAATTTCCTAAATGTGTTTTCATATGTGATTTTTGTCTCTGATCAACTCGAATTCCATCTATAAACAGTGAATATGACGATATTACATACTTATTCGAGCTCCTGTTACATACTACTGCATTTAATGTGAGTTTGTAGAAATGTGTTTCCAGATGCGTTGTACGTACTTGAATATCGCATATAGAGTCTTTATACAGTGAATTTGATGCTAATACAGCCTAATTCGAGTTCTTTTTGTGCTTATTGTGCTTTTTTCGGAATGTGTATTCATGTGTGATTCATGTTTCTGAATATCGCAAATTCCATCTATAAACAGTGAATATGACGATATTACATACTTATTTGAGCTCTTGTTACAAACTATTGCACTTAAAGTGAGTTTGTAGAAATGTTTCTTCAGATGCGTTGTACGTTTCTGAATATCACCTTTTCAACCTATAAACGGTGAATTTGATGTTAATACAGCATTATTCAAGTTCCTTAGTACTTAATATGCAATTTCCTAAATGTGGTTTCATACGTGATTTATGTCTCTGAATATTTCGAATTCCATCTATAAACAGTGAATATGACGATATTACATACTTATTCGAGCTCCTGTTACATATTATTGCATTTAATGTGAGTTTGTAGAAATGTTTTTTCAGATGCGTTGTACGATTCTGAATATCACATATTCAACCTATAAACGGTGAATTTGATGTTAATACAGCATTATTTAAGTTCCTTTGTACTTAATATGCAATTTCCTAAATGTGGTTTCATACATGATTTATGTCTCTGAATATTTCGAATTCCATCTATAAACTGTGAATATGACGATATTACATACTTACTCGAGTTCCTGTTACATACTAATGCATTTAATGTGAGTTTGTAGAAATGTGTTTCCAGATCCGTTGTACGTACTTGAATATCGCATATGGAGTCTTTAAACAGTGAATTTGATTCTAATACAGCCTAATTCGAGTTCTTTTTGTGCTTAATGTGCTTTTTTCGGAATGTGTATTCATGTGTGATTCATGTTTCTGAATATCGCGAATTCCATCTATAAACAGTGAATATGACGATATTACATACTTATTTGAGCTCTTGTTACAAACTATTGCACTTAAAGTGAGTTTGTAGAAATGTTTCTTCAAATGCGTTGTACGTTTCTGAATATCACATATTCAACCTATAAACGGTGAATTTGATGTTAATACAGCATTATTCAAGTTCCTTAGTACTTAATATGCAATTTCCTAAATGTGGTTTCATACGTGATTTATGTCTCTGAATATTTCGAATTCCATCTATAAACAGTGAATATAACGATATTACATACCTCTTCGAGCTCCTGTTACATACTATTGCATTTAATGTAAGTTTGTAGAAATGTTTTTTCAGATGCGTTGTACGATTCTGAATATCACATATTCAACCTATAAACGGTGAATTTGATGTTAATACAGCATTATTCAAGTTCCTTTGTACTTAATATGCAATTTCCTAAATGTGGTTTCATACATGATTTATGTCTCTGAATATTTCGAATTCCATCTATAAACTGTGAATTTGACGATATTACATACTTATTCGAGCTCCTGTTACATACTAATGCATTTAATGTGAGTTTGTAGAAATGTGTTTCCAGATGCGTTGTACGTTTCTGAATATCGCATATTGAAACTTTAAACAGTGAATTTGATACTAATATAGCCTAATTCGAGTTCTTATTGTACTTATTGTGCTATTTCCAAAATGTGTTGTCATATGTGATTTATGTTTCTGAACATCGCGAATTCCATCTATAAACAGTGAATATGACCATATTACGTACTTATTCGAGCTTTTATTGCAATTAATGTGTGATTGTAGAAATCTTTCTAGATGTGTTTTCATATGTGATTTATGTCTCTGAATATCTTGAATTCCATCTATAAACAGTGAATATGACGATATTACATACTTATTCGAGCTCCTGTTACATACTATTGCATTTAATGTGAGTTTGTAGAAATGTGTTTCCAGAAGCGTTGTACGTTTCTGAATATCGCATATAGAGTCTTTAAACAGTGAATTTGATACTAATACAGCCTAATTCGAGTTCTTTTTGTGCTTATCGTGCTTTTTTCGGAATACGTATTCATGTGTGATTCATGTTTCTGAATATCGCGAATTCCATCTATAAACAGTGAATATGACGATATTACATACTTATTTGAGCTCTTGTTACAAACTATTGCACTTAAAGTGAGTTTGTAGAAATGTTTTTTCAGATGCGTTGTACGTTTCTGAATATCACATATTCAACCTATAAACGGTGAATTTGATGTTAATACAGCATTATTCAAGTTCCTTTGTACTTAATATGCAATTTCCTAAATGTGGTTTCATACATGATTTATGTCTCTGAATATTTCGAATTCCATCTATAAACAGTGAATATGACGATATTACATACTTATTCGAGCTCCTGTTACATACTATTGTATTTAATGTGAGTTTGTAGAAATGTGTTTCCAGATGCGTTGTACGTTTCTGAATATCGCATATTGAAACTTTAAACAGTGAATTTGATACTAATATAGCCTAATTCGAGTTCTTATCGTACTTATTGTGCTATTTCTGAAATGTGTTTTCATATGTGATTTATGATTCTGAACATCGCGAATTCCATCTATAAACAGTGAATATGACGATATTACGTACTTATTCGAGCTTTTATTGCAATTAATGTGTGATTGTAAAAATGTTTCTACATGTGTTTTCATATGTGATTTATATCTCTGAATATCTCGAATTCCATCTATAAACAGTCAATATGACGATATTACATACTTATTGGAGATCCTGTTACATACTATTGCATTTAATGTGAGTTTGTAGAAATGTGTTTCAGATGCGTTGTACGTTTCTGAATATCACGTATTCAACCTATAAACGGTGAATGTGATGCTAATAGAGCATTGTTCAAGTTCCTTTTGTACTTAATATGCAATTTCCTAAATGTGTTTTCATATGTGATTTTTGTCTCTGATCAACTCGAATTCCATCTATAAACAGTGAATATGACGATATTATATACTTATTCGAGCTCCTGTTACATACTATTGTATTTAATGTGAGTTTGTACAAATGTGTTTCCAGATGCGTTGTACGTTTCTGAATATCGCATATAGTGTCTTTAAACAGTGAATTTGATACTAATACAGCCTAATTCGAGTTCTTATTGTACTTATTGTGCTATTTCCAAAATGTGTTGTCATATGTGATTTATGTTTCTGAACATCGCGAATTCCATCTATAAACAGTGAATATGACGATATTACGTACTTATTCGAGCTTTTATTGCAATTAATGTGTGATTGTAGAAATGTTTCTACTTGTGTTTTCATATGTGATTTATATCTCTGAATATCTCGAATTCCATCTATAAACAGTGAATATGACGATATTACATACTTATTCGAGCTCCTGTTACATACTACTGCATTTAATGTGAGTTTGTAGAAATGTGTTTCCAGATGCGTTGTACGTACTTGAATATCGCATATAGAGTCTTTAAACAGTGAATTTGATACTAATACAGCCTAATTGGAGTTCTTTTTGTACTTATTGTGCTTTTTTCGGAATGTGTATTCATGTGTGATTCGTGGTTCTGAATATCGCGAATTCCATCTATAAACAGTGAATATGACGATATTACATACTTATTTGAGCTCTTGTTACAAACTATTGCACTTAATGTGAGTTTGTAGAAATGTTTTTTCAGATGCGTTGTACGTTTCTGAATATCACATATTCAACCTATAAACGGTGAATTTGATGTTAATACAGCATTATTCAAGTTCCTTTTGTACTTAATATGGAATTTCCTAAATGTGGTTTCATACGTGATTTATGTCTCTGAATATTTCGAATTCCATCTAAAAACAGTGAATATGACGATATTACATACTTATTCGAGCTCCTGTTACATACTATTGCATTTAATGTGAGTTTGTAGAAATGTGTTTCCAGATGCGTTGTACGTTTCTGAATATCGCATATTGAAACTTTAAACAGAGAATTTGATACTAATATAGCCTAATTCGAGTTCTTATTGTACTTATTGTGCTATTTCCTAAATGTGTTGTCATATGTGATTTATGTTTCTGAACATCGCGAATTCCATCTATAAACAGTGAATATGACGATATTACGTACTTATTCGAGCTTTTATTGCAATTAATGTGTGAATGTATAAATGTTTCTAGATGTGTTTTCATATGTGATTTATATCTCTGAATATCTCGAATTCCATCTATAAACAGTGAATATGACGATATTACATACTTATTGGAGATCCTGTTACATACTATTGCATTTAATGTGAGTTTGTAGAAATGTGTTTCAGATGCGTTGTACGTTTCTGAATATCACGTATTCAACCTATAAACGGTGAATGTGATGCTAATAGAGCATAATACAAGTTCCTTTTGTACTTAATATGCAATTTCCTAAATGTGTTTTCATATGTGAATATGACGATATTATATACTTATTCGAGCTCCTGTTACATACTATTGTATTTAATGTGAGTTTGTACAAATGTGTTTCCAGATGCGTTGTACGTTTCTGAATATCGCATATAGAGTCTTTAAACAGTGAATTTGATACTAATACAGCCTAATTCGAGTTCTTATTGTACTTATTGTGCTATTTCCAAAATGTGTTGTCATATGTGATTTATGTTTCTGAACATCGCGAATTCCATCTATAAACAGTGAATATGACCATATTACGTACTTATTCGAGCTTTTATTGCAAATAATGTGTGAATGTATAAATGTTTCTAGATGTGTTTTCATATGTGATTTATATCTCTGAATATCTCGAATTCCATCTATAAACAGTGAATATGACGATATTACATACTTATTCGAGCTCCTGTTACATACTACTGCATTTAATGTGAGTTTGTAGAAATGTGTTTCCAGATGCGTTGTACGTACTTGAATATCGCATATAGAGTCTTTATACAGTGAATTTGATGCTAATACAGCCTAATTCGAGTTCTTTTTGTGCTTATTGTGCTTTTTTCGGAATGTGTATTCATGTGTGATTCATGTTTCTGAATATCGCAAATTCCATCTATAAACAGTGAATATGACAATATTACATACTTATTTGAGCTCTTGTTACAAACTATTGCACTTAAAGTGAGTTTGTAGAAATGTTTCTTCAGATGCGTTGTACGTTTCTGAATATCACATATTCAACCTATAAACGGTGAATTTGATGTTAATACAGCATTATTCAAGTTCCTTAGTACTTAATATGCAATTTCCTAAATGTGGTTTCATACGTGATTTATGTCTCTGAATATTTCGAATTCCATCTATAAACAGTGAATATGACGATATTACATACTTATTCGAGCTCCTGTTACATATTATTGCATTTAATGTGAGTTTGTAGAAATGTTTTTTCAGATGCGTTGTACGATTCTGAATATCACATATTCAACCTATAAACGGTGAATTTGATGTTAATACAGCATTATTTAAGTTCCTTTGTACTTAATATGCAATTTCCTAAATGTGGTTTCATACATGATTTATGTCTCTGAATATTTCGAATTCCATCTATAAACTGTGAATATGACGATATTACATACTTACTCGAGTTCCTGTTACATACTAATGCATTTAATGTGAGTTTGTAGAAATGTGTTTCCAGATCCGTTGTACGTACTTGAATATCGCATATGGAGTCTTTAAACAGTGAATTTGATTCTAATACAGCCTAATTCGAGTTCTTTTTGTGCTTAATGTGCTTTTTTCGGAATGTGTATTCATGTGTGATTCATGTTTCTGAATATCGCGAATTCCATCTATAAACAGTGAATATGACGATATTACATACTTATTTGAGCTCTTGTTACAAACTATTGCACTTAAAGTGAGTTTGTAGAAATGTTTCTTCAAATGCGTTGTACGTTTCTGAATATCACATATTCAACCTATAAACGGTGAATTTGATGTTAATACAGCATTATTCAAGTTCCTTAGTACTTAATATGCAGTTTCCTAAATGTGGTTTCATACGTGATTTATGTCTCTGAATATTTCGAATTCCATCTATAAACAGTGAATATGTCGATATTACATACTTCTTCGAGCTCCTGTTACATACTATTGCATTTAATGTAAGTTTGTAGAAATGTTTTTTCAGATGCGTTGTACGATTCTGAATATCACATATTCAACCTATAAACGGTGAATTTGATGTTAATACAGCATTATTCAAGTTCCTTTGTACTTAATATGCAATTTCCTAAATGTGGTTTCATACATGATTTATGTCTCTGAATATTTCGAATTCCATCTATAAACTGTGAATATGACGATATTACATACTTATTCGAGCTCCTGTTACATACTAATGCATTTAATGTGAGTTTGTAGAAATGTGTTTCCAGATGCGTTGTACGTTTCTGAATATCGCATATTGAAACTTTAAACAGTGAATTTGATACTAATATAGCCTAATTCGAGTTCTTATTGTACTTATTGTGCTATTTCCAAAATGTGTTGTCATATGTGATTTATGTTTCTGAACATCGCGAATTCCATCTATAAACAGTGAATATGACCATATTACGTACTTATTCGAGCTTTTATTGCAATTAATGTGTGATTGTAGAAATCTTTCTAGATGTGTTTTCATATGTGATTTATGTCTCTGAATATCTTGAATTCCATCTATAAACAGTGAATATGACGATATTACATACTTATTCGAGCTCCTGTTACATACTATTGCATTTAATGTGAGTTTGTAGAAATGTGTTTCCAGATGCGTTGTACGTTTCTGAATATCGCATATAGAGTCTTTAAACAGTGAATTTGATACTAATACAGCCTAATTCGAGTTCTTTTTGTGCTTATCGTGCTTTTTTCGGAATACGTATTCATGTGTGATTCATGTTTCTGAATATCGCGAATTCCATCTATAAACAGTGAATATGACGATATTACATACTTATTTGAGCTCTTGATACAAACTATTGCACTTAAAGTGAGTTTGTAGAAATGTTTTTTCAGATGCGTTGTACGTTTCTGAATATCACATATTCAACCTATAAACGGTGAATTTGATGTTAATACAGCATTATTCAAGTTCCTTTGTACTTAATATGCAATTTCCTAAATGTGGTTTCATACATGATTTATGTCTCTGAATATTTCGAATTCCATCTATAAACAGTGAATATGACGATATTACATACTTATTCGAGCTCCTGTTACATACTATTGCATTTAATGTGAGTTTGTAGAAATGTGTTTCCAGATGCGTTGTACGTTTCTGAATATCGCATATTGAAACTTTAAACAGTGAATTTGATACTAATATAGCCTAATTCGAGTTCTTATCGTACTTATTGTGCTATTTCTGAAATGTGTTTTCATATGTGATTTATGATTCTGAACATCGCGAATTCCATCTATAAACAGTGAATATGACGATATTACGTACTTATTCGAGCTTTTATTGCAATTAATGTGTGATTGTAAAAATGTTTCTACATGTGTTTTCATATGTGATTTATATCTCTGAATATCTCGAATTCCATCTATAAACAGTCAATATGACGATATTACATACTTATTGGAGATCCTGTTACATACTATTGCATTTAATGTGAGTTTGTAGAAATGTGTTTCAGATGCGTTGTACGTTTCTGAATATCACGTATTCAACCTATAAACGGTGAATGTGATGCTAATAGAGCATTGTTCAAGTTCCTTTTGTACTTAATATGCAATTTCCTAAATGTGTTTTCATATGTGATTTTTGTCTCTGATCAACTCGAATTCCATCTATAAACAGTGAATATGACGATATTATATACTTATTCGAGCTCCTGTTACATACTATTGTATTTAATGTGAGTTTGTACAAATGTGTTTCCAGATGCGTTGTACGTTTCTGAATATCGCATATAGAGTCTTTAAACAGTGAATTTGATACTAATACAGCCTAATTCGAGTTCTTATTGTACTTATTGTGCTATTTCCAAAATGTGTTGTCATATGTGATTTATGTTTCCGAACATCGCGAATTCCATCTATAAACAGTGAATATGACGATATTACGTACTTATTCGAGCTTTTATTGCAATTAATGTGTGATTGTAGAAATGTTTCTACTTGTGTTTTCATATGTGATTTATGTCTCTGAATATCTCTAATTCCATCTATAAACAGTGAATATGACGATATTACATACTTATTCGAGATCCTGTTACATACTACTGCATTTAATGTGAGTTTGTAGAAATGTGTTTCCAGATGCGTTGTACGCACTTGAATATCGCATTTAGAGTCTTTAAACAGTGAATTTGATACTAATACAGCCTAATTCGAGTTCTTTTTATACTTATTGTGCTTTTTTCGGAATGTGTATTCATGTGTGATTCAAGTTTCTGAATATCGCGAATTCCATCTATAAACAGTGAATATGATGATATTACATACTTATTTGAGCTCTTGTTACAAACTATTGCACTTAATGTGAGTTTGTAGAAATGTTTTTTCAGATGCGTTGTACGTTTCTGAATATCATATATTCAACCTATAAACGGTGAATTTGATGTTAATACAGCATTATTCAAGTTCCTTTGTACTTAATATGCAATTTCCTAAATGTGGTTTCATACATGATTTATGTCTCTGAATATTTCGAATTCCATCTATAAACAGTGAATATGACGATATTACATACTTATTCGAGCTCCTGTTACATACTATTTCATTTAATGTGAGTTTGTAGAAATGTGTTTCCAGATGCGTTGTACGTTTCTGAATATCGCATATTGAAACTTTAAACAGTGAATTTGATACTAATATAGCCTAATTCGAGTTCTTATCGTACTTATTGTGCTATTTCTGAAATGTGTTTTCATATGTGATTTATGTTTCTTAACATCGCGAATTCCATCTATAAACAGTGAATATGACGATATTACGTACTTATTCGAGCTTTTATTGCAATTAATGTGTGAATGTATAAATGTTTCTAGATGTGTTTTCATATGTGATTTATATCTCTGAATATCTCGAATTCCATCTATAAACAGTGAATATGACGATATTACATACTTATTGGAGATCCTGTTACATACTATTGCATTTAATGTGAGTTTGTAGAAATGTGTTTCAGATGCGTTGTACGTTTCTGAATATCACGTATTCAACCTATAAACGGTGAATGTGATGCTAATAGAGCATAATACAAGTTCCTTTTGTACTTAATATGCAATTTCCTAAATGTGTTTTCATATGTGATTTTTGTCTCTGATCAACTCGAATTCCATCTATAAACAGTGAATATGACGATATTATATACTTATTCGAGCTCCTGTTACATACTATTGTATTTAATGTGAGTTTGTACAAATGTGTTTCCAGATGCGTTGTACGTTTCTGAATATCGCATATAGAGTCTTTAAACAGTGAATTTGATACTAATACAGCCTAATTCGAGTTCTTATTGTACTTATTGTGCTATTTCCAAAATGTGTTGTCATATGTGATTTATGTTTCTGAACATCGCGAATTCCATCTATAAACAGTGAATATGACCATATTACGTACTTATTCGAGCTTTTATTGCAAATAATGTGTGAATGTATAAATGTTTCTAGATGTGTTTTCATATGTGATTTATATCTCTGAATATCTCGAATTCCATCTATAAACAGTGAATATGACGATATTACATACTTATTCGAGCTCCTGTTACATACTACTGCATTTAATGTGAGTTTGTAGAAATGTGTTTCCAGATGCGTTGTACGTACTTGAATATCGCATATAGAGTCTTTATACAGTGAATTTGATGCTAATACAGCCTAATTCGAGTTCTTTTTGTGCTTATTGTGCTTTTTTCGGAATGTGTATTCATGTGTGATTCATGTTTCTGAATATCGCAAATTCCATCTATAAACAGTGAATATGACGATATTACATACTTATTTGAGCTCTTGTTACAAACTATTGCACTTAAAGTGAGTTTGTAGAAATGTTTCTTCAGATGCGTTGTACGTTTCTGAATATCACATATTCAACCTATAAACGGTGAATTTGATGTTAATACAGCATTATTCAAGTTCCTTAGTACTTAATATGCAATTTCCTAAATGTGGTTTCATACGTGATTTATGTCTCTGAATATTTCGAATTCCATCTATAAACAGTGAATATGACGATATTACATACTTATTCGAGCTCCTGTTACATATTATTGCATTTAATGTGAGTTTGTAGAAATGTTTTTTCAGATGCGTTGTACGATTCTGAATATCACATATTCAACCTATAAACGGTGAATTTGATGTTAATACAGCATTATTTAAGTTCCTTTGTACTTAATATGCAATTTCCTAAATGTGGTTTCATACATGATTTATGTCTCTGAATATTTCGAATTCCATCTATAAACTGTGAATATGACGATATTACATACTTACTCGAGTTCCTGTTACATACTAATGCATTTAATGTGAGTTTGTAGAAATGTGTTTCCAGATCCGTTGTACGTACTTGAATATCGCATATGGAGTCTTTAAACAGTGAATTTGATTCTAATACAGCCTAATTCGAGTTCTTTTTGTGCTTAATGTGCTTTTTTCGGAATGTGTATTCATGTGTGATTCATGTTTCTGAATATCGCGAATTCCATCTATAAACAGTGAATATGACGATATTACATACTTATTTGAGCTCTTGTTACAAACTATTGCACTTAAAGTGAGTTTGTAGAAATGTTTCTTCAAATGCGTTGTACGTTTCTGAATATCACATATTCAACCTATAAACGGTGAATTTGATGTTAATACAGCATTATTCAAGTTCCTTAGTACTTAATATGCAATTTCGTAAATATGGTTTCATACGTGATTTATGTCTCTGAATATTTCGAATTCCATCTATAAACAGTGAATATGTCGATATTACATACTTCTTCGAGCTCCTGTTACATACTATTGCATTTAATGTAAGTTTGTAGAAATGTTTTTTCAGATGCGTTGTACGATTCTGAATATCACATATTCAACCTATAAACGGTGAATTTGATGTTAATACAGCATTATTCAAGTTCCTTTGTACTTAATATGCAATTTCCTAAATGTGGTTTCATACATGATTTATGTCTCTGAATATTTCGAATTCCATCTATAAACTGTGAATATGACGATATTACATACTTATTCGAGCTCCTGTTACATTAATGTGAGTTTGTAGAAATGTGTTTCCAGATGCGTTGTACGTTTCTGAATATCGCATATTGAAACTTTAAACAGTGAATTTGATACTAATATAGCCTAATTCGAGTTCTTATTGTACTTATTGTGCTATTTCCAAAATGTGTTGTCATATGTGATTTATGTTTCTGAACATCGCGAATTCCATCTATAAACAGTGAATATGACCATATTACGTACTTATTCGAGCTTTTATTGCAATTAATGTGTGATTGTAGAAATCTTTCTAGATGTGTTTTCATATGTGATTTATGTCTCTGAATATCTTGAATTCCATCTATAAACAGTGAATATGACGATATTACATACTTATTCGAGCTCCTGTTACATACTATTGCATTTAATGTGAGTTTGTAGAAATGTGTTTCCAGATGCGTTGTACGTTTCTGAATATCGCATATAGAGTCTTTAAACAGTGAATTTGATACTAATACAGCCTAATTCGAGTTCTTTTTGTGCTTATCGTGCTTTTTTCGGAATACGTATTCATGTGTGATTCATGTTTCTGAATATCGCGAATTCCATCTATAAACAGTGAATATGACGATATTACATACTTATTTGAGCTCTTGTTACAAACTATTGCACTTAAAGTGAGTTTGTAGAAATGTTTTTTCAGATGCGTTGTACGTTTCTGAATATCACATATTCAACCTATAAACGGTGAATTTGATGTTAATACAGCATTATTCAAGTTCCTTTGTACTTAATATGCAATTTCCTAAATGTGGTTTCATACATGATTTATGTCTCTGAATATTTCGAATTCCATCTATAAACAGTGAATATGACGATATTACATACTTATTCGAGCTCCTGTTACATACTATTGCATTTAATGTGAGTTTGTAGAAATGTGTTTCCAGATGCGTTGTACGTTTCTGAATATCGCATATTGAAACTTTAAACAGTGAATTTGATACTAATATAGCCTAATTCGAGTTCTTATCGTACTTATTGTGCTATTTCTGAAATGTGTTTTCATATGTGATTTATGATTCTGAACATCGCGAATTCCATCTATAAACAGTGAATATGACGATATTACGTACTTATTCGAGCTTTTATTGCAATTAATGTGTGATTGTAAAAATGTTTCTACATGTGTTTTCATATGTGATTTATATCTCTGAATATCTCGAATTCCATCTATAAACAGTCAATATGACGATATTACATACTTATTGGAGATCCTGTTACATACTATTGCATTTAATGTGAGTTTGTAGAAATGTGTTTCAGATGCGTTGTACGTTTCTGAATATCACGTATTCAACCTATAAACGGTGAATGTGATGCTAATAGAGCATTGTTCAAGTTCCTTTTGTACTTAATATGCAATTTCCTAAATGTGTTTTCATATGTGATTTTTGTCTCTGATCAACTCGAATTCCATCTATAAACAGTGAATATGACGATATTATATACTTATTCGAGCTCCTGTTACATACTATTGTATTTAATGTGAGTTTGTACAAATGTGTTTCCAGATGCGTTGTACGTTTCTGAATATCGCATATAGAGTCTTTAAACAGTGAATTTGATACTAATACAGCCTAATTCGAGTTCTTATTGTACTTATTGTGCTATTTCCAAAATGTGTTGTCATATGTGATTTATGTTTCTGAACATCGCGAATTCCATCTATAAACAGTGAATATGACGATATTACGTACTTATTCGAGCTTTTATTGCAATTAATGTGTGATTGTAGAAATGTTTCTACTTGTGTTTTCATATGTGATTTATATCTCTGAATATCTCGAATTCCATCTATAAACAGTGAATATGACGATATTACATACTTATTCGAGCTCCTGTTACATACTATTGCATTTAATGTGAGTGTGTAGAAATGTGTTTCCAGATGCGTTGTACGTTTCTGAATATCGCATATTGAAACTTTAAACAGTGAATTTGATACTAATATAGCCTAATTCGAGTTCTTATCGTACTTATTGTGCTATTTCTGAAATGTGTTTTCATATGTGATTTATGATTCTGAACATCGCGAATTCCATCTATAAACAGTGAATATGATGATATTACGTACTTATTCGAGCTTTTATTGCAATTAATGTGTGATTGTAAAAATGTTTCTACATGTGTTTTCATATGTGATTTATATCTCTGAATATCTCGAATTCCATCTATAAACAGTCAATATGACGATATTACATACTTATTGGAGATCCTGTTACATACTATTGCATTTAATGTGAGTGTGTAGAAATGTGTTTCAGATGCGTTGTACGTTTCTGAATATCACGTATTCAACCTATAAACGGTGAATGTGATGCTAATAGAGCATTGTTCAAGTTCCTTTTGTACTTAATATGCAATTTCCTAAATGTGTTTTCATATGTGATTTTTGTCTCTGATCAACTCGAATTCCATCTATAAACAGTGAATATGACGATATTATATACTTATTCGAGCTCCTGTTACATACTATTGTATTTAATGTGAGTTTGTACAAATGTGTTTCCAGATGCGTTGTACGTTTCTGAATATCGCATATAGAGTCTTTAAACAGTGAATTTGATACTAATACAGCCTAATTCGAGTTCTTATTGTACTTATTGTGCTATTTCCAAAATGTGTTGTCATATGTGATTTATGTTTCTGAACATCGCGAATTCCATCTATAAACAGTGAATATGACGATATTACGTACTTATTCGAGCTTTTATTGCAATTAATGTGTGATTGTAGAAATGTTTCTACTTGTGTTTTCATATGTGATTTATGTCTCTGAATATCTCTAATTCCATCTATAAACAGTGAATATGACGATATTACATACTTATTCGAGATCCTGTTACATACTACTGCATTTAATGTGAGTTTGTAGAAATGTGTTTCCAGATGCGTTGTACGTACTTGAATATCGCATTTAGAGTCTTTAAACAGTGAATTTGATACTAATACAGCCTAATTCGAGTTCTTTTTATACTTATTGTGCTTTTTTCGGAATGTGTATTCATGTGTGATTCAAGTTTCTGAATATCGCGAATTCCATCTATAAACAGTGAATATGATGATATTACATACTTATTTGAGCTCTTGTTACAAACTATTGCACTTAATGTGAGTTTGTAGAAATGTTTTTTCAGATGCGTTGTACGTTTCTGAATATCATATATTCAACCTATAAACGGTGAATTTGATGTTAATACAGCATTATTCAAGTTCCTTTGTACTTAATATGCAATTTCCTAAATGTGGTTTCATACATGATTTATGTCTCTGAATATTTCGAATTCCATCTATAAACAGTGAATATGACGATATTACATACTTATTCGAGCTCCTGTTACATACTATTGCATTTAATGTGAGTTTGTAGAAATGTGTTTCCAGATGCGTTGTACGTTTCTGAATATCGCATATTGAAACTTTAAACAGTGAATTTGATACTAATATAGCCTAATTCGAGTTCTTATCGTACTTATTGTGCTATTTCTGAAATGTGTTTTCATATGTGATTTATGTTTCTTAACATCGCGAATTCCATCTATAAACAGTGAATATGACGATATTACGTACTTATTTGAGCTTTTATTGCAATTAATGTGTGAATGTATAAATGTTTCTAGATGTGTTTTCATATGTGATTTATATCTCTGAATATCTCGAATTCCATCTATAAACAGTGAATATGACGATATTACATACTTATTGGAGATCCTGTTACATACTATTGCATTTAATGTGAGTTTGTAGAAATGTGTTTCAGATGCGTTGTACGTTTCTGAATATCACGTATTCAACCTATAAACGGTGAATGTGATGCTAATAGAGCATAATACAAGTTCCTTTTGTACTTAATATGCAATTTCCTAAATGTGTTTTCATATGTGATTTTTGTCTCTGATCAACTCGAATTCCATCTATAAACAGTGAATATGACGATATTACATACTTATTCGAGCTCCTGTTACATACTACTGCATTTAATGTGAGTTTGTAGAAATGTGTTTCCAGATGCGTTGTACGTACTTGAATATCGCATATAGAGTCTTTATACAGTGAATTTGATGCTAATACAGCCTAATTCGAGTTCTTTTTGTGCTTATTGTGCTTTTTTCGGAATGTGTATTCATGTGTGATTCATGTTTCTGAATATCGCAAATTCCATCTATAAACAGTGAATATGACGATATTACATACTTATTTGAGCTCTTGTTACAAACTATTGCACTTAAAGTGAGTTTGTAGAAATGTTTCTTCAGATGCGTTGTACGTTTCTGAATATCACCTTTTCAACCTATAAACGGTGAATTTGATGTTAATACAGCATTATTCAAGTTCCTTAGTACTTAATATGCAATTTCCTAAATGTGGTTTCATACGTGATTTATGTCTCTGAATATTTCGAATTCCATCTATAAACAGTGAATATGACGATATTACATACTTATTCGAGCTCCTGTTACATATTATTGCATTTAATGTGAGTTTGTAGAAATGTTTTTTCAGATGCGTTGTACGATTCTGAATATCACATATTCAACCTATAAACGGTGAATTTGATGTTAATACAGCATTATTTAAGTTCCTTTGTACTTAATATGCAATTTCCTAAATGTGGTTTCATACATGATTTATGTCTCTGAATATTTCGAATTCCATCTATAAACTGTGAATATGACGATATTACATACTTACTCGAGTTCCTGTTACATACTAATGCATTTAATGTGAGTTTGTAGAAATGTGTTTCCAGATCCGTTGTACGTACTTGAATATCGCATATGGAGTCTTTAAACAGTGAATTTGATTCTAATACAGCCTAATTCGAGTTCTTTTTGTGCTTAATGTGCTTTTTTCGGAATGTGTATTCATGTGTGATTCATGTTTCTGAATATCGCGAATTCCATCTATAAACAGTGAATATGACGATATTACATACTTATTTGAGCTCTTGTTACAAACTATTGCACTTAAAGTGAGTTTGTAGAAATGTTTCTTCAAATGCGTTGTACGTTTCTGAATATCACATATTCAACCTATAAACGGTGAATTTGATGTTAATACAGCATTATTCAAGTTCCTTAGTACTTAATATGCAATTTCCTAAATGTGGTTTCATACGTGATTTATGTCTCTGAATATTTCGAATTCCATCTATAAACAGTGAATATAACGATATTACATACCTCTTCGAGCTCCTGTTACATACTATTGCATTTAATGTAAGTTTGTAGAAATGTTTTTTCAGATGCGTTGTACGATTCTGAATATCACATATTCAACCTATAAACGGTGAATTTGATGTTAATACAGCATTATTCAAGTTCCTTTGTACTTAATATGCAATTTCCTAAATGTGGTTTCATACATGATTTATGTCTCTGAATATTTCGAATTCCATCTATAAACTGTGAATTTGACGATATTACATACTTATTCGAGCTCCTGTTACATACTAATGCATTTAATGTGAGTTTGTAGAAATGTGTTTCCAGATGCGTTGTACGTTTCTGAATATCGCATATTGAAACTTTAAACAGTGAATTTGATACTAATATAGCCTAATTCGAGTTCTTATTGTACTTATTGTGCTATTTCCAAAATGTGTTGTCATATGTGATTTATGTTTCTGAACATCGCGAATTCCATCTATAAACAGTGAATATGACCATATTACGTACTTATTCGAGCTTTTATTGCAATTAATGTGTGATTGTAGAAATCTTTCTAGATGTGTTTTCATATGTGATTTATGTCTCTGAATATCTTGAATTCCATCTATAAACAGTGAATATGACGATATTACATACTTATTCGAGCTCCTGTTACATACTATTGCATTTAATGTGAGTTTGTAGAAATGTGTTTCCAGATGCGTTGTACGTTTCTGAATATCGCATATAGAGTCTTTAAACAGTGAATTTGATACTAATACAGCCTAATTCGAGTTCTTTTTGTGCTTATCGTGCTTTTTTCGGAATACGTATTCATGTGTGATTCATGTTTCTGAATATCGCGAATTCCATCTATAAACAGTGAATATGACGATATTACATACTTATTTGAGCTCTTGTTACAAACTATTGCACTTAAAGTGAGTTTGTAGAAATGTTTTTTCAGATGCGTTGTACGTTTCTGAATATCACATATTCAACCTATAAACGGTGAATTTGATGTTAATACAGCATTATTCAAGTTCCTTTGTACTTAATATGCAATTTCCTAAATGTGGTTTCATACATGATTTATGTCTCTGAATATTTCGAATTCCATCTATAAACAGTGAATATGACGATATTACATACTTATTCGAGCTCCTGTTACATACTATTGCATTTAATGTGAGTTTGTAGAAATGTGTTTCCAGATGCGTTGTACGTTTCTGAATATCGCATATTGAAACTTTAAACAGTGAATTTGATACTAATATAGCCTAATTCGAGTTCTTATCGTACTTATTGTGCTATTTCTGAAATGTGTTTTCATATGTGATTTATGATTCTGAACATCGCGAATTCCATCTATAAACAGTGAATATGACGATATTACGTACTTATTCGAGCTTTTATTGCAATTAATGTGTGATTGTAAAAATGTTTCTACATGTGTTTTCATATGTGATTTATATCTCTGAATATCTCGAATTCCATCTATAAACAGTCAATATGACGATATTACATACTTATTGGAGATCCTGTTACATACTATTGCATTTAATGTGAGTTTGTAGAAATGTGTTTCAGATGCGTTGTACGTTTCTGAATATCACGTATTCAACCTATAAACGGTGAATGTGATGCTAATAGAGCATTGTTCAAGTTCCTTTTGTACTTAATATGCAATTTCCTAAATGTGTTTTCATATGTGATTTTTGTCTCTGATCAACTCGAATTCCATCTATAAACAGTGAATATGACGATATTATATACTTATTCGAGCTCCTGTTACATACTATTGTATTTAATGTGAGTTTGTACAAATGTGTTTCCAGATGCGTTGTACGTTTCTGAATATCGCATATAGAGTCTTTAAACAGTGAATTTGATACTAATACAGCCTAATTCGAGTTCTTATTGTACTTATTGTGCTATTTCCAAAATGTGTTGTCATATGTGATTTATGTTTCTGAACATCGCGAATTCCATCTATAAACAGTGAATATGACGATATTACGTACTTATTCGAGCTTTTATTGCAATTAATGTGTGATTGTAGAAATGTTTCTACTTGTGTTTTCATATGTGATTTATATCTCTGAATATCTCGAATTCCATCTATAAACAGTGAATATGACGATATTACATACTTATTCGAGCTCCTGTTACATACTACTGCATTTAATGTGAGTTTGTAGAAATGTGTTTCCAGATGCGTTGTACGTACTTGAATATCGCATATAGAGTCTTTAAACAGTGAATTTGATACTAATACAGCCTAATTGGAGTTCTTTTTGTACTTATTGTGCTTTTTTCGGAATGTGTATTCATGTGTGATTCGTGGTTCTGAATATCGCGAATTCCATCTATAAACAGTGAATATGACGATATTACATACTTATTTTAGCTCTTGTTACAAACTATTGCACTTAATGTGAGTTTGTAGAAATGTTTTTTCAGATGCGTTGTACGTTTCTGAATATCACATATTCAACCTATAAACGGTGAATTTGATGTTAATACAGCATTATTCAAGTTCCTTTTGTACTTAATATGGAATTTCCTAAATGTGGTTTCATACGTGATTTATGTCTCTGAATATTTCGAATTCCATCTAAAAACAGTGAATATGACGATATTACATACTTATTCGAGCTCCTGTTACATACTATTGCATTTAATGTGAGTTTGTAGAAATGTGTTTCCAGATGCGTTGTACGTTTCTGAATATCGCATATTGAAACTTTAAACAGAGAATTTGATACTAATATAGCCTAATTCGAGTTCTTATTGTACTTATTGTGCTATTTCCTAAATGTGTTGTCATATGTGATTTATGTTTCTGAACATCGCGAATTCCATCTATAAACAGTGAATATGACGATATTACGTACTTATTCGAGCTTTTATTGCAATTAATGTGTGAATGTATAAATGTTTCTAGATGTGTTTTCATATGTGATTTATATCTCTGAATATCTCGAATTCCATCTATAAACAGTGAATATGACGATATTACATACTTATTGGAGATCCTGTTACATACTATTGCATTTAATGTGAGTTTGTAGAAATGTGTTTCAGATGCGTTGTACGTTTCTGAATATCACGTATTCAACCTATAAACGGTGAATGTGATGCTAATAGAGCATAATACAAGTTCCTTTTGTACTTAATATGCAATTTCCTAAATGTGTTTTCATATGTGAATATGACGATATTATATACTTATTCGAGCTCCTGTTACATACTATTGTATTTAATGTGAGTTTGTACAAATGTGTTTCCAGATGCGTTGTACGTTTCTGAATATCGCATATAGAGTCTTTAAACAGTGAATTTGATACTAATACAGCCTAATTCGAGTTCTTATTGTACTTATTGTGCTATTTCCAAAATGTGTTGTCATATGTGATTTATGTTTCTGAACATCGCGAATTCCATCTATAAACAGTGAATATGACCATATTACGTACTTATTCGAGCTTTTATTGCAAATAATGTGTGAATGTATAAATGTTTCTAGATGTGTTTTCATATGTGATTTATATCTCTGAATATCTCGAATTCCATCTATAAACAGTGAATATGACGATATTACATACTTATTCGAGCTCCTGTTACATACTACTGCATTTAATGTGAGTTTGTAGAAATGTGTTTCCAGATGCGTTGTACGTACTTGAATATCGCATATAGAGTCTTTATACAGTGAATTTGATGCTAATACAGCCTAATTCGAGTTCTTTTTGTGCTTATTGTGCTTTTTTCGGAATGTGTATTCATGTGTGATTCATGTTTCTGAATATCGCAAATTCCATCTATAAACAGTGAATATGACAATATTACATACTTATTTGAGCTCTTGTTACAAACTATTGCACTTAAAGTGAGTTTGTAGAAATGTTTCTTCAGATGCGTTGTACGTTTCTGAATATCACATATTCAACCTATAAACGGTGAATTTGATGTTAATACAGCATTATTCAAGTTCCTTAGTACTTAATATGCAATTTCCTAAATGTGGTTTCATACGTGATTTATGTCTCTGAATATTTCGAATTCCATCTATAAACAGTGAATATGACGATATTACATACTTATTCGAGCTCCTGTTACATATTATTGCATTTAATGTGAGTTTGTAGAAATGTTTTTTCAGATGCGTTGTACGATTCTGAATATCACATATTCAACCTATAAACGGTGAATTTGATGTTAATACAGCATTATTTAAGTTCCTTTGTACTTAATATGCAATTTCCTAAATGTGGTTTCATACATGATTTATGTCTCTGAATATTTCGAATTCCATCTATAAACTGTGAATATGACGATATTACATACTTACTCGAGTTCCTGTTACATACTAATGCATTTAATGTGAGTTTGTAGAAATGTGTTTCCAGATCCGTTGTACGTACTTGAATATCGCATATGGAGTCTTTAAACAGTGAATTTGATTCTAATACAGCCTAATTCGAGTTCTTTTTGTGCTTAATGTGCTTTTTTCGGAATGTGTATTCATGTGTGATTCATGTTTCTGAATATCGCGAATTCCATCTATAAACAGTGAATATGACGATATTACATACTTATTTGAGCTCTTGTTACAAACTATTGCACTTAAAGTGAGTTTGTAGAAATGTTTCTTCAAATGCGTTGTACGTTTCTGAATATCACATATTCAACCTATAAACGGTGAATTTGATGTTAATACAGCATTATTCAAGTTCCTTAGTACTTAATATGCAGTTTCCTAAATGTGGTTTCATACGTGATTTATGTCTCTGAATATTTCGAATTCCATCTATAAACAGTGAATATGTCGATATTACATACTTCTTCGAGCTCCTGTTACATACTATTGCATTTAATGTAAGTTTGTAGAAATGTTTTTTCAGATGCGTTGTACGATTCTGAATATCACATATTCAACCTATAAACGGTGAATTTGATGTTAATACAGCATTATTCAAGTTCCTTTGTACTTAATATGCAATTTCCTAAATGTGGTTTCATACATGATTTATGTCTCTGAATATTTCGAATTCCATCTATAAACTGTGAATATGACGATATTACATACTTATTCGAGCTCCTGTTACATACTAATGCATTTAATGTGAGTTTGTAGAAATGTGTTTCCAGATGCGTTGTACGTTTCTGAATATCGCATATTGAAACTTTAAACAGTGAATTTGATACTAATATAGCCTAATTCGAGTTCTTATTGTACTTATTGTGCTATTTCCAAAATGTGTTGTCATATGTGATTTATGTTTCTGAACATCGCGAATTCCATCTATAAACAGTGAATATGACCATATTACGTACTTATTCGAGCTTTTATTGCAATTAATGTGTGATTGTAGAAATCTTTCTAGATGTGTTTTCATATGTGATTTATGTCTCTGAATATCTTGAATTCCATCTATAAACAGTGAATATGACGATATTACATACTTATTCGAGCTCCTGTTACATACTATTGCATTTAATGTGAGTTTGTAGAAATGTGTTTCCAGATGCGTTGTACGTTTCTGAATATCGCATATAGAGTCTTTAAACAGTGAATTTGATACTAATACAGCCTAATTCGAGTTCTTTTTGTGCTTATCGTGCTTTTTTCGGAATACGTATTCATGTGTGATTCATGTTTCTGAATATCGCGAATTCCATCTATAAACAGTGAATATGACGATATTACATACTTATTTGAGCTCTTGATACAAACTATTGCACTTAAAGTGAGTTTGTAGAAATGTTTTTTCAGATGCGTTGTACGTTTCTGAATATCACATATTCAACCTATAAACGGTGAATTTGATGTTAATACAGCATTATTCAAGTTCCTTTGTACTTAATATGCAATTTCCTAAATGTGGTTTCATACATGATTTATGTCTCTGAATATTTCGAATTCCATCTGTAAACAGTGAATATGACGATATTACATACTTATTCGAGCTCCTGTTACATACTATTGCATTTAATGTGAGTTTGTAGAAATGTGTTTCCAGATGCGTTGTACGTTTCTGAATATCGCATATTGAAACTTTAAACAGTGAATTTGATACTAATATAGCCTAATTCGAGTTCTTATCGTACTTATTGTGCTATTTCTGAAATGTGTTTTCATATGTGATTTATGATTCTGAACATCGCGAATTCCATCTATAAACAGTGAATATGACGATATTACGTACTTATTCGAGCTTTTATTGCAATTAATGTGTGATTGTAAAAATGTTTCTACATGTGTTTTCATATGTGATTTATATCTCTGAATATCTCGAATTCCATCTATAAACAGTCAATATGACGATATTACATACTTATTGGAGATCCTGTTACATACTATTGCATTTAATGTGAGTTTGTAGAAATGTGTTTCAGATGCGTTGTACGTTTCTGAATATCACGTATTCAACCTATAAACGGTGAATGTGATGCTAATAGAGCATTGTTCAAGTTCCTTTTGTACTTAATATGCAATTTCCTAAATGTGTTTTCATATGTGATTTTTGTCTCTGATCAACTCGAATTCCATCTATAACAGTGAATATGACGATATTATATACTTATTCGAGCTCCTGTTACATACTATTGTATTTAATGTGAGTTTGTACAAATGTGTTTCCAGATGCGTTGTACGTTTCTGAATATCGCATATAGAGTCTTTAAACAGTGAATTTGATACTAATACAGCCTAATTCGAGTTCTTATTGTACTTATTGTGCTATTTCCAAAATGTGTTGTCATATGTGATTTATGTTTCCGAACATCGCGAATTCCATCTATAAACAGTGAATATGACGATATTACGTACTTATTCGAGCTTTTATTGCAATTAATGTGTGATTGTAGAAATGTTTCTACTTGTGTTTTCATATGTGATTTATGTCTCTGAATATCTCTAATTCCATCTATAAACAGTGAATATGACGATATTACATACTTATTCGAGATCCTGTTACATACTACTGCATTTAATGTGAGTTTGTAGAAATGTGTTTCCAGATGCGTTGTACGCACTTGAATATCGCATTTAGAGTCTTTAAACAGTGAATTTGATACTAATACAGCCTAATTCGAGTTCTTTTTATACTTATTGTGCTTTTTTCGGAATGTGTATTCATGTGTGATTCAAGTTTCTGAATATCGCGAATTCCATCTATAAACAGTGAATATGATGATATTACATACTTATTTGAGCTCTTGTTACAAACTATTGCACTTAATGTGAGTTTGTAGAAATGTTTTTTCAGATGCGTTGTACGTTTCTGAATATCATATATTCAACCTATAAACGGTGAATTTGATGTTAATACAGCATTATTCAAGTTCCTTTGTACTTAATATGCAATTTCCTAAATGTGGTTTCATACATGATTTATGTCTCTGAATATTTCGAATTCCATCTATAAACAGTGAATATGACGATATTACATACTTATTCGAGCTCCTGTTACATACTATTTCATTTAATGTGAGTTTGTAGAAATGTGTTTCCAGATGCGTTGTACGTTTCTGAATATCGCATATTGAAACTTTAAACAGTGAATTTGATACTAATATAGCCTAATTCGAGTTCTTATCGTACTTATTGTGCTATTTCTGAAATGTGTTTTCATATGTGATTTATGTTTCTTAACATCGCGAATTCCATCTATAAACAGTGAATATGACGATATTACGTACTTATTCGAGCTTTTATTGCAATTAATGTGTGAATGTATAAATGTTTCTAGATGTGTTTTCATATGTGATTTATATCTCTGAATATCTCGAATTCCATCTATAAACAGTGAATATGACGATATTACATACTTATTGGAGATCCTGTTACATACTATTGCATTTAATGTGAGTTTGTAGAAATGTGTTTCAGATGCGTTGTACGTTTCTGAATATCACGTATTCAACCTATAAACGGTGAATGTGATGCTAATAGAGCATAATACAAGTTCCTTTTGTACTTAATATGCAATTTCCTAAATGTGTTTTCATATGTGATTTTTGTCTCTGATCAACTCGAATTCCATCTATAAACAGTGAATATGACGATATTATATACTTATTCGAGCTCCTGTTACATACTATTGTATTTAATGTGAGTTTGTACAAATGTGTTTCCAGATGCGTTGTACGTTTCTGAATATCGCATATAGAGTCTTTAAACAGTGAATTTGATACTAATACAGCCTAATTCGAGTTCTTATTGTACTTATTGTGCTATTTCCAAAATGTGTTGTCATATGTGATTTATGTTTCTGAACATCGCGAATTCCATCTATAAACAGTGAATATGACCATATTACGTACTTATTCGAGCTTTTATTGCAAATAATGTGTGAATGTATAAATGTTTCTAGATGTGTTTTCATATGTGATTTATATCTCTGAATATCTCGAATTCCATCTATAAACAGTGAATATGACGATATTACATACTTATTCGAGCTCCTGTTACATACTACTGCATTTAATGTGAGTTTGTAGAAATGTGTTTCCAGATGCGTTGTACGTACTTGAATATCGCATATAGAGTCTTTATACAGTGAATTTGATGCTAATACAGCCTAATTCGAGTTCTTTTTGTGCTTATTGTGCTTTTTTCGGAATGTGTATTCATGTGTGATTCATGTTTCTGAATATCGCAAATTCCATCTATAAACAGTGAATATGACGATATTACATACTTATTTGAGCTCTTGTTACAAACTATTGCACTTAAAGTGAGTTTGTAGAAATGTTTCTTCAGATGCGTTGTACGTTTCTGAATATCACATATTCAACCTATAAACGGTGAATTTGATGTTAATACAGCATTATTCAAGTTCCTTAGTACTTAATATGCAATTTCCTAAATGTGGTTTCATACGTGATTTATGTCTCTGAATATTTCGAATTCCATCTATAAACAGTGAATATGACGATATTACATACTTATTCGAGCTCCTGTTACATATTATTGCATTTAATGTGAGTTTGTAGAAATGTTTTTTCAGATGCGTTGTACGATTCTGAATATCACATATTCAACCTATAAACGGTGAATTTGATGTTAATACAGCATTATTTAAGTTCCTTTGTACTTAATATGCAATTTCCTAAATGTGGTTTCATACATGATTTATGTCTCTGAATATTTCGAATTCCATCTATAAACTGTGAATATGACGATATTACATACTTACTCGAGTTCCTGTTACATACTAATGCATTTAATGTGAGTTTGTAGAAATGTGTTTCCAGATCCGTTGTACGTACTTGAATATCGCATATGGAGTCTTTAAACAGTGAATTTGATTCTAATACAGCCTAATTCGAGTTCTTTTTGTGCTTAATGTGCTTTTTTCGGAATGTGTATTCATGTGTGATTCATGTTTCTGAATATCGCGAATTCCATCTATAAACAGTGAATATGACGATATTACATACTTATTTGAGCTCTTGTTACAAACTATTGCACTTAAAGTGAGTTTGTAGAAATGTTTCTTCAAATGCGTTGTACGTTTCTGAATATCACATATTCAACCTATAAACGGTGAATTTGATGTTAATACAGCATTATTCAAGTTCCTTAGTACTTAATATGCAATTTCGTAAATATGGTTTCATACGTGATTTATGTCTCTGAATATTTCGAATTCCATCTATAAACAGTGAATATGTCGATATTACATACTTCTTCGAGCTCCTGTTACATACTATTGCATTTAATGTAAGTTTGTAGAAATGTTTTTTCAGATGCGTTGTACGATTCTGAATATCACATATTCAACCTATAAACGGTGAATTTGATGTTAATACAGCATTATTCAAGTTCCTTTGTACTTAATATGCAATTTCCTAAATGTGGTTTCATACATGATTTATGTCTCTGAATATTTCGAATTCCATCTATAAACTGTGAATATGACGATATTACATACTTATTCGAGCTCCTGTTACATTAATGTGAGTTTGTAGAAATGTGTTTCCAGATGCGTTGTACGTTTCTGAATATCGCATATTGAAACTTTAAACAGTGAATTTGATACTAATATAGCCTAATTCGAGTTCTTATTGTACTTATTGTGCTATTTCCAAAATGTGTTGTCATATGTGATTTATGTTTCTGAACATCGCGAATTCCATCTATAAACAGTGAATATGACCATATTACGTACTTATTCGAGCTTTTATTGCAATTAATGTGTGATTGTAGAAATCTTTCTAGATGTGTTTTCATATGTGATTTATGTCTCTGAATATCTTGAATTCCATCTATAAACAGTGAATATGACGATATTACATACTTATTCGAGCTCCTGTTACATACTATTGCATTTAATGTGAGTTTGTAGAAATGTGTTTCCAGATGCGTTGTACGTTTCTGAATATCGCATATAGAGTCTTTAAACAGTGAATTTGATACTAATACAGCCTAATTCGAGTTCTTTTTGTGCTTATCGTGCTTTTTTCGGAATACGTATTCATGTGTGATTCATGTTTCTGAATATCGCGAATTCCATCTATAAACAGTGAATATGACGATATTACATACTTATTTGAGCTCTTGTTACAAACTATTGCACTTAAAGTGAGTTTGTAGAAATGTTTTTTCAGATGCGTTGTACGTTTCTGAATATCACATATTCAACCTATAAACGGTGAATTTGATGTTAATACAGCATTATTCAAGTTCCTTTGTACTTAATATGCAATTTCCTAAATGTGGTTTCATACATGATTTATGTCTCTGAATATTTCGAATTCCATCTATAAACAGTGAATATGACGATATTACATACTTATTCGAGCTCCTGTTACATACTATTGCATTTAATGTGAGTTTGTAGAAATGTGTTTCCAGATGCGTTGTACGTTTCTGAATATCGCATATTGAAACTTTAAACAGTGAATTTGATACTAATATAGCCTAATTCGAGTTCTTATCGTACTTATTGTGCTATTTCTGAAATGTGTTTTCATATGTGATTTATGATTCTGAACATCGCGAATTCCATCTATAAACAGTGAATATGACGATATTACGTACTTATTCGAGCTTTTATTGCAATTAATGTGTGATTGTAAAAATGTTTCTACATGTGTTTTCATATGTGATTTATATCTCTGAATATCTCGAATTCCATCTATAAACAGTCAATATGACGATATTACATACTTATTGGAGATCCTGTTACATACTATTGCATTTAATGTGAGTTTGTAGAAATGTGTTTCAGATGCGTTGTACGTTTCTGAATATCACGTATTCAACCTATAAACGGTGAATGTGATGCTAATAGAGCATTGTTCAAGTTCCTTTTGTACTTAATATGCAATTTCCTAAATGTGTTTTCATATGTGATTTTTGTCTCTGATCAACTCGAATTCCATCTATAAACAGTGAATATGACGATATTATATACTTATTCGAGCTCCTGTTACATACTATTGTATTTAATGTGAGTTTGTACAAATGTGTTTCCAGATGCGTTGTACGTTTCTGAATATCGCATATAGAGTCTTCAAACAGTGAATTTGATACTAATACAGCCTAATTCGAGTTCTTTTTGTGCTTATCGTGCTTTTTTCGGAATACGTATTCATGTGTGATTCATGTTTCTGAATATCGCGAATTCCATCTATAAAAAGTGAATATGACAATATTACATACTTATTTGAGCTCTTGTTACAAACTATTGCACTTAAAGTGAGTTTGTAGAAATGTTTTTTCAGATGCGTTGTACGTTTCTGAATATCACATATTCATCCTATAAACGGTGAATTTGATGTTAATACAGCATTATTCAAGTTCCTTTGTACTTAATATGCAATTTCCTAAATGTGGTTTCATACATGATTTATGTCTCTGAATATTTCGAATTCCATCTATAAACAGTGAATATGACGATATTACATACTTATTCGAGCTCCTGTTACATACTATTGCATTTAATGTGAGTTTGTAGAAATGTGTTTCCAGATGCGTTGTACGTTTCTGAATATCGCATATTGAAACTTTAAACAGTGAATTTGATACTAATATAGCCTAATTCGAGTTCTTATCGTACTTATTGTGCTATTTCTGAAATGTGTTTTCATATGTGATTTACTATGTCTCTGAATATCTCGAATTCCATCTATAAACAGTCAATATGACGATATTACATACTTATTCGAGCTCCTGTTACATACTATTGTATTTAATGTGAGTTTGTACAAATGTGTTTCCAGATGCGTTGTACGTTTCTGAATATCGCATATAGAGTCTTTAAACAGTGAATTTGATACTAATACAGCCTAGTTCGAGTTCTTATTGTACTTATTGTGCTATTTCCAAAATGTGTTGTCATATGTGAGTTAGTTTCTGAACATCGCGAATTCCATCTATAAACAGTGAATATGACGATATTACGTACTTATTCGAGGTTTTATTGCAATTAATGTGTGATTGTAGAAATGTTTCTACTTGTGTTTTCATATGTGATTTATATCTCTGAATATCTCGAATTCCATCTATAAACAGTGAATATGACGATATTACATACTTATTCGAGATCCTGTTACATACTACTGCATTTAATGTGAGTTTGTAGAAATGTGTTTCCAGATGCGTTGTACGTACTTGAATATCGCATTTAGAGTCTTTAAACAGTGAATTTGATACTAATACAGCCTAATTCGAGTTCTTTTTGTACTTATTGTGCTTTTTTCGGAATGTGTATTCATGTGTGATTCAAGTTTCTGAATATCGCGAATTCCATCTATAAACAGTGAATATGATGATATTACATACTTATTTGAGCTCTTGTTACAAACTATTGCACTTAATGTGAGTTTGTAGAAATGTTTTTTCAGATGCGTTGTACGTTTCTGAATATCATATATTCAACCTATAAACGGTGAATTTGATGTTAATACAGCATTATTCAAGTTCCTTTGTACTTAATATGCAATTTCCTAAATGTGGTTTCATACATGATTTATGTCTCTGAATATTTCGAATTCCATCTATAAACAGTGAATATGACGATATTACATACTTATTCGAGCTCCTGTTACATACTATTGCATTTAATGTGAGTTTGTAGAAATGTGTTTCCAGATGCGTTGTACGTTTCTGAATATCGCATATTGAAACTTTAAACAGTGAATTTGATACTAATATAGCCTAATTCGAGTTCTTATCGTACTTATTGTGCTATTTCTGAAATGTGTTTTCATATGTGATTTATGTTTCTTAACATCGCGAATTCCATCTATAAACAGTGAATATGACGATATTACGTACTTATTCGAGCCTTTATTGCAATTAATGTGTGAATGTATAAATGTTTCTAGAAGTGTTTTCATATGTGATTTATATCTCTGAATATCTCGAATTCCATCTATAAACAGTGAATATGACGATATTACATACTTATTGGAGATCCTGTTACATACTATTGCATTTAATGTGAGTTTGTAGAAATGTGTTTCAGATGCGTTGTACGTTTCTGAATATCACGTATTCAACCTATAAACGGTGAATTTGATGTTAATACAGCATTATTCAAGTTCCTTTTGTACTTAATATGGAATTTCCTAAATGTGGTTTCATACGTGATTTATGTCTCTGAATATTTCGAATTCCATCTAAAAACAGTGAATATGACGATATTACATACTTATTCGAGCTCCTGTTACATACTATTGCATTTAATGTGAGTTTGTAGAAATGTGTTTCCAGATGCGTTGTACGTTTCTGAATATCGCATATTGAAACTTTAAACAGAGAATTTGATACTAATATAGCCTAATTCGAGTTCTTATTGTACTTATTGTGCTATTTCCTAAATGTGTTGTCATATGTGATTTATGTTTCTGAACATCGCGAATTCCATCTATAAACAGTGAATATGACGATATTACGTACTTATTCGAGCTTTTATTGCAATTAATGTGTGAATGTATAAATGTTTCTAGATGTGTTTTCATATGTGATTTATATCTCTGAATATCTCGAATTCCATCTATAAACAGTGAATATGACGATATTACATACTTATTCGAGCTCCTGTTACATACTACTGCATTTAATGTGAGTTTGTAGAAATGTGTTTCCAGATGCGTTGTACGATTCTGAATATCACATATTCAACCTATAAACGGTGAATTTGATGTTTATGCAGCATTATTCAAGTTCCTTTGTACTTAATATGCAATTTCCTAAATGTGGTTTCATACATGATTTATGTCTCTGAATATTTCGAATTCCATCTATAAACAGTGAATATGACGATATTACATACTTATTCGAGCTCCTGTTACATACTATTGCATTTAATGTGAGTTTGTAGAAATGTGTTTCCAGATGCGTTGTACGTTTCTGAATATCGCATATTGAAACTTTAAACAGAGAATTTGATACTAATATAGCCTAATTCGAGTTCTTATTGTACTTATTGTGCTATTTCTGAAATGTGTTTTCATATGTGATTTATGTTTCTGAACATCGCGAATTCCATCTATAAACAGTGAATATGACGATATTACGTACTTATTCGAGCTTTTATTGCAATTAATGTGTGATTGTAAAAATGGTTCTACATGTGTTTTCATATGTGATTTATATCTCTGAATATCTCGAATTCCATCTATAAACAGTCAATATGACGATATTACATACTTATTGGAGATCCTGTTACATACTATTGCATTTAATGTGAGTTTGTAGAAATGTGTTTCAGATGCGTTGTACGTTTCTGAATATCACGTATTCAACCTATAAACGGTGAATGTGATGCTAATAGAGCATTGTTCAAGTTCCTTTTGTACTTAATATGCAATTTCCTAAATGTGTTTTCATATGTGATTTTTGTCTCTGATCAACTCGAATTCCATCTATAAACAGTGAATATGACGATATTATATACTTATTCAAGCTCCTGTTACATACTATTGTATTTAATGTGAGTTTGTACAAATGTGTTTCCAGATGTGTTGTACGTTTCTGAATATCGCATATAGAGTCTTTAAACAGTGAATTTGATACTAATACAGCCTAATTCGAGTTCTTATTGTACTTATTGTGCTATTTCCAAAATGTGTTGTCATATGTGATTTATGTTTCTGAACATCGCGAATTCCATCTATAAACAGTGAATATGACGATATTACGTACTTATTCGAGCTTTTATTGCAATTAATGTGTGATTGTAGAAATGTTTCTACTTGTGTTTTCATATGTGATTTATATCTCTGAATATCTCGAATTCCATCTATAAACAGTGAATATGACGATATTACATACTTATTCGAGCTCCTGTTACATACTACTGCATTTAATGTGAGTTTGTAGAAATGTGTTTCCAGATGCGTTGTACGTACTTGAATATCGCATATAGAGTCTTTAAACAGTGAATTTGATACTAATACAGCCTAATTCGAGATCTTTTTGTACTTATTGTGCTTTTTTCGGAATGTGTATTCATGTGTGATTCGTGGTTCTGAATATCGCGAATCCCATCTATTGATATGACGATATTACATACTTATTTGAGCTCTTGTTACAAACTATTGCACTTAATGTGAGTTTGTAGAAATGTTTTTTCAGATGCGTTGTACGTTTCTGAATATCACATATTCAACCTATAAACGGTGAATTTGATGTTAATACAGCATTATTCAAGTTCCTTTTGTACTTAATATGGAATTTCCTAAATGTGGTTTCATACGTGATTTATGTCTCTGAATATTTCGAATTCCATCTAAAAACAGTGAATATGACGATATTACATACTTATTCGAGCTCCTGTTACATACTATTGCATTTAATGTGAGTTTGTAGAAATGTGTTTCCAGATGCGTTGTACGTTTCTGAATATCGCATATTGAAACTTTAAACAGAGAATTTGATACTAATATAGCCTAATTCGAGTTCTTATTGTACTTATTGTGCTATTTCCTAAATGTGTTGTCATATGTGATTTATGTTTCTGAACATCGCGAATTCCATCTATAAACAGTGAATATGACGATATTACGTACTTATTCGAGCTTTTATTGCAATTAATGTGTGAATGTATAAATGTTTCTAGATGTGTTTTCATATGTGATTTATATCTCTGAATATCTTGAATTCCATCTATTAACAGTGGATATGACGATATTACATACTTATTCGAGCTCCTGTTACATACTACTGCATTTAATGTGAGTTTGTAGAAATGTGTTTCCAGATGCGTTGTACGTACTTGAATATCGCATATAGAGTCTTTATACAGTGAATTTGATGCTAATACAGCCTAATTCGAGTTCTTTTTGTGCTTATTGTGCTTTTTTCGGAATGTGTATTCATGTGTGATTCATGTTTCTGAATATCGCAAATTCCATCTATAAACAGTGAATATGACAATATTACATACTTATTTGAGCTCTTGTTACAAACTATTGCACTTAAAGTGAGTTTGTAGAAATGTTTCTTCAGATGCGTTGTACGTTTCTGAATATCACATATTCAACCTATAAACGGTGAATTTGATGTTAATACAGCATTATTCAAGTTCCTTAGTACTTAATATGCAATTTCCTAAATGTGGTTTCATACGTGATTTATGTCTCTGAATATTTCGAATTCCATCTATAAACAGTGAATATGACGATATTATTTGTAAATATTTAGCCGCATGAAATTTATGTTATTAGCAGATACAAATTAATGGAAATTTATTTAAGATCTGTATGTAAAATTATATGCCTTCTATTTCAGGATAAACGAGAATTATTATGGTGCTTCACACCGATTAATATATTTATGTTTAATTGGGGCCTTCAGTCCAAATAATATGTCTCCTTTCAGCTTTTAATATTTCTTATTCACACTTTTTTCCACTGTCTAACACATGTTCACATATTGTATGTAATACTACTTTATTTTAATACATTTTATATTAGCTTCCACGAGAAGTAAAGATGGCGAAGAGGCTGGAAGTCATGTCCAAGCTCTTCGTATTTCCTCTTGTTTCCCCTTCCCTCGGTCTAATTTACAGTGCCTCTGAGGAAGAATATGGTGCCCAGCTGATTGAAGAAAGAAGAATGTTGTTGTCTGGTGACCGAGAGGGTGGGAGGGGGTTACATATGTAACAGGAGCTCGAATAAGAATGTAAAATCGACATATTCACTGTTTATAGATGGAATTCGAGATATTCAGAGACATAAATCACATATCAAAACACATTTAGGAATTAGCATATTAAGTACAAAAGGAACTAGAATAATGCTGTATTAGCATCAAATTCACCGTTTATAGGTTGAATATGTGATATTCAGAAACGTACAACGCATCTGAAAAAACATTTCTACAAACTCACATTAAGTGCAATAGTATGTAAGAGGACCTCGAATTAGTATGTAATATCGTCATATTCACTGTTTATAGTGGAATTCGCGATATTCAGAAACATATATCACATGTGAAAACACATTTCGGAAATAGCACAATAAGTACAATAAGAACTCGAATTAGGCTAAATTAGTATCAAATTCACTGTTTAAAGTTTCAATATGCGATATTCAGAAACGTACAACGCATCTGAAAACACATTTCTACAAACTCACATTAAATGCAATAGTATGTAACAGGAGCTCGAATAAGTATGTAATATCATAATATTCACTGTTTATAGATGGAATTAGAGATATTCGGAGACATAAATCACATATGAAAACACATTTAGGAAATTGCATATTAAGTACAAAAGGAACTTGAATAATGGTGTATTAGGGTCAAACTCACCGTTTATAGGTTAAATATGTGATATTCAGAAACGGACAACGCATTTGAAAACACATTTCTAGAAACTCACATTAAGTGCAATAGTATGTAAGAGGAGCTCGAATAAGTATGTAATATCATCTTATTCACTGTTTATAGATGGAATTCGCGATGTTCAGAAACATAAATCACATATGAAAACACATTTCGGAAAAAGCACAATAAGTACAATAAGAACTCGAATTAGGGTATATTATTATCAAATTCACTGTTTAAAGTTTCAATATGCGATATTCAGAAACGTACAACGCATCTGGAAAAACACATTTATACAAACACACATTAAATGCAATAGTATGTAACAGGAGCTCGAATAAGTATGTAATATCGTCAAATTCACTGTTTATAGATGGAATTCGAGATATTCAGAGACATAAATCACATATCAAAACACATTTAAGAAATTGCATATTAAGTACAAAAAGAACTTGAATAATGCTGTATTAGCATCAAATTCACCGTTTATAGGTTGAATATGTGATATTCAGAAACGTACAACGCATCTGAAAAAACATTTCTACAAACTCACATTAAGTGCAATAGGATGTAAGAGGAGCTCGAATAAGTATGTAATATCGTCATATTCACTGTATATAGATGGAATTCGCGATATTCAGAAACATATATCACATGTGAAAACACATTTCGGAAATGGAAGAAAAAGTACAAAAGGAACTCGAATAAGGCTGAATTAGCGTAAAATTCACTGTTTAAAGCATGAATATGCGAAATTAAGAAACGGACAACCCATCCATAAACAGATATCTACAATCACACATTAAGTGGAATAGTAATTATGTGGAGCTGGAAAAGTATGAGATATCGTCATATTCATTGTTTATAGAAGGAACTTGCAATATTCAGAAACATAAATCACGTATGAAAATACAATTTGGAAATTGCATATTAAGTACAAGAGGAACTTGAATAATGCTGTATTAGCATCAAATTCACCGTTTATAGGTTGAATATGTGATATTCAGAAACGTAGAACGCATCTGAAAAAACTTTTCTACAAACTCTTATTAAATGCAATATTATGTAAGAGGAGCTCGAATAAGTATGTAATATATGCATATTCACTGTTTATAGATGGAATTCGCGATATTCAGAAACATATATCACATGTGAAAACACATTTCGGAAATGGAAGAAAAAGTGCAAAAGGAACTCGAATAAGGATGAATTAGCGTAAAATTCACTGTTTAAAGCTTGAATATGCAAAATTCAGAAACGGACAACACATCCATAAACAGATTTCTACAATCACACATTAAGTGGAATAGTAATTATGTGGAGCTGGAAAAGTATGAGATATCGTCATATTCATTGTTTATAGAAGGAATTTGCAATATTCAGAAACATAAATCACGTATGAAAACACAATTTGGAAATTGGATATTAAGTACAAAAGGAACTTGAATAATGCTGTATTAGCATCAAATTCACCGTTTATAGGTTGAATATGTGATATTCAGAAACGTGCCACACATCTGAAAACTCATTTCTTCAAACTCACATTAAGTGCAATAGTGTGTAACAAGAGCTCAAATAAGTATGTAATATAGTCATATTCACTGTTTATAGATGGAATTCGCGATCTTCAGAAACATAAATCACATTTGAAAACACATTTCGGAAATAGCACAATAAGTACAATAAGAACTCGAATTAGGATAAATTAGTATCAAATTCACTGTTTAAAGTTTCAATATGCGATATCTGAATACAACGCATCTGAAAACACATTTCTACAAACTCACATTAAATGCAATAGTATGTAACAGGAGCTCGAATAAGTATGTAATATCGTCATATTCACTGTTTATAGATGGAATTCGAGATATTCAGAGACATAAATCACATATCTAAACACATTTAGGAAATTGCATATTAAGTACAAAAGGAACTAGAATAATGCTGTATTAGCATCAAATTCACCGTTTATAGGTTGAATATGTGATATTCAGAAACGTAGAACGCATCTGAAAAAACTTTTCTACAAACTCTTATTAAATGCAATAGTATGTAAGAGGAGCTCGAATAAGTATGTTATATCGGCATATTCACTGTTTATAGATGGAATTCGCGATATTCAGAAACATATATCACATTTGAAAACACATTTCGGAAATAGCACAATAAGTACAATAAGAACTCGAATTAGGCTAAATTAGTATCAAATTCACTGTTTAAAGTTTCAATATGCGATATTCAGAAACGTACAACGCATCTGAAAACACATTTCTACAAACTCACATTAAACGCAATAGTATGTAACAGGAGCTCGAATAAGTATGTAAAATCGACATATTCACTGTTTATAGATGGAATTCGAGATATTCAGAGACATAAATCACATATCAAAACACATTTAGGAAATTGCATTTTAAGTACAAAAGGAACTAGAATAATGCTGTATTAGCATCAAATTCACCGTTTATAGGTTGAATATGTGATATTCAGAAACGTACAACGCATCTGAAAAAACATTTATACAAACTCACATTAAGTGCAATAGTATGTAAGAGGACCTCGAATTAGTATGTAATATCGTCATATTCACTGTTTATAGATGGAATTCGCGATATTCAGAAACATATATCACATGTGAAAACACATTTCGGAAATGGAAGAAAAAGTACAAAAGGAACTCGAATAAGGATGAATTAGCGTAAAATTCACTGTTTAAAGCTTGAATATGCGAAATTCAGAAACGGAAAAAACATCCGTAAACAGATTTCTACAATCACACATTAATTGCAATAAAAGCTCGAATAAGTACGTAATATCGTCATATTCACTGTTTATATATGGAATTCGCGATGTTCAGAAACATAAATCACCTATGAAAACACAATTCGGAAATAACACAATAAGTACAATAAGAACTCGAATTAGGCTAAATTAGTATCAAATTCACTGTTTAAAGTTTCAATATGCGATATTCAGAAACGTACAACGCATCTGAGAACACATTTCTACAAACTCACATTAAATGCAATAGTATGTAACAGGAGCTCGAATAAGTATGTAATATCATCATATTCACTGTTTATAGTTGGTATTAGAGATATTCAGAGACATAAATCACATATGAAAACACATTTAGGAAATTGCATATTAAGTACAAAAGGAACTTGAATAATGGTGTATTAGGGTCAAATTCACCGTTTATAGGTTAAATATGTGATATTCAGAAACGGACAACGCATTTGAAAACACATTTCTAGAAACTCACATTAAGTGCAATAGTATGTAAGAGGAGCTCGAATAAGTATGTAATATCGTCTTATTCACTGTTTATAGATGGAATTCGCGATGTTCAGAAACATAAATCACATATGAAAACACATTTCGGAAAAAGCACAATAAGTACAATAAGAACTCGAATTAGGGTATATTATTATCAAATTCACTGTTTAAAGTTTCAATATGCGATATTCAGAAACGTACAACGCATCTGAAAACACATTTATACAAACACACATTAAATGCAATAGTATGTAACAGGAGCTCGAATAAGTATGTAATATCTTCAAATTCACTGTTTATAGATGGAATTCGAGATATACAGAGACATAAATCACATATCAAAACACATTTAAGAAATTGCATATTAAGTACAAAAAGAACTTGAATAATGCTGTATTAGCATCAAATTCACCGTTTATACGTTGAATATGTGATATTCAGAAACGTGCAACACATCTGAAAACTCATTTCTTCAAACTCACATTAAGTGCAATAGTGTGTAACAGGAGCTCAAATAAGTATGTAATATCGTCATATTCACTGTATATAGATGGATTTCGCGATGATCAGAAACATAAATCACATATGAAAACACATTTCGGAAATAGCACAATAACTACAAAAAGAACTCGAATTAGGAGGTATTAGTATCAAATTCACTGTTTAAAGATTCTATATGCGATATTCAGAAACGGACAACGCATTTATAAACACATTTCTACAATCACACATTAAGTGGAATAGTAATCATCTAGAGCTGGAATAAGTTTGAGATATCGTCATATTCACTGTTTCTAGAAGGAATTTGCAATATTCAGAATCGTACATCACATAAGAAAACACATTTAGGAAATTGCACATTGTGTACAAAAGGAACTTGAATAAGGCTGAATTAGCGTCACATTCAACGTTTATATGTTGAATATGTGATATTCAGAAACGGACAACGCATCTAGAAACACATTTCTACAAACACACATTAATTGCAAGAAAAGCTCGAATAAGTACGTAATATCGTCATATTAACTGTTTATAGATGGAATTCGCGATGTTCAGAAACATAAATCCCATTTGAAACACATTTCGGAAATAGCAAAATAAGTACAAAAGGAACTTTTTATAATGCTGTATTAGAATCAAATTCACCGTTTATAGGCTGAATATGTGATATTCAGAAACGGACAACGCATTTGAAAACACATTTCTACAAACTCTTATTAAATGCAATAGTATGTAAGAGGAGCTCCAATAAGTATGTAATATCGTCATATTAACTGTTTATAGATGGAATTCGCGATATTCAGAAACATATATCACATGTGAAAACACATTTCGGAAATGGAAGAAAAAGTACAAAAGGAACTCGAATAAGGATGAATTAGCGTAAAATTCACTGTTTAAAGCTTGAATATGCGAAATTCAGAAACGGAAAACACATCCGTAAACAGATTTTTACAATCAAACATTAATTGCAATAAAAGCTCGAATAAGTACGTAATATCGTCATATTCACTGTTTATAGATGGAATTCGCGATGTTCAGAAACATAAATCACATATGAAAACACATTTCGGAAATAACACAATAAGTACAATAAGAACTCGAATTAGGCTAAATTAGTATCAAATTCACTGTTTAAAGTATCAATATGCGATATTCAGAAACGTACAACGCATATGAAAACACATTTCTACAAACACACATTAAATGCAATAGTATGTAACAGGAGCTCGAATAAGTATGTAATATCGACATATTCACTGTATATAGATTGAATTCGCGATATTCAGAAACATATATCACATGTGAAAACACATTTCGGAAATTGAAGAAAAAGTACAAAAGGAAATCGAATAAGGCTGAATTAGTGTAAAATTCACTGTTTAAAGCATGAATATGCGAAATTCAGAAACGGACAACACATCCATAAACAGATTTCTACAATCACACATTAAGTGGAATAGTAATTATGTGGAGCTGGAAAAGTATGAGATATCGTCATATTCATTGTTTATAGAAGGAATTTGCAATATTCAGAAACATAAATCACGTATGAAAACACAATTTGGAAATTGGATATTAAGTACAAAAGGAACTTGAGTAATGCTGTATTAGCATCAAATTCACCGTTTATAGGTTGAATATGTGATATTCAGAAACGTGCCACACATCTGAAAACTCATTTCTTCAAACTCACATTAAGTGCAATAGTGTGTAACAAGAGCTCAAATAAGTATGTAATATCGTAATATTCACTGCTTATAGATGGAATTCGCGATCTTCAGAAACATAAATCACATTTGAAAACACATTTCGGAAATAGCACAATAAGTACAATAAGAACTCGAATTAGGCTAAATTAGTATCAAATTCACTGTTTAAAGTTTCAATATGCGATATTCAGAAACGTACAACGCATCTGAAAACACATTTCTACAAACTCACATTAAATGCAATAGTATGTAACAGGAGCTCGAATAAGTATGTAATATCGTCATATTCACTGTTTATAGATGGAATTCGAGATATTCAGAGACATAAATCACATATCTAAACACATTTAGGAAATTGCATATTAAGTACAAAAGGAACTAGAATAATGCTGTATTAGCATCAAACTCAACGTTTATATGTTGAATATGTGATATTCAGAAACGGACAACGCATCTAGAAACACATTTCTACAAACACACATTAATTGCGATAAAAGCTCGTATAAGTACGTAATATCGTCATATTCACTGTTTATAGATGGAATTCGCGATGTTCAGAAACATAAATCACATTTGAAAACACATTTCGGAAATAGCAAAATAAGTACAAAAGGAACTTTTTATAATGCTGTATTAGCATCAAATTCACCGTTTATAGGTTGAATATGTGATATTCAGAAACGTACAACGCATCTGAAAAAAACATTTCTACAAACTCTTATTAAATACAATAGTATGTAAGAGGAGCTCCAATAAGTATGTAATATCGTCATATTCACTGTTTATAGATGGAATTCGCGATATTCAGAAACATAAATCACATGTGAAAACACATTTCGGAAATGGAAGAAAAAGTACAAAAGGAAATCGAATAAGGCTGAATTAGCGTAAAATTCACTGTTTAAAGCATGAATATGCGAAATTCAGAAACGGACAACACATCCATAAACAGATTTCTACAATCACACATTAAGTGGAATAGTAATTATGTGGAGCTGGAAAAGTATGAGATATCGTCATATTCATTGTTTATAGAAGGAATTTGCAATATTCAGAAACATAAATCACGTATGTTCAGAAACATAAATCACCTATGAAAACACAATTCGGAAATAACACAAAAAGTACAATAAGAACTCGAATTAGGCTAAATTAGTATCAAATTCACTTTTTGAAGTTTCAATATGCGATATTCAGAAACGTACAACGCATCTGAGAACACATTTCTACAAACTCACATTAAATGCAATAGTATGTAACAGGAGCTCGAATAAGTATGTAATATCATCATATTCACTGTTTATAGTTGGTATTAGAGATATTCAGAGACATAAATCACATATGAAAACACATTTAGGAAATTGCATATTAAGTACAAAAGGAACTTGAATAATGGTGTATTAGGGTCAAATTCACCGTTTATAGGTTAAATATGTGATATTCAGAAACGGACAACGCATTTGAAAACACATTTCTAGAAACTCGCATTAAGTGCAATAGTATGTAAGAGGAGCTCGAATAAGTATGTAATATCGTCTTATTCACTGTTTATAGATGGAATTCGCGATGTTCAGAAACATAAATCACATATGAAAACACATTTCGGAAAAAGCACATTAAGTACAATAAGAACTCGAATTAGGGTATATTATTATCAAATTCACTGTTTAAAGTTTCAATATGCGATATTCAGAAACGTACAACGCATCTGAAAACACATTTATACAAACACACATTAAATGCAATAGTATGTAACAGGAGCTCGAATAAGTATGTAATATCGTCAAATTCACTGTTTATAGATGGAATTCGAGATATACAGAGACATAAATCACATATCAAAACTCATTTAGGAAATTGCATATTAAGTACAAAAAGAACTTGAATAATGCTGTATTAGCATCAAATTCACCGTTTATAGGTTGAATATGTGATATTCAGAAACGTGCAACACATCTGAAAACTCATTTCTTCAAACTCACATTAAGTGCAATAGTGTGTAACAGGAGCTCAAATAAGTATGTAATATCGTCATATTCACTGTATATAGATGGATTTCGCGATGATCAGAAACATAAATCACATATGAAAACACATTTCGGAAATAGCACAATAACTACAAAAAGAACTCGAATTAGGAGGTATTAGTATCAAATTCACTGTTTAAAGATTCTATATGCGATATTCAGAAACGGACAACGCATTTATAAACACATTTCTACAATCACACATTAAGTGGAATAGTAATCATCTAGAGCTGGAATAAGTTTGAGATATCGTCATATTCACTGTTTCTAGAAGGAATTTGCAATATTCAGAATCGTACATCACATAAGAAAACACATTTAGGAAATTGCACATTGTGTACAAAAGGAACTTGAATAAGGCTGAATTAGCGTCACATTCAACGTTTATATGTTGAATATGTGATATTCAGAAACGGACAACGCATCTAGAAACACATTTCTACAAACACACATTAATTGCAAGAAAAGCTCGAATAAGTACGTAATATCGTCATATTAACTGTTTATAGATGGAATTCGCGATGTTCAGAAACATAAATCCCATTTGAAAACACATTTCGGAAATAGCAAAATAAGTACAAAAGGAACTTTTTATAATGCTGTATTAGCATCAAATTCACCGTTTATAGGTTGAATATGTGATATTCAGAAACGTACAACGCATCTGAAAAAAACATTTCTACAAACTCTTATTAAATACAATAGTATGTAAGAGGAGCTCCAATAAGTATGTAATATCGTCATATTCACTGTTTATAGATGGAATTCGCGATATTCAGAAACATATATCACATGTGAAAACACATTTCGGAAATGGAAGAAAAAGTACAAAAGGAAATCGAATAAGGCTGAATTAGCGTAAAATTCACTGTTTAAAGCATGAATATGCGAAATTCAGAAACGGACAACACATCCATAAACAGATTTCTACAATCACACATTAAGTGGAATAGTAATTATGTGGAGCTGGAAAAGTATGAGATATCGTCATATTCATTGTTTATAGAAGGAATTTGCAATATTCAGAAACATAAATCACGTATGTTCAGAAACATAAATCACCTATGAAAACACAATTCGGAAATAACACAAAAAGTACAATAAGAACTCGAATTAGGCTAAATTAGTATCAAATTCACTTTTTGAAGTTTCAATATGCGATATTCAGAAACGTACAACGCATCTGAGAACACATTTCTACAAACTCACATTAAATGCAATAGTATGTAACAGGAGCTCGAATAAGTATGTAATATCATCATATTCACTGTTTATAGTTGGTATTAGAGATATTCAGAGACATAAATCACATATGAAAACACATTTAGGAAATTGCATATTAAGTACAAAAGGAACTTGAATAATGGTGTATTAGGGTCAAATTCACCGTTTATAGGTTAAATATGTGATATTCAGAAACGGACAACGCATTTGAAAACACATTTCTAGAAACTCGCATTAAGTGCAATAGTATGTAAGAGGAGCTCGAATAAGTATGTAATATCGTCTTATTCACTGTATATAGATGGAATTCGCGATGTTCAGAAACATAAATCACATATGAAAACACATTTCGGAAAAAGCACAATAAGTACAATAAGAACTCGAATTAGGGTATATTATTATAAAATTCATTGTTTAAAGTTTCAATATGCGATATTCAGAAACGTACAACGCATCTGAAAACACATTTATACAAACACACATTAAATGCAATAGTATGTAACAGGAGCTCGAATAAGTATGTAATATCGTCAAATTCACTGTTTATAGATGGAATTCGAGATATACAGAGACATAAATCACATATCAAAACTCATTTAGGAAATTGCATATTAAGTACAAAAAGAACTTGAATAATGCTGTATTAGCATCAAATTCACCGTTTATAGGTTGAATATGTGATATTCAGAAACGTGCAACACATCTGAAAACTCATTTCTTCAAACTCACATTAAGTGCAATAGTGTGTAACAGGAGCTCAAACAAGTATGTAATATCGTCATATTCACTGTATATAGATGGATTTCGCGATGATCAGAAACATAAATCACATATGAAAACACATTTCGGAAATAGCACAATAACTACAAAAAGAACTCGAATTAGGAGGTATTAGTATCAAATTCACTGTTTAAAGATTCTATATGCGATATTCAGAAACGGACAACGCATTTATAAACACATTTCTACAATCACACATTAAGTGGAATAGTAATCATCTAGAGCTGGAATAAGTTTGAGATATCGTCATATTCACTGTTTCTAGAAGGAATTTGCAATATTCAGAATCGTACATCACATAAGAAAACACATTTAGGAAATTGCACATTGTGTACAAAAGGAACTTGAATAAGGCTGAATTAGCGTCACATTCAACGTTTATATGTTGAATATGTGATATTCAGAAACGGACAACGCATCTAGAAACACATTTCTACAAACACACATTAATTGCAAGAAAAGCTCGAATAAGTACGTAATATCGTCATATTAACTGTTTATAGATGGAATTCGCGATGTTCAGAAACATAAATCCCATTTGAAAACACATTTCGGAAATAGCAAAATAAGTACAAAAGGAACTTTTTATAATGCTGTATTAGCATCAAATTCACCGTTTATAGGTTGAATATGTGATATTCAGAAACGGACAACGCATTTGAAAACACATTTCTACAAACTCTTATTAAATGCAATAGTATGTAAGAGGAGCTCCAATAAGTATGTAATATCATCATATTAACTGTTTATAGATGGAATTCGCGATATTCAGGAACATATATCACATGTGAAATCACATTTCGGAAATGGAAGAAAAAGTACAAAAGGAACTCGAATAAGGATGAATTAGCGTAAAATTCACTGTTTAAAGCTTGAATATGCGAAATTCAGAAACGGAAAACACATCCGTAAACAGATTTCTACAATCAAACATTAATTGCAATAAAAGCTCGAATAAGTACGTAATATCGTCATATTCACTGTTTATAGATGGAATTCGCGATGTTCAGAAACATAAATCACATATGAAAACACATTTCGGAAATAACACAATAAGTACAATAAGAACTCGAATTAGGCTAAATTAGTATCAAATTCACTGTTTAAAGTATCAATATGCGATATTCAGAAACGTACAACGCATATGAAAACACATTTCTACAAACACACATTAAATGCAATAGTATGTAACAGGAGCTCGAATAAGTATGTAATATCGACATATTCACTGTATATAGATGGAATTCGCGATATTCAGAAACATATATCACATGTGAAAACACATTTCGGAAATTGAAGAAAAAGTACAAAAGGAAATCGAATAAGGCTGAATTAGTGTAAAATTCACTGTTTAAAGCATGAATATGCGAAATTCAGAAACGGACAACACATCCATAAACAGATTTCTACAATCACATATTAAGTGGAATAGTAATTATGTGGAGCTGGAAAAGTATGAGATATCGTCATATTCATTGTTTATAGAAGGAATTTGCAATATTCAGAAACATAAATCACGTATGAAAACACAATTTGGAAATTGGATATTAAGTACAAAAGGAACTTTAGTAATGCTGTATTAGCATCAAATTCACCGTTTATAGGTTGAATATGTGATATTCAGAAACGTGCCACACATCTGAAAACTCATTTCTTCAAACTCACATTAAGTGCAATAGTGTGTAACAAGAGCTCAAATAAGTATGTAATATCGTCATATTCACTGTTTATAGATGGAATTCGCGATCTTCAGAAACATAAATCACATTTGAAAACACATTTCGGAAATAGCACAATAAGTACAATAAGAACTCGAATTAGGCTAAATTAGTATCAAATTCACTGTTTAAAGTTTCAATATGCGATATTCAGAAACGTACAACGCATCTGAAAACACATTTCTCCAAAATCACATTAAATGCAATAGTATGTAACAGGAGCTCAAATAAGTATGTAATATCGTCATATTCACTGTTTATAGATGGAATTCGCGATCTTCAGAAACATAAATCACATTTGAAAACACATTTCGGAAATAACACAATAAGTACAAAAGGAACTTTTTATAATGCTGTAATAGCATCAAATTCACCGTTTATAGGTTGAATATGTGATATTCAGAAACGTACAACGCATCTGAAAAAAACATTACTACAAACTCTTATTAAATGCAATAGTATGTAAGAGGAGCTCGAATAAGTATGTAATATCGTCATATTCACTGTTTATAGATGGAATTCGAGATATTCAGAGACATAAATCACATATCAAAACACATTTAGGAAATTGCATTTTAAGTACAAAAGGAACTAGAATAATGCTGTATTAGCATCAAATTCACCGTTTATAGGTTGAATATGTGATATTCAGGAACGTAGAACGCATCTGAAAAAACATTTCTACAAACTCTTATTAAATGCAATAGTATGTAAGAGGAGCTCGAATAAGTATGTAATATCGGCATATTCACTGTTTATAGATGGTATTCGCGATATTCAGAAACATATATCACATGTGAAAACACATTTCGGAAATGGAAGAAAAAGTACAAAAGGAACTCGAATAAGGATGAATTAGCGTAAAATTCACTGTTTAAAGCTTGAATATGCGAAATTCAGAAACGGAAAACACATCCGTAAACAGATTTCTACAATCACACATTAATTGCAATAAAAGCTCGAATAAGGACGTAATATCGTCATATTCACTGTTTATAGATGGAATTCGCGATGTTCAGAAACATAAATCACATATGAATACACATTTCGGAAATAGCACAATAAGTACAATACTCGAATTAGGCTAAATTAGTATCAAATTTACTGTTTAAAGTTTCAATATGCGATATTCAGGAACGTACAACGCATCTGAAAACACATTTCTACAAACTCACATTAAACGCAATAGTATGTGTAGCAATTCATATTTTATAGGTTAATTTAATTGCTACAGTTTCTATTGTTTTGCCTGTGATGTGAGCTAGAGAGAAAGTAAGAGTATTTAAAAGTCTGCCTGTATGAGCAGCTGACGTGTCATTGCCCTCTCTCCTCTAGTCCTTGGCAACACTGTCATTTTATATGCCGTCTGGCATCATGTCTTGCTTCTGACGCATTGCAGTGTTGGGCTCGCTCGGCCGATGTTTGTCTAGATTGAATGTGTTAATCTGTATTATTGGGAGAAAGGATTTCGATTCAGTTTTGTTTTATGGATGTGGTAAAAGTAAATACGATTGGCTAATTATGCATGATGGCCGTGTCTGCAGAATGTATGATGACGTCATTTGTAAGATCTCTATAAAAGGGCATGGGACATTTCCCACGCCCTCATTTGCATCTACGTGGTCCGGGGAATGGTATGTAGTTCTATTATGATTTAAAGCGCCAATATTTAGGCGCCATTTTGGCTTCGTTTCTTCTCTTGGATCATGTTTCAAATACGTGGAAGTTGTATAGAATGAAATATGTTAGTATATAAGTGCGGGAACTGCATGGTTATGTAATTATGTCATTTTAGGTTTGCCCAAGCATGCGTTTTGTGTCTTTTGCATTTTGTGATTTGATGGTGGCGTTGTAGAAGTTAATGAAGTTTAAGATAGAGCATTTAGTATGAAGATGTGTCAGATATTAGCAGATGATTTGTTTGGCCACCATCATTATGTAGAGTAATTATGCAAGACGGTTAAATTTGTTGCATGCTGGGATATTATTTGTAGAGGTTGGGTCTTTCGTATTTTTCTTTCAAGCAGTATCCCCTTTTCTTCCACGTTCCTGAACATGTATTGTTTTCCAAATTTAATTGTCTTTTATTTATATATTTTGTTCCCCGTTTTTGATATCCACATTTCGCAAATGAGCCTGACCTAGTAAATGGATAGCAAAGGTCAGTTTTGTCTTTAGGCCTAGATGTTTCTTCAGCATGTGTAATCGGATGTGTAGATGCATGGATGGATGTGTCTGCGCAGAATATTGGATGCTTGCATTAAAAGGTATGATTGTATGATATTCAAGTACTTGTATATTTTATTTTAATTGAAAGGGTACAGTATTATATTTGTAAATATTTAGCCGCATGAAATTTATGTTATTAGCAGATACAAATTAATGGAAATTTATTTAAGATCTGTATGTAAAATTATATGCCTTCTATTTCAGGATAAACGAGAATTATTATGGTGCTTCACACCGATTAATATATTTATGTTTAATTGGGGCCTTCAGTCCAAATAATATGTCTCCTTTCAGCTTTTAATATTTCTTATTCACACTTTTGTTCCACTGTCTAACACATGTTCACATATTGTATGTAATACTACTTTATTTTAATACATTTTATATTAGCTTCCACGAGAAGTAAAGATGGCGAAGAGGCTGGAAGTCATGTCCAAGCTCTTCGTATTTCCTCTTGTTTCCCCTTCCCTCGGTCTAATTTACAGTGCCTCTGAGGAAGAATATGGTGCCCAGCTGATTGAAGAAAGAAGAATGTTGTTGTCTGGTGACCGAGAGGGTGGGAGGGGGTTACATATGTAACAGGAGCTCGAATAAGAATGTAAAATCGACATATTCACTGTTTATAGATGGAATTCGAGATATTCAGAGACATAAATCACATATCAAAACACATTTAGGAAATAGCATATTAAGTACAAAAGGAACTAGAATAATGCTGTATTAGCATCAAATTCACCGTTTATAGGTTGAATATGTGATATTCAGAAACGTACAACGCATCTGAAAAAACATTTCTACAAACTCACATTAAGTGCAATAGTATGTAAGAGGACCTCGAATTAGTATGTAATATCGTCATATTCACTGTTTATAGTGGAATTCGCGATATTCAGAAACATATATCACATGTGAAAACACATTTCGGAAATAGCACAATAAGTACAATAAGAACTCGAATTAGGCTAAATTAGTATCAAATTCACTGTTTAAAGTTTCAATATGCGATATTCAGAAACGTACAACGCATCTGAAAACACATTTCTACAAACTCACATTAAATGCAATAGTATGTAACAGGAGCTCGAATAAGTATGTAATATCATAATACTCACTGTTTATAGATGGAATTAGAGATATTCGGAGACATAAATCACATATGAAAACACATTTAGGAAATTGCATATTAAGTACAAAAGGAACTTGAATAATGGTGTATTAGGGTCAAACTCACCGTTTATAGGTTAAATATGTGATATTCAGAAACGGACAACGCATTTGAAAACACATTTCTAGAAACTCACATTAAGTGCAATAGTATGTAAGAGGAGCTCGAATAAGTATGTAATATCATCTTATTCACTGTTTATAGATGGAATTCGCGATGTTCAGAAACATAAATCACATATGAAAACACATTTCGGAAAAAGCACAATAAGTACAATAAGATCTCGAATTAGGGTATATTATTATCAAATTCACTGTTTAAAGTTTCAATATGCGATATTCAGAAACGTACAACGCATCTGGAAAAACACATTTATACAAACACACATTAAATGCAATAGTATGTAACAGGAGCTCGAATAAGTATGTAATATCGTCATATTCACTGTTTATAGATGGAATTCGAGATATTCAGAGACATAAATCACATATCTAAACACATTTAGGAAATTGCATATTAAGTACAAAAGGAACTAGAATAATGCTGTATTAGCATCAAATTCACCGTTTATAGGTTGAATATGTGATATTCAGAAACGTAGAACGCATCTGAAAAAATTTTTCTACAAACTCTTATTAAATGCAATAGTATGTAAGAGGAGCTCGAATAAGTATGTTATATCGGCATATTCACTGTTTATAGATGGAATTCGCGATATTCAGAAACATATATCACATGTGAAAACACATTTCGGAAATGGAAGAACAAGTACAAAAGGAACTCGAATAAGGATGAATTAGCGTAAAATTCACTGTTTAAAGGTTGAATATGCGAAATTCAGAAACGGACAACACATCCGTAAACAGATTTCTACAATCACACATTAATTGCAATAAAAGCTCGAATAAGTACGTAATATCGTCATATTCACTGTTTATAGATGGAATTCGCGATGTTCAGAAACGTAAATCACATATGAAAATACATTTCGGAAATAGCACAATAAGTACAATAAGAACTCGAATTAGGCTAAATTAGTATCAAATTTACTGTTTAAAGTTTCAATATGCGATATTCAGAAACGTACAACGCATCTGAAAACACATTTCTACAAACTCACATTAAACGCAATAGTATGTAACAGGAGCTCGAATAAGTATGTAAAATCGACATATTCACTGTTTATAGATGGAATTCGAGATATTCAGAAACATAAATCACCTATGAAAACACAATTCGGAAATAACACAATAAGTACAATAAGAACTCGAATTAGGCTAAATTAGTATCAAATTCACTGTTTAAAGTTTCAATATGCGATATTCAGAAACGTACAACGCATCTGAGAACACATTTCTACAAACTCACATTAAATGCAATAGTATGTAACAGGAGCTCGAATAAGTATGTAATATCATCATATTCACTGTTTATAGTTGGTATTAGAGATATTCAGAGACATAAATCACATATGAAAACACATTTAGGAAATTGCATATTAAGTACAAAAGCAACTTGAATAATGGTGTATTAGGGTCAAATTCACCGTTTATAGGTTAAATATGTGATATTCAGAAACGGACAACGCATTTGAAAACACATTTCTAGAAACTCACATTAAGTGCAATAGTATGTAAGAGGAGCTCGAATAAGTATGTAATATCGTCTTATTCACTGTTTATAGATGGAATTCGCGATGTTCAGAAACATAAATCACATATGAAAACACATTTCGGAAAAAGCACAATAAGTACAATAAGAACTCGAATTAGGGTATATTATTATCAAATTCACTGTTTAAAGTTTCAATATGCGATATTCAGAAACGTACAACGCATCTGAAAACACATTTATACAAACACACATTAAATGCAATAGTATGTAACAGGAGCTCGAATAAGTATGTAATATCTTCAAATTCACTGTTTATAGATGGAATTCGAGATATACAGAGACATAAATCACATATCAAAACACATTTAAGAAATTGCATATTAAGTACAAAAAGAACTTGAATAATGCTGTATTAGCATCAAATTCACCATTTATAGGTTGAATATGTGATATTCAGAAACGTGCAACACATCTGAAAACTCATTTCTTCAAACTCACATTAAGTGCAATAGTGTGTAACAGGAGCTCAAATAAGTATGTAATATCGTCATATTCACTGTATATAGATGGATTTCGCGATGATCAGAAACATAAATCACATATGAAAACACATTTCGGAAATAGCACAATAACTACAAAAAGAACTCGAATTAGGAGGTATTAGTATCAAATTCACTGTTTAAAGATTCTATATGCGATATTCAGAAACGGACAACGCATTTATAAACACATTTCTACAATCACACATTAAGTGGAATAGTAATCATCTAGAGCTGGAATAAGTTTGAGATATCGTCATATTCACTGTTTCTAGAAGGAATTTGCAATATTCAGAATCGTACATCACATAAGAAAACACATTTAGGAAATTGCACATTGTGTACAAAAGGAACTTGAATAAGGCTGAATTAGCGTCACATTCAACGTTTATATGTTGAATATGTGATATTCAGAAACGGACAACGCATCTAGAAACACATTTCTACAAACACACATTAATTGCAAGAAAAGCTCGAATAAGTACGTAATATCGTCATATTAACTGTTTATAGATGGAATTCGCGATGTTCAGAAACATAAATCCCATTTGAAAACACATTTCGGAAATAGCAAAATAAGTACAAAAGGAACTTTTTATAATGCTGTATTAGAATCAAATTCACCGTTTATAGGTTGAATATGTGATATTCAGAAACGGACAACGCATTTGAAAACACATTTCTACAAACTCTTATTAAATGCAATAGTATGTAAGAGGAGCTCCAATAAGTATGTAATATCGTCATATTAACTGTTTATAGATGGAATTCGCGATATTCAGAAACATATATCACATGTGAAAACACATTTCGGAAATGGAAGAAAAAGTACAAAAGGAACTCGAATAAGGATGAATTAGCGTAAAATTCACTGTTTAAAGCTTGAATATGCGAAATTCAGAAACGGAAAACACATCCGTAAACAGATTTCTACAATCAAACATTAATTGCAATAAAAGCTCGAATAAGTACGTAATATCGTCATATTCACTGTTTATAGATGGAATTCGCGATGTTCAGAAACATAAATCACATATGAAAACACATTTCGGAAATAACACAATAAGTACAATAAGAACTCGAATTAGGCTAAATTAGTATCAAATTCACTGTTTAAAGTATCAATATGCGATATTCAGAAACGTACAACGCATATGAAAACACATTTCTACAAACACACATTAAATGCAATAGTATGTAACAGGAGCTCGAATAAGTATGTAATATCGACATATTCACTGTATATAGATTGAATTTGCGATATTCAGAAACATATATCACATGTGAAAACACATTTCGGAAATTGAAGAAAAAGTACAAAAGGAAATCGAATAAGGCTGAATTAGTGTAAAATTCACTGTTTAAAGCATGAATATGCGAAATTCAGAAACGGACAACACATCCATAAACAGATTTCTACAATCACACATTAAGTGGAATAGTAATTATGTGGAGCTGGAAAAGTATGAGATATCGTCATATTCATTGTTTATAGAAGGAATTTGCAATATTCAGAAACATAAATCACGTATGAAAACACAATTTGGAAATTGGATATTAAGTACAAAAGGAACTTGAGTAATGCTGTATTAGCATCAAATTCACCGTTTATAGGTTGAATATGTGATATTCAGAAACGTGCCACACATCTGAAAACTCATTTCTTCAAACTCACATTAAGTGCAATAGTGTGTAACAAGAGCTCAAATAAGTATGTAATATCGTAATATTCACTGCTTATAGATGGAATTCGAGATATTCAGAGACATAAATCACATATCTAAACACATTTAGGAAATTGCATATTAAGTACAAAAGGAACTAGAATAATGCTGTATTAGCATCAAACTCAACGTTTATATGTTGAATATGTGATATTCAGAAACGGACAACGCATCTAGAAACACATTTCTACAAACACACATTAATTGCGATAAAAGCTCGTATAAGTACGTAATATCGTCATATTCACTGTTTATAGATGGAATTCGCGATGTTCAGAAACATAAATCACATTTGAAAACACATTTCGGAAATAGCAAAATAAGTACAAAAGGAACTTTTTATAATGCTGTATTAGCATCAAATTCACCGTTTATAGGTTGAATATGTGATATTCAGAAACGTACAACGCATCTGAAAAAAACATTTCTACAAACTCTTATTAAATACAATAGTATGTAAGAGGAGCTCCAATAAGTATGTAATATCGTCATATTCACTGTTTATAGATGGAATTCGCGATATTCAGAAACATATATCACATGTGAAAACACATTTCGGAAATGGAAGAAAAAGTACAAAAGGAAATCGAATAAGGCTGAATTAGCGTAAAATTCACTGTTTAAAGCATGAATATGCGAAATTCAGAAACGGACAACACATCCATAAACAGATTTCTACAATCACACATTAAGTGGAATAGTAATTATGTGGAGCTGGAAAAGTATGAGATATCGTCATATTCATTGTTTATAGAAGGAACTTGCAATATTCAGAAACATAAATCACGTATGAAAATACAATTTGGAAATTGCATATTAAGTACAAAAGGAACTTGAATAATGCTGTATTAGCATCAAATTCACCGTTTATAGGTTGAATATGTGATATTCAGAAACGTACAACGCATCTGAAAAAAACATTTCTACAAACTCTTATTAAATACAATAGTATGTAAGAGGAGCTCCAATAAGTATGTAATATCGTCATATTCACTGTTTATAGATGGAATTCGCGATATTCAGAAACATATATCACATGTGAAAACACATTTCGGAAATGGAAGAAAAAGTACAAAAGGAACTCGAATAAGGATGAATTAGCGTAAAATTCACTGTTTAAAGCATGAATATGCGAAATTCAGAAACGGACAACACATCCATAAACAGATTTCTACAATCACACATTAAGTGGAATAGTAATTATGTGGAGCTGGAAAAGTATGAGATATCGTCATATTCATTGTTTATAGAAGGAATTTGCAATATTCAGAAACATAAATCACGTATGAAAACACAATTTGGAAATTGTACTTAATGTACAAAAGGAACTTGAATAATGCTGTATTAGCATCAAATTCACCGTTTATAGGTTGAATATGTGATATTCACAAACGTGCCACACATCTGAAAACTCATTTCTTCAAACTCACATTAAGTGCAATAGTGTGTAACAAGAGCTCAAATAAGTATGTAATATCGTCATATTCACTGTTTATAGATGGAATTCGCGATCTTCAGAAACATAAATCACATTTGAAAACACATTTCGGAAATAGCACAATAAGTACAATAAGAACTCGAATTAGGCTAAATTAGTATCAAATTCACTGTTTAAAGTTTCAATATGCGATATTCAGAAACGTACAACGCATCTGAAAACACATTTGTACAAACTCACATTAAATGCAATAGTATGTAACAGGAGCTCGAATAAGTATGTAATATCGTCATATTCACTGTTTATAGATGGAATTCGAGATATTCAGAGACATAAATCACATATCTAAACACATTTAGGAAATTGCATATTAAGTACAAAAGGAACTAGAATAATGCTGTATTAGCATCAAATTCACCGTTTGTAGGTTGAATATTTGATATTCAGAAACGTAGAACGCATCTGAAAAAACATTTCTAGAAACTCTTATTAAATGCAATAGTATGTAAGAGGAGCTCGAATAAGTATGTAATATCGGCATATTCACTGTTTATAGATGGAATTCGCGATATTCAGAAACATATATCACATGTGAAAACACATTTCGGAAATGGAAGAACAAGTACAAAAGGAACTCGAATAAGGATGAATTAGCGTAAAATTCACTGTTTAAAGGTTGAATATGCGAAATTCAGAAACGGACAACACATCCGTAAACAGATTTCTACAATCACACATTAATTGCAATAAAAGCTCGAATAAGTACGTAATATCGTCATATTCACTGTTTATAGATGGAATTCGCGATGTTCAGAAACATAAATCACATATGAAAATACATTTCGGAAATAGCACAATAAGTACAATAAGAACTCGAATTAGGCTAAATTAGTATCAAATTTACTGTTTAAAGTTTCAATATGCGATATTCAGAAACGTACAACGCATCTGAAAACACATTTCTACAAACTCACATTAAACGCAATAGTATGTAACAGGAGCTCGAATAAGTATGTAAAATCGACATATTCACTGTTTATAGATGGAATTCGAGATATTCAGAGACATAAATCACATATCAAAACACATTTAGGAAATTGCATTTTAAGTACAAAAGGAACTAGAATAATGCCGTATTAGCATCAAATTCACCGTTTATAGGTTGAATATGTGATATTCAGAAACGTACAACGCATCTGAAAAAACATTTCTACAAACTCACATTAAGTGCAATAGTATGTAAGAGGACCTCGAATTAGTATGTAATATCGTCATATTCACTGTTTATAGATGGAATTCGCGATATTCAGAAACATATATCACATGTGAAAACACATTTCGGAAATGGAAGAAAAAGTACAAAAGGAACTCGAATAAGGATGAATTAGCGTAAAATTCACTGTTTAAAGCTTGAATATGCGAAATTCAGAAACGGAAAACACATCCGTAAACAGATTTCTACAATCACACATTAATTGCAATAAAAGCTCGAATAAGTACGTAATATCGTCATATTCACTGTTTATATATGGAATTCGCGATGTTCAGAAACATAAATCACATATGAAAACACATTTCGGAAATAACACAATAAGTACAATAAGAACTCGAATTAGGCCAAATTAGTATCAAATTCACTGTTTAAAGTATCAATATGCGATATTCAGAAACGTACAACGCATATGAAAACACTTTCTACAAACACACATTAAATGCAATAGTATGTAACCGGAGCTCGAATAAGTATGTAATATCGACATATTCACTGTATATAGATGGAATTCGCGATATTCAGAAACATATATCACATGTGAAAACACATTTCGGAAATTGAAGAAAAAGTACAAAAGGAAATCGAATAAGGCTGAATTAGTGTAAAATTCACTGTTTAAAGCATGAATATGCGAAATTCAGAAACGGACAACACATCCATAAACAGATTTCTACAATCACACATTAAGTGGAATAGTAATTATGTGGAGCTGGAAAAGTATGAGATATCGTCATATTCATTGTTTATAGAAGGAATTTGCAATATTCAGAAACATAAATCACGTATGAAAACACAATTTGGAAATTGGATATTAAGTACAAAAGGAACTTGAGTAATGCTGTATTAGCATCAAATTCACCGTTTATAGGATGAATATGTGATATTCGGAAACGTGCCACACATCTGAAAACTCATTTCTTCAAACTCACATTAAGTGCAATAGTGTGTAACAAGAGCTCAAATAAGTATGTAATATCGTAATATTCACTGCTTATAGATGGAATTCGCGATCTTCAGAAACATAAATCACATTTGAAAACACATTTCGGAAATAGCACAATAAGTACAATAAGAACTCGAATTAGGCTAAATTAGTATCAAATTCACTGTTTAAAGTTTCAATATGCGATATTCAGAAACGTACAACGCATCTGAAAACACATTTCTACAAACTCACATTAAATGCAATAGTATGTAAGAGGAGCTCGAATAAGTATGTAATATCGTCATATTCACTGTTTATAGATGGAATTCGAGATATTCAGAGACATAAATCACATATGAAAACACATTTAGGAAATTGCATATTAAGCACAAAAGGAACTAGAATAATGCTGTATTAGCATCAAATTCAACGTTTATATGTTGAATATGTGATATTCAGAAACGGACAACGCATCTAGAAACACATTTCTACAAACACACATTAATTGCAATAAAAGCTCGTATAAGTACGTAATATCGTCATATTCACTGTTTATAGATGGAATTCGCGATGTTCAGAAACATAAATCACATTTGAAAACACATTTCGGAAATAGCAAAATAAGTACAAAAGGAACTTTTTATAATGCTGTATTAGCATCAAATTCACCGTTTATAGGTTGAATATGTGATATTCAGAAACGTACAACGCATCTGAAAAAAACATTTCTACAAACTCTTATTAAATGCAATAGTATGTAAGAGGAGCTCCAATAAGTATGTAATATCGTCATATTCACTGTTTATAGATGGAATTCGCGATATTCAGAAACATATATCACATGTGAAAACACATTTCGGAAATGGAAGAAAAAGTACAAAAGGAACTCGAATAAGGATGAATTAGCGTAAAATTCACTGTTTAAAGCATGAATATGCGAAATTCAGAAACGGACAACACATCCATAAACAGATTTCTACAATCACACATTAAGTGGAATAGTAAATATGTGGAGCTGGAAAAGTATGAGATATCGTCATATTCATTGTTTATAGAAGGAATTTGCAATATTCAGAAACATAAATCACGTATGAAAACACAATTTGGAAATTGTACTTAATGTACAAAAGGAACTTGAATAATGCTGTATTAGCATCAAATTCACCGTTTATAGGTTGAATATGTGATATTCACAAACGTGCCACACATCTGAAAACTCATTTCTTCAAACTCACATTAAGTGCAATAGTGTGTAACAAGAGCTCAAATAAGTATGTAATATCGTCATATTCACTGTTTATAGATGGAATTCGCGATCTTCAGAAACATAAATCACATTTGAAAACACATTTCGGAAATAGCACAATAAGTACAATAAGAACTCGAATTAGGCTAAATTAGTATCAAATTCACTGTTTAAAGTTTCAATATGCGATATTCAGAAACGTACAACGCATCTGAAAACACATTTGTACAAACTCACATTAAATGCAATAGTATGTAACAGGAGCTCGAATAAGTATGTAATATCGTCATATTCACTGTTTATAGATGGAATTCGAGATATTCAGAGACATAAATCACATATCTAAACACATTTAGGAAATTGCATATTAAGTACAAAAGGAACTAGAATAATGCTGTATTAACATCAAATTCACCGTTTATAGGTTGAATATGTGATATTCAGAAACGTAGAACGCATCTGAAAAAACATTTCTACAAACTCTTATTAAATGCAATAGTATGTAAGAGGAGCTCGAATAAGTATGTAATATCGGCATATTCACTGTTTATAGATGGAATTCGCGATATTCAGAAACATATATCACATGTGAAAACACATTTCGGAAATGGAAGAAAAAGTACAAAAGGAACTCGAATAAGGATGAATTAGCGTAAAATTCACTGTTTAAAGCTTGAATATGCGAAATTCAGAAACGGAAAACACATCCGTAAACAGATTTCTACAATCTCACATTAATTGCAATAAAAGCTCGAATAAGGACGTAATATCGTCATATTCACTGTTTATAGATGGAATTCGCGATGTTCAGAAACATAAATCACATATGAAAACACATTTCGGAAATAACACCATAAGTACAATAAGAACTCGAATTAGGCTAAATTAGTATCAAATTCACTGTTTAAAGTATCAATATGCGATATTCAGAAACGTACAACGCATATGAAAACACATTTCTACAAACACACATTAAATGCAATAGTATGTAACAGGAGCTCGAATAAGTATGTAATATCGACATATTCACTGTATATAGATGGAATTCGCGATATTCAGAAACATATATCACATGTGAAAACACATTTCGGAAATTGACGAAAAAGTACAAAATGAAATCGAATAAGGCTGAATTAGTGTAAAATTCACTGTTTAAAGCATGAATATGCGAAATTCAGAAACGGACAACACATCCATAAACAGATTTCTACAATCACACATTAAGTGGAATAGTAATTATGTGGAGCTGGAAAAGTATGAGATATCGTCATATTCATTGTTTATAGAAGGAATTTGCAATATTCAGAAACATAAATCACGTATGAAAACACAATTTGGAAATTGGATATTAAGTACAAAAGGAACTTGAATAATGCTGTATTAGCATCAAATTCACCGTTTATAGGTTGAATATGTGATATTCAGAAACGTGCCACACACCTGAAAACTCATTTCTTCAAACTCACATTAAGTGCAATAGTATGTAACAAGAGCTCAAATAAGTATGCAATATCGTCATATTCACTGTTTATAGATGGATTTCGCGATCTTCAGAAACATAAATCACATTTGAAAACACATTTCGGAAATAGCACAATAAGTACAATAAGAACTCGAATTAGGCTAAATTAGTATCAAATTCACTGTTTAAAGTTTCAATATGCGATATTCAGAAACGTACAACGCATCTGAAAACACATTTCTACAAACTCACATTAAATGCAATAGTATGTAAGAGGAGCTCGAATAAGTATGTAATATCGTCATATTCACTGTTTATAGATGGAATTCGAGATATTCAGAGACATAAATCACATATGAAAACACATTTAGGAAATTGCATATTAAGTACAAAAGGAACTAGAATAATGCTGTATTAGCATCAAATTCACCGTTTATAGGTTGAATATGTGATATTCAGAAACGTAGAACGCATCTGAAAAAACTTTTCTACAAACTCTTATTAAATGCAATAGTATGTAAGAGGAGCTCGAATAAGTATGTAATATATGCATATTCACTGTTTATAGATGGAATTCGCGATATTCAGAAACATATATCACATGTGAAAACACATTTCGGAAATGGAAGAAAAAGTGCAAAAGGAACTCGAATAGGGATGAATTAGCGTAAAATTCACTGTTTAAAGCTTGAATATGCAAAATTCAGAAACGGACAACACATCCATAAACAGATTTCTACAATCACACATTAAGTGGAATAGTAAATATGTGGAGCTGGAAAAGTATGAGATATCGTCATATTCATTGTTTATAGAATGAATTTGCAATATTCAGAAACATAAATCACGTATGAAAACACAATTTGGAAATTGGATATTAAGTACAAAAGGAACTTGAATAATGCTGTATTAGCATCAAATTCACCGTTTATAGGTTGAATATGTGATATTCAGAAACGTGCCACACATCTGAAAACTCATTTCTTCAAACTCACATTAAGTGCAATAGTGTGTAACAAGAGCTCAAATAAGTATGTAATATCGTCATATTCACTGTTTATAGATGGAATTCGCGATCTTCAGACATACATCACATTTGAAAACACATTTCGGAAATAGCACAATAAGTACAATAAGAACTCGAATTAGGCTAAATTAGTATCAAATTCACTGTTTAAAGTTTCAATATGCGATATTCAGAAACGTACAACGCATCTGAAAACACATTTCTACAAACTCACATTAAATGCAATAGTATGTAACAGGAGCTCGAATAAGTATGTAATATCGTCATATTCACTGTTTATAGATGGAATTCGAGATATTCAGAGACATAAATCACATATCTAAACACATTTAGGAAATTGCATATTAAGTACAAAAGGAACTAGAATAATGCTGTATTAGCATCAAATTCACCGTTTATAGGTTGAATATGTGATATTCAGAAACGTAGAACGCATCTGAAAAAACATTTCTACAAACTCTTATTAAATGCAATAGTATGTAAGAGGAGCTCGAATAAGTATGTAATATCGGCATATTCACTGTTTATAGATGGAATTCGCGATATTCAGAAACATATATCACATGTGAAAACACATTTCGGAAATGGAGGAAAAAGTACAAAAGGAACTCGAATAAGGATGAATTAGCGTAAAATTCATTGTTTAAAGCTTGAATATGCGAAATTCAGAAACGGAAAACACATCCGTAAACAGATTTCTACAATCACACATTAATTGCAATAAAAGCTCGAATAAGGACGTAATATCGTCATATTCACTGTTTATAGATGGAATTCGCGATGTTCAGAAACATAAATCACATATGAGAAAACATTTCGGAAATAACACCATAAGTACAATAAGAACTCGAATTAGGCTAAATTAGTATCAAATTCACTGTTTAAAGTATCAATATGCGATATTCAGAAACGTACAACGCATATGAAAACACATTTCTACAAACACACATTAAATGCAATAGTATGTAACAGGAGCTCGAATAAGTATGTAATATCGACATATTCACTGTATATAGATGGAATTCGCGATATTCAGAAACATATATCACATGTGAAAACACATTTCGGAAATTGAAGAAAAAGTACAAAATGAAATCGAATAAGGCTGAATTAGTGTAAAATTCACTGTTTAAAGCATGAATATGCGAAATTCAGAAACGGACAACACATCCATAAACAGATTTCTACAATCACACATTAAGCGGAATAGTAATTATGTGGAGCTGGAAAAGTATGAGATATCGTCATATTCATTGTTTATAGAAGGAATTTGCAATATTCAGAAACATAAATCACGTATGAAAACACAATTTGGAAATTGGATATTAAGTACAAAAGGAACTTGAATAATGCTGTATTAGCATCAAATTCACCGTTTACAGGTTGAATATGTGATATTCAGAAACGTGCCACACACCTGAAAACTCATTTCTTCAAACTCACATTAAGTGCAATAGTATGTAACAAGAGCTCAAATAAGTATGCAATATCGTCATATTCACTGTTTATAGATGGATTTCGCGATCTTCAGAAACATAAATCACATTTGAAAACACATTTCGGAAATAGCACAATAAGTACAATAAGAACTCGAATTAGGCTAAATTAGTATCAAATTCACTGTTTAAAGTTTCAATATGCGATATTCAGAAACGTACAACGCATCTGAAAACACATTTCTACAAACTCACATTAAATGCAATAGTATGTAACAGGAGCTCGAATAAGTATGTAATCTCGTCATATTCACTGTTTATAGATGGAATTCGAGATATTCAGAGACATAAATCACATATCTAAACACATTTAGGAAATTGCATATTAAGTACAAAAGGAAATAGAATAATGCTGTATTAGCATCAAATTCACCCTTTATAAGCTGAATATGTGATATTCAGAAACGTAGAACGCATCTGAAGAAACTTTTCTACAAACTCTTATTAAATGCAATAGTATGTAAGAGGAGCTCGAATAAGTATGTAATATATGCATATTCACTGTTTATAGATGGAATTCGCGATATTCAGAAACATATATCACATGTGAAAACACATTTCGGAAATGGAAGAAAAAGTGCAAAAGGAACTCGAATAAGGATGAATTAGAGTAAAATTCACTGTTTAAAGCTTGAATATGCAAAATTCAGAAACGGACAACACATCCATAAACAGATTTCTACAATCACACATTAAGTGGAATAGTAAATATGTGGAGCTGGAAAAGTATGAGATATCGTCATATTCATTGTTTATAGAAGGAATTTGCAATATTCAGAAACATAAATCACGTATGAAAACACAATTTGGAAATTGGATATTAAGTACAAAAGGAACTTGAATAATGCTGTATTAGCATCAAATTCACCGTTTATAGGTTGAATATGTGATATTCAGAAACGTGCCACACATCTGAAAACTCATTTCTTCAAACTCACATTAAGTGCAATAGTGTGTAACAAGAGCTCAAATAAGTATGTAATATCGTCATATTCACTGTTTATAGATGGAATTCGCGATCTTCAGAAACATAAATCACATTTGAAAACACATTTCGGAAATAGCACAATAAGTACAATAAGAACTCGAATTAGGCTAAATTAGTATCAAATTCACTGTTTAAAGTTTCAATATGCGATATCTGAATACAACGCATCTGAAAACACATTTCTACAAACTCACATTAAATGCAATAGTATGTAACAGGAGCTCGAATAAGTATGTAATATCGTCATATTCACTGTTTATAGATGGAATTCGAGATATTCAGAGACATAAATCACATATCTAAACACATTTAGGAAATTGCATATTAAGTACAAAAGGAACTAGAATAATGCTGTATTAGCATCAAATTCACCGTTTATAGGTTGAATATGTGATATTCAGAAACGTAGAACGCATCTGAAAAAACTTTTCTACAAACGCTTATTAAATGCAATAGTATGTAAGAGGAGCTCGAATAAGTATGTAATATCGGCATATTCACTGTTTATAGATGGAATTCGCGATATTCAGAAACATATATCACATGTGAAAACACATTTCGGAAATGGAAGAACAAGTACAAAAGGAACTCGAATAAGGATGAATTAGCGTAAAATTCACTGTTTAAAGGTTGAATATGCGAAATTCAGAAACGGACAACACATCCGTAAACAGATTTCTACAATCACACATTAATTGCAATAAAAGCTCGAAAAAGTACGTAATATCGTCATATTCACTGTTTATAGATGGAATTCGCGATGTTCAGAAACATAAATCACATATGAAAATACATTTCGGAAATAGCACAATAAGTACAATAAGAACTCGAATTTGGCTAAATTAGTATCAAATTTACTGTTTAAAGTTTCAATATGCGATATTCAGAAACGTACAACGCATCTGAAAACACATTTCTACAAACTCACATTAAACGCAATAGTATGTAACAGGAGCTCGAATAAGTATGTAAAATCGACATATTCACTGTTTATAGATGGAATTCGAGATATTCAGAGACATAAATCACATATCAAAACACATTTAGGAAATTGCATTTTAAGTACAAAAGGAACTCGAATAAGGATGAATTAGCGTAAAATTCACTGTTTAAAGCTTGAATATGCAAAATTCAGAAACGGACAACACATCCATAAACAGATTTCTACAATCACACATTAAGTGGAATAGTAAATATGTGGAGCTGGAAAAGTATGAGATATCGGCATATTCACTGTTTATAGATGGAATTCGCGATATTCAGAAACATATATCACATGTGAAAACACATTTCGGAAATGGAAGAACAAGTACAAAAGGAACTCGAATAAGGATGAATTAGCGTAAAATTCACTGTTTAAAGGTTGAATATGCGAAATTCAGAAACGGACAACACATCCGTAAACAGATTTCTACAATCACACATTAATTGCAATAAAAGCTCAAATAAGTATGTAATATCGTCATATTCACTGTTTATAGATGGAATTCGCGATCTTCAGAAACATAAATCACATTTGAAAACACATTTCGGAAATAGCACAATAAGTACAATAAGAACTCGAATTAGGCTAAATTAGTATCAAATTCACTGTTTAAAGTTTCAATATGCGATATTCAGAAACGTACAACGCATCTGAAAACACATTTCTACAAACTCACATTAAATGCAATAGTATGTAACAGGAGCTCGAATAAGTATGTAATATCGTCATATTCTCTGTTTATAGATGGAATTCGAGATATTCAGAGACATAAATCACATATCTAAACACATTTAGGAAATTGCATATTAAGTACAAAAGGAACTAGAATAATGCTGTATTAGCATCAAATTCAACGTTTATATGTTGAATATGTGATATTCAGAAACGGACAACGCATCTAGAAACACATTTCTACAAACACACATTAATTGCAATAAAAGCTCGTATAAGTACGTAATATCGTCATATTCACTGTTTATAGATGGAATTCGAGATATTCAGAGACATAAATCACATATCTAAACACATTTAGGAAATTGCTTATTAAGTACAAAAGGAACTAGAATAATGCTGTATTAGCATCAAATTCACCGTTTATAGGTTGAATATGTGATATTCAGAAACGTAGAACGCATCTGAAAAAACATTTCTACAAACTCTTATTAAATGCAATAGTATGTAAGAGGAGCTCGAATAAGTATGTAATATCGGCATATTCACTGTTTATAGATGGAATTCGCGATATTCAGAAACATATATCACATGTGAAAACACATTTCGGAAATGGAAGAAAAAGTACAAAAGGAACTCGAATAAGGATGAATTAGCGTAAAATTCATTGTTTAAAGCTTGAATATGCGAAATTCAGAAACGGAAAACACATCCGTAAACAGATTTCTACAATCACACATTAATTGCAATAAAAGCTCTAATAAGGACGTAATATCGTCATATTCACTGTTTATAGATGGAATTCGCGATGTTCAGAAACATAAATCACATATGAGAAAACATTTCGGAAATAACACCATAAGTACAATAAGAACTCGAATTAGGCTAAATTAGTATCAAATTCACTGTTTAAAGTATCAATATGCGATATTCAGAAACGTACAACGCATATGAAAACACATTTCTACAAACACACATTAAATGCAATAGTATGTAACAGGAGCTCGAATAAGTATGTAATATCGACATATTCACTGTATATAGATGGAATTCGCGATATTCAGAAACATATATCACATGTGAAAACACATTCCGGAAATGGAAGAAAAGTGCAAAAGGAACTCGAATAAGGATGAATTAGCGTAAAATTCACTGTTTAAAGCTTGAATATGCAAAATTCAGAAACGGACAACACATCCATAAACAGATTTCTACAATCACACATTAAGTGGAATAGTAAATATGTGGAGCTGGAAAAGTATGAGATATCGTCATATTCATTGTTTATAGAAGGAATTTGCAATATTCAGAAACATAAATCACGTATGAAAACACAATTTGGAAATTGGATATTAAGTACAAAAGGAACTTGAATAATGCTGTATTAGCATCAAATTCACCGTTTATAGGTTGAATATGTGATATTCAGAAACGTGCCACACATCTGAAAACTCATTTCTTCAAACTCACATTAAGTGCAATAGTGTGTAACAAGAGCTCAAATAAGTATGTAATATCGTCATATTCACTGTTTATAGATGGAATTCGCGATCTTCAGAAACATAAATCACATTTGAAAACACATTTCGGAAATAGCACAATAAGTACAATAAGAACTCGAATTAGGCTAAATTAGTATCAAATTCACTGTTTAAAGTTTCAATATGCGATATCTGAATACAACGCATCTGAAAACACATTTCTACAAACTCACATTAAATGCAATAGTATGTAACAGGAGCTCGAATAAGTATGTAATATCGTCATATTCACTGTTTATAGATGGAATTCGAGATATTCAGAGACATAAATCACATATCTAAACACATTTAGGAAATTGCATATTAAGTACAAAAGGAACTAGAATAATGCTGTATTAGCATCAAATTCACCGTTTATAGGTTGAATATGTGATATTCAGAAACGTAGAACGCATCTGAAAAAACTTTTCTACAAACTCTTATTAAATGCAATAGTATGTAAGAGGAGCTCGAATAAGTATGTAATATCGGCATATTCACTGTTTATAGATGGAATTCGCGATATTCAGAAACATATATCACATGTGAAAACACATTTCGGAAATGGAAGAACAAGTACAAAAGGAACTCGAATAAGGATGAATTAGCGTAAAATTCACTGTTTAAAGGTTGAATATGCGAAATTCAGAAACGGACAACACATCCGTAAACAGATTTCTACAATCACACATTAATTGCTATAAAAGCTCGAATAAGTACGTAATATCGTCATATTCACTGTTTATAGATGGAATTCGCGATGTTCAGAAACATAAATCACATATGAAAATACATTTCGGAAATAGCACAATAAGTACAATAAGAACTCGAATTTGGCTAAATTAGTATCAAATTTACTGTTTAAAGTTTCAATATGCGATATTCAGAAACGTACAACGCATCTGAAAACACATTTCTACAAACTCACATTAAACGCAATAGTATGTAACAGGAGCTCGAATAAGTATGTAAAATCGACATATTCACTGTTTATAGATGGAATTCGAGATATTCAGAGACATAAATCACATATCAAGACACATTTAGGAAATTGCATTTTAAGTACAAAAGGAACTCGAATAAGGATGAATTAGCGTAAAATTCACTGTTTAAAGCTTGAATATGCAAAATTCAGAAACGGACAACACATCCATAAACAGATTTCTACAATCACACATTAAGTGGAATAGTAAATATGTGGAGCTGGAAAAGTATGAGATATCGGCATATTCACTGTTTATAGATGGAATTCGCGATATTCAGAAACATATATCACATGTGAAAACACATTTCGGAAATGGAAGAACAAGTACAAAAGGAACTCGAATAAGGATGAATTAGCGTAAAATTCACTGTTTAAAGGTTGAATATGCGAAATTCAGAAACGGACAACACATCCGTAAACAGATTTCTACAATCACACATTAATTGCAATAAAAGCTCAAATAAGTATGTAATATCGTCATATTCACTGTTTATAGATGGAATTCGCGATCTTCAGAAACATAAATCACATTTGAAAACACATTTCGGATATAGCACAATAAGTACAATAAGAACTCGAATTAGGCTAAATTAGTATCAAATTCACTGTTTAAAGTTTCAATATGCGATATTCAGAAACGTACAACGCATCTGAAAACACATTTCTACAAACTCACATTAAATGCAATAGTATGTAACAGGAGCTCGAATAAGTATGTAATATCGTCATATTCACTGTTTATAGATGGAATTCGAGATATTCAGAGACATAAATCACATATCTAAACACATTTAGGAAATTGCATATTAAGTACAAAAGGAACTAGAATAATGCTGTATTAGCATCAAATTCAACGTTTATATGTTGAATATGTGATATTCAGAAACGGACAACGCATCTAGAAACACATTTCTACAAACACACATTAATTGCAATAAAAGCTCGTATAAGTACGTAATATCGTCATATTCACTGTTTATAGATGGAATTCGAGATATTCAGAGACATAAATCACATATCTAAACACATTTAGGAAATTGCATATTAAGTACAAAAGGAACTAGAATAATGCTGTATTAGCATCAAATTCACCGTTTATAGGTTGAATATGTGATATTCAGAAACGTAGAACGCATCTGAAAAAACATTTCTACAAACTCTTATTAAATGCAATAGTATGTAAGAGGAGCTCGAATAAGTATGTAATATCGGCATATTCACTGTTTATAGATGGAATTCGCGATATTCAGAAACATATATCACATGTGAAAACACATTTCGGAAATGGAAGAAAAAGTACAAAAGGAACTCGAATAAGGATGAATTAGCGTAAAATTCATTGTTTAAAGCTTGAATATGCGAAATTCAGAAACGGAAAACACATCCGTAAACAGATTTCTACAATCACACATTAATTGCAATAAAAGCTCGAATAAGGACGTAATATCGTCATATTCACTGTTTATAGATGGAATTCGCGATGTTCAGAAACATAACTCACATATGAGAAAACATTTCGGAAATAACACCATAAGTACAATAAGAACTCGAATTAGGCTAAATTAGTATCAAATTCACTGTTTAAAGTATCAATATGCGATATTCAGAAACGTACAACGCATATGAAAACACATTTCTACAAACACACATTAAATGCAATAGTATGTAACAGGAGCTCGAATAAGTATGTAATATCGACATATTCACTGTATATAGATGGAATTCGCGATATTCAGAAACATATATCACATGTGAAAACACATTTCGGAAATGGAAGAAAAGTGCAAAAGGAACTCGAATAAGGATGAATTAGCGTAAAATTCACTGTTTAAAGCTTGAATATGCAAAATTCAGAAACGGACAACACATCCATAAACAGATTTCTACAATCACACATTAAGTGGAATAGTAAATATGTGGAGCTGGAAAAGTATGAGATATCGTCATATTCATTGTTTATAGAAGGAATTTGCAATATTCAGAAACATAAATCACGTATGAAAACACAATTTGGAAATTGGATATTAAGTACAAAAGGAACTTGAATAATGCTGTATTAGCATCAAATTCACCGTTTATAGGTTGAATATGTGATATTCAGAAACGTGCCACACATCTGAAAACTCATTTCTTCAAACTCACATTAAGTGCAATAGTGTGTAACAAGAGCTCAAATAAGTATGTAATATCGTCATATTCACTGTTTATAGATGGAATTCGCGATCTTCAGAAACATAAATCACATTTGAAAACACATTTCGGAAATAGCACAATAAGTACAATAAGAACTCGAATTAGGCTAAATTAGTATCAAATTCACTGTTTAAAGTTTCAATATGCGATATCTGAATACAACGCATCTGAAAACACATTTCTACAAACTCACATTAAATGCAATAGTATGTAACAGGAGCTCGAATAAGTATGTAATATCGTCATATTCACTGTTTATAGATGGAATTCGAGATATTCAGAGACATAAATCACATATCTAAACACATTTAGGAAATTGCATATTAAGTACAAAAGGGACTAGAATAATGCTGTATTAGCATCAAATTCACCGTTTATAGGTTGAATATGTGATATTCAGAAACGTAGAACGCATCTGAAAAAACTTTTCTACAAACTCTTATTAAATGCAATAGTATGTAAGAGGAGCTCGAATAAGTATGTAATATCGGCATATTCACTGTTTATAGATGGAATTCGCGATATTCAGAAACATATATCACATGTGAAAACACATTTCGGAAATGGAAGAACAAGTACAAAAGGAACTCGAATAAGGATGAATTAGCGTAAAATTCACTGTTTAAAGGTTGAATATGCGAAATTCAGAAACGGACAACACATCCGTAAACAGATTTCTACAATCACACATTAATTGCTATAAAAGCTCGAATAAGTACGTAATATCGTCATATTCACTGTTTATAGATGGAATTCGCGATGTTCAGAAACATAAATCACATATGAAAATACATTTCGGAAATAGCACAATAAGTACAATAAGAACTCGAATTTGGCTAAATTAGTATCAAATTTACTGTTTAAAGTTTCAATATGCGATATTCAGAAACGTACAACGCATCTGAAAACACATTTCTACAAACTCACATTAAACGCAATAGTATGTAACAGGAGCTCGAATAAGTATGTAAAATCGACATATTCACTGTTTATAGATGGAATTCGAGATATTCAGAGACATAAATCACATATCAAAACACATTTAGGAAATTGCATTTTAAGTACAAAAGGAACTCGAATAAGGATGAATTAGCGTAAAATTCACTGTTTAAAGCTTGAATATGCAAAATTCAGAAACGGACAACACATCCATAAACAGATTTCTACAATCACACATTAAGTGGAATAGTAAATATGTGGAGCTGGAAAAGTATGAGATATCGGCATATTCACTGTTTATAGATGGAATTCGCGATATTCAGAAACATATATCACATGTGAAAACACATTTCGGAAATGGAAGAACAAGTACAAAAGGAACTCGAATAAGGATGAATTAGCGTAAAATTCACTGTTTAAAGGTTGAATATGCGAAATTCAGAAACGGACAACACATCCGTAAACAGATTTCTACAATCACACATTAATTGCAATAAAAGCTCAAATAAGTATGTAATATCGTCATATTCACTGTTTATAGATGGAATTCGCGATCTTCAGAAACATAAATCACATTTGAAAACACATTTCGGATATAGCACAATAAGTACAATAAGAACTCGAATTAGGCTAAATTAGTATCAAATTCACTGTTTAAAGTTTCAATATGCGATATTCAGAAACGTACAACGCATCTGAAAACACATTTCTACAAACTCACATTAAATGCAATAGTATGTAACAGGAGCTCGAATAAGTATGTAATATCGTCATATTCACTGTTTATAGATGGAATTCGAGATATTCAGAGACATAAATCACATATCTAAACACATTTAGGAAATTGCATATTAAGTACAAAAGTAACTAGAATAATGCTGTATTAGCATCAAATTCAACGTTTATATGTTGAATATGTGATATTCAGAAACGGACAACGCATCTAGAAACACATTTCTACAAACACACATTAATTGCAATAAAAGCTCGTATAAGTACGTAATATCGTCATATTCACTGTTTATAGATGGAATTCGCGATGTTCAGAAACATAAATCACATTTGAAAACACATTTCGGAAATAGCAAAATAAGTACAAAAGGAACTTTTTATAATGCTGTATTAGCATCAAATTCACCGTTTATAGGTTGAATATGTGATATTCAGAAACGTACAACGCATCTGAAAAAAACATTTCTACAAACTCTTATTAAATGCAATAGTATGTAAGAGGAGCTCCAATAAGTATGTAATATCGTCATATTCACTGTTTATAGATGGAATTCGCGATATTCAGAAACATATATCACATGTGAAAACACATTTCGGAAATGGAAGAAAAAGTACAAAAGGAACTCGAATAAGGATGAATTAGCGTAAAATTCACTGTTTAAAGCATGAATATGCGAAATTCAGAAACGGACAACACATCCATAAACAGATTTCTACAATCACACATTAAGTGGAATAGTAATTATGTGGAGCTGGAAAAGTATGAGATATCGTCATATTCATTGTTTATAGAAGGAATTTGCAATATTCAGAAACATAAATCACGTATGAAAACACAATTTGGAAATTGTACTTAATGTACAAAAGGAACTTGAATAATGCTGTATTAGCATCAAATTCACCGTTTATAGGTTGAATATGTGATATTCACAAACGTGCCACACATCTGAAAACTCATTTCTTCAAACTCACATTAAGTGCAATAGTGTGTAACAAGAGCTCAAATAAGTATGTAATATCGTCATATTCACTGTTTATAGATGGAATTCGCGATCTTCAGAAACATAAATCACATTTGAAAACACATTTCGGAAATAGCACAATAAGTACAATAAGAACTCGAATTAGGCTAAATTAGTATCAAATTCACTGTTTAAAGTTTCAATATGCGATATTCAGCAACGTACAACGCATCTGAAAACACATTTGTACAAACTCACATTAAATGCAATAGTATGTAGCAGGAGCTCGAATAAGTATGTAATATCGTCATATTCACTGTTTATAGATGGAATTCGAGATATTCAGAGACATAAATCACATATCTAAACACATTTAGGAAATTGCATATTAAGTACAAAAGGAACTAGAATAATGCTGTATTAGCATCAAATTCACCGTTTATAGGTTGAATATGTGATATTCAGAAACGTAGAACGCATCTGAAAAAACATTTCTACAAACTCTTATTAAATGCAATAGTATGTAAGAGGAGCTCGAATAAGTATGTAATATCGGCATATTCACTTTTTATAGATGGAATTCGCGATATTCAGAAACATATATCACATGTGAAAACACATTTCGGAAATGGAAGAAAAAGTACAAAAGGAACTCGAATAAGGATGAATTAGCGTAAAATTCACTGTTTAAAGCTTGAATATGCGAAATTCAGAAACGGAAAACACATCCGTAAACAGATTTCTACAATCACACATTAATTGCAATAAAAGCTCGAATAAGGACGTAATATCGTCATATTCACTGTTTATAGATGGAATTCGCGATGTTCAGAAACATAAATCACATATGAAAACACATTTCGGAAATAACACCATAAGTACAATAAGAACTCGAATTAGGCTAAATTAGTATCAAATTCACTGTTTAAAGTATCAATATGCGATATTCAGAAACGTACAACGCATATGAAAACACATTTCTACAAACACACATTAAATGCAATAGTATGTAACAGGAGCTCGAATAAGTATGTAATATCGACATATTCACTGTATATAGATGGAATTCGCGATATTCAGAAACATATATCACATGTGAAAACACATTTCGGAAATTGACGAAAAAGTACAAAATGAAATCGAATAAGGCTGAATTAGTGTAAAATTCACTGTTTAAAGCATGAATATGCGAAATTCAGAAACGGACAACACATCCATAAACAGATTTCTACAATCACACATTAAGTGGAATAGTAATTATGTGGAGCTGGAAAAGTATGAGATATCGTCATATTCATTGTTTATAGAAGGAATTTGCAATATTCAGAAACATAAATCACGTATGAAAACACAATTTGGAAATTGGATATTAAGTACAAAAGGAACTTGAATAATGCTGTATTAGCATCAAATTCACCGTTTATAGGTTGAATATGTGATATTCAGAAACGTGCCACACACCTGAAAACTCATTTCTTCAAACTCACATTAAGTGCAATAGTATGTAACAAGAGCTCAAATAAGTATGCAATATCGTCATATTCACTGTTTATAGATGGATTTCGCGATCTTCAGAAACATAAATCACATTTGAAAACACATTTCGGAAATAGCACAATAAGTACAATAAGAACTCGAATTAGGCTAAATTAGTATCAAATTCACTGTTTAAAGTTTCAATATGCGATATTCAGAAACGTACAACGCATCTGAAAACACATTTCTACAAACTCACATTAAATGCAATAGTATGTAAGAGGAGCTCGAATAAGTATGTAATATCGTCATATTCACTGTTTATAGATGGAATTCGAGATATTCAGAGACATAAATCACATATCTAAACACATTTAGGAAATTGCATATTAAGTACAAAAGGAACTAGAATAATGCTGTATTAGCATCAAATTCACCGTTTATAGGTTGAATATGTGATATTCAGAAACGTAGAACGCATCTGAAAAAACTTTTCTACAAACTCTTATTAAATGCAATAGTATGTAAGAGGAGCTCGAATAAGTATGTAATATATGCATATTCACTGTTTATAGATGGAATTCGCGAAATTCAGAAACATATATCACATGTGAAAACACATTTCGGAAATGGAAGAAAAAGTGCAAAAGGAACTCGAATAGGGATGAATTAGCGTAAAATTCACTGTTTAAAGCTTGAATATGCAAAATTCAGAAACGGACAACACATCCATAAACAGATTTCTACAATCACACATTAAGTGGAATAGTAAATATGTGGAGCTGGAAAAGTATGAGATATCGTCATATTCATTGTTTAAAGAATGAATTTGCAATATTCAGAAACATAAATCACGTATGAAAACACAATTTGGAAATTGTACTTAATGTACAAAAGGAACTTGAATAATGCCGTATTAGCATCAAATTCACCGTTTATAGGTTGAATATGTGATATTCACAAACGTGCCACACATCTGAAAACTCATTTCTTCAAACTCACATTAAGTGCAATAGTGTGTAACAAGAGCTCAAATAAGTATGTAATATCGTCATATTCACTGTTTATAGATGGAATTCGCGATCTTCAGAAACATAAATCACATTTGAAAACACATTTCGGAAATAGCACAATAAGTACAATAAGAACTCGAATTAGGCTAAATTAGTATCAAATTCACTGTTTAAAGTTTCAATATGCGATATTCAGAAACGTACAACGCATCTGAAAACACATTTCTACAAACTCACATTAAATGCAATAGTATGTAACAGGAGCTCGAATAAGTATGTAATATCGTCATATTCACTGTTTATAGATGGAATTCGAGATATTCAGAGACATAAATCACATATCTAAACACATTTAGGAAATTGCATATTAAGTACAAAAGGAACTAGAATAATGCTGTATTAGCATCAAATTCACCGTTTATAGGTTGAATATGTGATATTCAGAAACGTAGAACGCATCTGAAAAAACATTTCTACAAACTCTTATTAAATGCAATAGTATGTAAGAGGAGCTCGAATAAGTATGTAATATCGGCATATTCACTGTTTATAGATGGAATTCGCGATATTCAGAAACATATATCACATGTGAAAACACATTTCGGAAATGGAAGAAAAAGTACAAAAGGAACTCGAATAAGGATGAATTAGCGTAAAATTCACTGTTTAAAGCTTGAATATGCGAAATTCAGAAACGGAAAACACATCCGTAAACAGATTTCTACAATCACACATTAATTGCAATAAAAGCTCGAATAAGGACGTAATATCGTCATATTCACTGTTTATGGATGGAAATCGCGATGTTCAGAAACATAAATCACATATGAAAACACATTTCGGAAATAACACCATAAGTACAATAAGAACTCGAATTAGGCTAAATTAGTATCAAATTCACTGTTTAAAGTATCAATATGCGATATTCAGAAACGTACAACGCATATGAAATCACATTTCTACAAACACACATTAAATGCAATAGTATGTAACAGGAGCTCGAATAAGTATGTAATATCGACATATTCACTGTATATAGATGGAATTCGCGATATTCAGAAACATATATCACATGTGAAAACACATTTCGGAAATTGAAGAAAAAGTACAAAATGAAATCGAATAAGGCTGAATTAGTGTAAAATTCACTGTTTAAAGCATGAATATGCGAAATTCAGAAACGGACAACACATCCATAGACAGATTTCTACAATCACACATTAAGTGGAATAGTAATTATGTGGAGCTGGAAAAGTATGAGATATCGTCATATTCATTGTTTATAGAAGGTATTTGCAATATTCAGAAACATAAATCACGTATGAAAACACAATTTGGAAATTGGATATTAAGTACAAAAGGAACTTGAATAATGCGGTATTAGCATCAAATTCACCGTTTATAGGTTGAATATGTGATATTCAGAAACGTGCCACACACCTGAAAACTCATTTCTTCAAACTCACATTAAGTGCAATAGTATGTAACAAGAGCTCAAATAAGTATGCAATATCGTCATATTCACTGTTTATAGATGGATTTCGCGATCTTCAGAAACATAAATCACATTTGAAAACACATTTCGGAAATAGCACAATAAGTACAATAAGAACTCGAATTAGGCTAAATTAGTATCAAATTCACTGTTTAAAGTTTCAATATGCGATATTCAGAAACGTACAACGCATCTGAAAACACATTTCTACAAACTCACATTAAATGCAATAGTATGTAAGAGGAGCTCGAATAAGTATGTAATATCGTCATATTCACTGTTTATAGATGGAATTCGAGATATTCAGAGACATAAATCACATATCTAAACACATTTAGGAAATTGCATATTAAGTACAAAAGGAACTAGAATAATGCTGTATTAGCATCAAATTCACCCTTTATAGGTTGAATATGTGATATTCAGAAACGTAGAACGCATCTGAAAAAACTTTTCTACAAACTCTTATTAAATGCAATAGTATGTAAGAGGAGCTCGAATAAGTATGTAATATATGCATATTCACTGTTTATAGATGGAATTCGCGATATTCAGAAACATATATCACATGTGAAAACACATTTCGGAAATGGAAGAAAAAGTGCAAAAGGAACTCGAATAAGGATGAATTAGCGTAAAATTCACTGTTTAAAGCTTGAATATGCAAAATTCAGAAACGGACAACACATCCATAAACAGATTTCTACAATCACACATTAAGTGGAATAGTAAATATGTGGAGCTGGAAAAGTATGAGATATCGTCATATTCATTGTTTATAGAAGGAATTTGCAATATTCAGAAACATAAATCACGTATGAAAACACAATTTGGAAATTGGATATTAAGTACAAAAGGAACTTGAATAATGCTGTATTAGCATCAAATTCACCGTTTATAGGTTGAATATGTGATATTCAGAAACGTGCCACACATCTGAAAACTCATTTCTTCAAACTCACATTAAGTGCAATAGTGTGTAACAAGAGCTCAAATAAGTATGTAATATCGTCATATTCACTGTTTATAGATGGAATTCGCGATCTTCAGAAACATAAATCACATTTGAAAACACATTTCGGAAATAGCACAATAAGTACAATAAGAACTCGAATTAGGCTAAATTAGTATCAAATTCACTGTTTAAAGTTTCAATATGCGATATCTGAATACAACGCATCTGAAAACACATTTCTACAAACTCACATTAAATGCAATAGTATGTAACAGGAGCTCGAATAAGTATGTAATATCGTCATATTCACTGTTTATAGATGGAATTCGAGATATTCAGAGACATAAATCACATATCTAAACACATTTAGGAAATTGCATATTAAGTACAAAAGGAACTAGAATAATGCTGTATTAGCATCAAATTCACCGTTTATAGGTTGAATATGTGATATTCAGAAACGTAGAACGCATCTGAAAAAACATTTCTACAAACTCTTATTAAATGCAATAGTATGTAAGAGGAGCTCGAATAAGTATGTAATATCGGCATATTCACTGTTTATAGATGGAATTCGCGATATTCAGAAACATATATCACATGTGAAAACACATTTCGGAAATGGAAGAAAAAGTACAAAAGGAACTCGAATAAGGATGAATTAGCGTAAAATTCACTATTTAAAGCTTGAATATGCGAAATTCAGAAACGGAAAACACATCCGTAAACAGATTTCTACAATCACACATTAATTGCAATAAAAGCTCGAATAAGGCCGTAATATCGTCATATTCACTGTTTATAGACGGAAATCGCGATGTTCAGAAACATAAATCACATATGAAAACACATTTCGGAAATAACACCATAAGTACAATAAGAACTCGAATTAGGCTAAATTAGTATCAAATTCACTGTTTAAAGTATCAATATGCGATATTCAGAAACGTACAACGCATATGAAATCACATTTCTACAAACACACATTAAATGCAATAGTATGTAACAGGAGCTCGAATAAGTATGTAATATCGACATATTCACTGTATATAGATGGAATTCGCGATATTCAGAAACATATATCACATGTGAAAACACATTTCGGAAATTGAAGAAAAAGTACAAAATGAAATCGAATAAGGCTGAATTAGTGTAAAATTCACTGTTTAAAGCATGAATATGCGAAATTCAGAAACGGACAACACATCCATAAACAGATTTCTACAATCACACATTAAGTGGAATAGTAATTATGTGGAGCTGGAAAAGTATGAGATATCGTCATATTCATTGTTTATAGAAGGAATTTGCAACATTCAGAAACATAAATCACGTATGAAAACACAATTTGGAAATTGGATATTAAGTACAAAAGGAACTTGAATAATGCTGTATTAGCATCAAATTCACCGTTTATAGGTTGAATATGTGATATTCAGAAACGTGCCACACACCTGAAAACTCATTTCTTCAAACTCACATTAAGTGCAATAGTATGTAACAAGAGCTCAAATAAGTATGCAATATCGTCATATTCACTGTTTATAGATGGATTTCGCGATCTTCAGAAACATAAATCACATTTGAAAACACATTTCGGAAATAGCACAATAAGTACAATAAGAACTCGAATTAGGCTAAATTAGTATCAAATTCACTGTTTAAAGTTTCAATATGCGATATTCAGAAACGTACAACGCATCTGAAAACACATTTCTACAAACTCACATTAAATGCAATAGTATGTAAGAGGAGCTCGAATAAGTATGTAATATCGTCATATTCACTGTTTATAGATGGAATTCGAGATATTCAGAGACATAAATCACATATCTAAACACATTTAGGAAATTGCATATTAAGTACTAAAGGAACTAGAATAATGCTGTATTAGCATCAAATTCACCCTTTATAGGTTGAATATGTGATATTCAGAAACGTAGAACGCATCTGAAAAAACTTTTCTACAAACTCTTATTAAATGCAATAGTATGTAAGAGGAGCTCGAATAAGTATGTAATATATGCATATTCACTGTTTATAGATGGAATTCGCGATATTCAGAAACATATATCACATGTGAAAACACATTTCGGAAATGGAAGAAAAAGTGCAAAAGGAACTCGAATAAGGATGAATTAGCGTAAAATTCACTGTTTAAAGCTTGAATATGCAAAATTCAGAAACGGACAACACATCCATAAACAGATTTCTACAATCACACATTAAGTGGAATAGTAAATATGTGGAGCTGGAAAAGTATGAGATATCGTCATATTCATTGTTTATAGAAGGAATTTGCAATATTCGGAAACATAAATCACGTATGAAAACACAATTTGGAAATTGGATATTAAGTACAAAAGGAACTTGAATAATGCTGTATTAGCATCAAATTCACCGTTTATAGGTTGAATATGTGATATTCAGAAACGTGCCACACATCTGAAAACTCATTTCTTCAAACTCACATTAAGTGCAATAGTGTGTAACAAGAGCTCAAATAAGTATGTAATATCGTCATATTCACTGTTTATAGATGGAATTCGCGATCTTCAGAAACATAAATCACATTTGAAAACACATTTCGGAAATAGCACAATAAGTACAATAAGAACTCGAATTAGGCTAAATTAGTATCAAATTCACTGTTTAAAGTTTCAATATGCGATATTCAGAAACGTACAACGCATCTGAAAACACATTTCTACAAACTCACATTAAATGCAATAGTATGTAACAGGAGCTCGAATAAGTATGTAATATCGTCATATTCACTGTTTATAGATGGAATTCGAGATATTCAGAGACATAAATCACATATCTAAACACATTTAGGAAATTGCATATTAAGTACAAAAGGAACTAGAATAATGCTGTATTAGCATCAAATTCACCGTTTATAGGTTGAATATGTGATATTCAGAAACGTAGAACGCATCTGAAAAAACATTTCTACAAACTCTTATTAAATGCAATAGTATGTAAGAGGAGCTCGAATAAGTATGTAATATCGGCATATTCACTGTTTATAGATGGAATTCGCGATATTCAGAAACATATATCACATGTGAAAACACATTTCGGAAATGGAAGAAAAAGTACAAAAGGAACTCGAATAAGGATGAATTAGCGTAAAATTCACTGTTTAAAGCTTGAATATGCGAAATTCAGAAACGGAAAACACATCCGTAAACAGATTTCTACAATCACACATTAATTGCAATAAAAGCTCGAATAAGGACGTAATATCGTCATATTCACTGTTTATAGATGGAATTCGCGATGTTCAGAAACATAAATCACATATGAAAACACATTTCGGAAATAACACCATAAGTACAATAAGAACTCGAATTAGGCTAAATTAGTATCAAATTCACTGTTTAAAGTATCAATATGCGATATTCAGAAACGTACAACGCATATGAAAACACATTTCTACAAACACACATTAAATGCAATAGTATGTAACAGGAGCTCGAATAAGTATGTAATATCGACATATTCACTGTATATAGATGGAATTCGCGATATTCAGAAACATATATCACATGTGAAAACACATTTCGGAAATTGACGAAAAAGTACAAAATGAAATCGAATAAGGCTGAATTAGTGTAAAATTCACTGTTTAAAGCATGAATATGCGAAATTCAGAAACGGACAACACATCCATAAACAGATTTCTACAATCACACATTAAGTGGAATAGTAATTATGTGGAGCTGGAAAAGTATGAGATATCGTCATATTCATTGTTTATAGAAGGAATTTGCAATATTCAGAAACATAAATCACGTATGAAAACACAATTTGGAAATTGGATATTAAGTACAAAAGGAACTTGAATAATGCTGTATTAGCATCAAATTCACCGTTTATAGGTTGAATATGTGATATTCAGAAACGTGCCACACACCTGAAAACTCATTTCTTCAAACTCACATTAAGTGCAATAGTATGTAACAAGAGCTCAAATAAGTATGCAATATCGTCATATTCACTGTTTATAGATGGATTTCGCGATCTTCAGAAACATAAATCACATTTGAAAACACATTTCGGAAATAGCACAATAAGTACAATAAGAACTCGAATTAGGCTAAATTAGTATCAAATTCACTGTTTAAAGTTTCAATATGCGATATTCAGAAACGTACAACGCATCTGAAAACACATTTCTACAAACTCACATTAAATGCAATAGTATGTAAGAGGAGCTCGAATAAGTATGTAATATCGTCATATTCACTGTTTATAGATGGAATTCGAGATATTCAGAGACATAAATCACATATCTAAACACATTTAGGAAATTGCATATTAAGTACAAAAGGAACTAGAATAATGCTGTATTAGCATCAAATTCACCGTTTATAGGTTGAATATGTGATATTCAGAAACGTAGAACGCATCTGAAAAAACTTTTCTACAAACTCTTATTAAATGCAATAGTATGTAAGAGGAGCTCGAATAAGTATGTAATATATGCATATTCACTGTTTATAGATGGAATTCGCGAAATTCAGAAACATATATCACATGTGAAAACACATTTCGGAAATGGAAGAAAAAGTGCAAAAGGAACTCGAATAGGGATGAATTAGCGTAAAATTCACTGTTTAAAGCTTGAATATGCAAAATTCAGAAACGGACAACACATCCATAAACAGATTTCTACAATCACACATTAAGTGGAATAGTAAATATGTGGAGCTGGAAAAGTATGAGATATCGTCATATTCATTGTTTAAAGAATGAATTTGCAATATTCAGAAACATAAATCACGTATGAAAACACAATTTGGAAATTGTACTTAATGTACAAAAGGAACTTGAATAATGCCGTATTAGCATCAAATTCACCGTTTATAGGTTGAATATGTGATATTCACAAACGTGCCACACATCTGAAAACTCATTTCTTCAAACTCACATTAAGTGCAATAGTGTGTAACAAGAGCTCAAATAAGTATGTAATATCGTCATATTCACTGTTTATAGATGGAATTCGCGATCTTCAGAAACATAAATCACATTTGAAAACACATTTCGGAAATAGCACAATAAGTACAATAAGAACTCGAATTAGGCTAAATTAGTATCAAATTCACTGTTTAAAGTTTCAATATGCGATATTCAGAAACGTACAACGCATCTGAAAACACATTTCTACAAACTCACATTAAATGCAATAGTATGTAACAGGAGCTCGAATAAGTATGTAATATCGTCATATTCACTGTTTATAGATGGAATTCGAGATATTCAGAGACATAAATCACATATCTAAACACATTTAGGAAATTGCATATTAAGTACAAAAGGAACTAGAATAATGCTGTATTAGCATCAAATTCACCGTTTATAGGTTGAATATGTGATATTCAGAAACGTAGAACGCATCTGAAAAAACATTTCTACAAACTCTTATTAAATGCAATAGTATGTAAGAGGAGCTCGAATAAGTATGTAATATCGGCATATTCACTGTTTATAGATGGAATTCGCGATATTCAGAAACATATATCACATGTGAAAACACATTTCGGAAATGGAAGAAAAAGTACAAAAGGAACTCGAATAAGGATGAATTAGCGTAAAATTCACTGTTTAAAGCTTGAATATGCGAAATTCAGAAACGGAAAACACATCCGTAAACAGATTTCTACAATCACACATTAATTGCAATAAAAGCTCGAATAAGGACGTAATATCGTCATATTCACTGTTTATAGATGGAATTCGCGATGTTCAGAAACATAAATCACATATGAAAACACATTTCGGAAATAACACCATAAGTACAATAAGAACTCGAATTAGGCTAAATTAGTATCAAATTCACTGTTTAAAGTATCAATATGCGATATTCAGAAACGTACAACGCATATGAAATCACATTTCTACAAACACACATTAAATGCAATAGTATGTAACAGGAGCTCGAATAAGTATGTAATATCGACATATTCACTGTTTATAGATGGAATTCGCGATATTCAGAAACATATATCACATGTGAAAACACATTTCGGAAATTGAAGAAAAAGTACAAAATGAAATCGAATAAGGCTGAATTAGTGTAAAATTCACTGTTTAAAGCATGAATATGCGAAATTCAGAAACGGACAACACATCCATAGACAGATTTCTACAATCACACATTAAGTGGAATAGTAATTATGTGGAGCTGGAAAAGTATGAGATATCGTCATATTCATTGTTTATAGAAGGAATTTGCAATATTCAGAAACATAAATCACGTATGAAAACACAATTTGGAAATTGGATATTAAGTACAAAAGGAACTTGAATAATGCTGTATTAGCATCAAATTCACCGTTTATAGGTTGAATATGTGATATTCAGAAACGTGCCACACACCTGAAAACTCATTTCTTCAAACTCACATTAAGTGCAATAGTATGTAACAAGAGCTCAAATAAGTATGCAATATCGTCATATTCACTGTTTATAGATGGATTTCGCGATCTTCAGAAACATAAATCACATTTGAAAACACATTTCGGAAATAGCACAATAAGTACAATAAGAACTCGAATTAGGCTAAATTAGTATCAAATTCACTGTTTAAAGTTTCAATATGCGATATTCAGAAACGTACAACGCATCTGAAAACACATTTCTACAAACTCACATTAAATGCAATAGTATGTAAGAGGAGCTCGAATAAGTATGTAATATCGTCATATTCACTGTTTATAGATGGAATTCGAGATATTCAGAGACATAAATCACATATCTAAACACATTTAGGAAATTGCATATTAAGTACAAAAGGAACTAGAATAATGCTGTATTAGCATCAAATTCACCCTTTATAGGTTGAATATGTGATATTCAGAAACGTAGAACGCATCTGAAAAAACTTTTCTACAAACTCTTATTAAATGCAATAGTATGTAAGAGGAGCTCGAATAAGTATGTAATATATGCATATTCACTGTTTATAGATGGAATTCGCGATATTCAGAAACATATATCACATGTGAAAACACATTTCGGAAATGGAAGAAAAAGTGCAAAAGGAACTCGAATAAGGATGAATTAGCGTAAAATTCACTGTTTAAAGCTTGAATATGCAAAATTCAGAAACGGACAACACATCCATAAACAGATTTCTACAATCACACATTAAGTGGAATAGTAAATATGTGGAGCTGGAAAAGTATGAGATATCGTCATATTCATTGTTTATAGAAGGAATTTGCAATATTCAGAAACATAAATCACGTATGAAAACACAATTTGGAAATTGGATATTAAGTACAAAAGGAACTTGAATAATGCTGTATTAGCATCAAATTCACCGTTTATAGGTTGAATATGTGATATTCAGAAACGTGCCACACATCTGAAAACTCATTTCTTCAAACTCACATTAAGTGCAATAGTGTGTAACAAGAGCTCAAATAAGTATGTAATATCGTCATATTCACTGTTTATAGATGGAATTCGCGATCTTCAGAAACATAAATCACATTTGAAAACACATTTCGGAAATAGCACAATAAGTACAATAAGAACTCGAATTAGGCTAAATTAGTATCAAATTCACTGTTTAAAGTTTCAATATGCGATATCTGAATACAACGCATCTGAAAACACATTTCTACAAACTCACATTAAATGCAATAGTATGTAACAGGAGCTCGAATAAGTATGTAATATCGTCATATTCACTGTTTATAGATGGAATTCGAGATATTCAGAGACATAAATCACATATCTAAACACATTTAGGAAATTGCATATTAAGTACAAAAGGAACTAGAATAATGCTGTATTAGCATCAAATTCACCGTTTATAGGTTGAATATGTGATATTCAGAAACGTAGAACGCATCTGAAAAAACATTTCTACAAACTCTTATTAAATGCAGTAGTATGTAAGAGGAGCTCGAATAAGTATGTAATATCGGCATATTCACTGTTTATAGATGGAATTCGCGATATTCAGAAACATATATCACATGTGAAAACACATTTCGGAAATGGAAGAAAAAGTACAAAAGGAACTCGAATAAGGATGAATTAGCGTAAAATTCACTGTTTAAAGCTTGAATATGCGAAATTCAGAAACGGAAAACACATCCGTAAACAGATTTCTACAATCACACATTAATTGCAATAAAAGCTCGAATAAGGACGTAATATCGTCATATTCACTGTTTATAGATGGAAATCGCGATGTTCAGAAACATAAATCACATATGAAAACACATTTCGGAAATAACACCATAAGTACAATAAGAACTCGAATTAGGCTAAATTAGTATCAAATTCACTGTTTAAAGTATCAATATGCGATATTCAGAAACGTACAACGCATATGAAATCACATTTCTACAAACACACATTAAATGCAATAGTATGTAACAGGAGCTCGAATAAGTATGTAATATCGACATATTCACTGTATATAGATGGAATTCGCGATATTCAGAAACATATATCACATGTGAAAACACATTTCGGAAATTGAAGAAAAAGTACAAAATGAAATCGAATAAGGCTGAATTAGTGTAAAATTCACTGTTTAAAGCATGAATATGCGAAATTCAGAAACGGACAACACATCCATAAACAGATTTCTACAATCACACATTAAGTGGAATAGTAATTATGTGGAGCTGGAAAAGTATGAGATATCGTCATATTCATTGTTTATAGAAGGAATTTGCAATATTCAGAAACATAAATCACGTATGAAAACACAATTTGGAAATTGGATATTAAGTACAAAAGGAACTTGAATAATGCTGTATTAGCATCAAATTCACCGTTTATAGGTTGAATATGTGATATTCAGAAACGTGCCACACACCTGAAAACTCATTTCTTCAAACTCACATTAAGTGCAATAGTATGTAACAAGAGCTCAAATAAGTATGCAATATCGTCATATTCACTGTTTATAGATGGATTTCGCGATCTTCAGAAACATAAATCACATTTGAAAACACATTCCGGAAATAGCACAATAAGTACAATAAGAACTCGAATTAGGCTAAATTAGTATCAAATTCACTGTTTAAAGTTTCAATATGCGATATTCAGAAACGTACAACGCATCTGAAAACACATTTCTACAAACTCACATTAAATGCAATAGTATGTAACAGGAGCTCGAATAAGTATGTAATATCGTCATATTCACTGTTTATAGATGGAATTCGAGATATTCAGAGACATAAATCACATATCTAAACACATTTAGGAAATTGCATATTAAGTACAAAAGGAACTAGAATAATGCTGTATTAGCATCAAATTCAACGTTTATATGTTGAATATGTGATATTCAGAAACGGACAACGCATCTAGAAACACATTTCTACAAACACACATTAATTGCAATAAAAGCTCGTATAAGTACGTAATATCGTCATATTCACTGTTTATAGATGGAATTCGCGATGTTCAGAAACATAAATCACATTTGAAAACACATTTCGGAAATAGCAAAATAAGTACAAAAGGAACTTTTTATAATGCTGTATTAACATCAAATTCACCGTTTATAGGTTGAATATGTGATATTCAGAAACGTACAACGCATCTGAAAAAAACATTTCTACAAACTCTTATTAAATGCAATAGTATGTAAGAGGAGCTCCAATAAGTATGTAATATCGTCATATTCACTGTTTATAGATGGAATTCGCGATATTCAGAAACATATATCACATGTGAAAACACATTTCGGAAATGGAAGAAAAAGTACAAAAGGAACTCGAATAAGGATGAATTAGCGTAAAATTCACTGTTTAAAGCATGAATATGCGAAATTCAGAAACGGACAACACATCCATAAACAGATTTCTACAATCACACATTAAGTGGAATAGTAATTATGTGGAGCTGGAAAAGTATGAGATATCGTCATATTCATTGTTTATAGAAGGAATTTGCAATATTCAGAAACATAAATCACGTATGAAAACACAATTTGGAAATTGTACTTAATGTACAAAAGGAACTTGAATAATGCTGTATTAGCATCAAATTCACCGTTTATAGGTTGAATATGTGATATTCACAAACGTGCCACACATCTGAAAACTCATTTCTTCAAACTCACATTAAGTGCAATAGTGTGTAACAAGAGCTCAAATAAGTATGTAATATCGTCATATTCACTGTTTATAGATGGAATTCGCGATCTTCAGAAACATAAATCACATTTGAAAACACATTTCGGAAATAGCACAATAAGTACAATAAGAACTCGAATTAGGCTAAATTAGTATCAAATTCACTGCTTAAAGTTTCAATATGCGATATTCAGAAACGTACAACGCATCTGAAAACACATTTCTACAAACTCACATTAAATGCAATAGTATGTAACAGGAGCTCGAATAAGTATGTAATATCGTCATATTCACTGTTTATAGATGGAATTCGAGATATTCAGAGACATAAATCACATATCTAAACACATTTAGGAAATTGCATATTAAGTACAAAAGGAACTAGAATAATGCTGTATTAGCATCAAATTCACCGTTTATAGGTTGAATATGTGATATTCAGAAACGTAGAACGCATCTGAAAAAACATTTCTACAAACTCTTATTAAATGCAATAGTATGTAAGAGGAGCTCGAATAAGTATGTAATATCGGCATATTCACTGTTTATAGATGGAATTCGCGATATTCAGAAACATATATCACATGTGAAAACACATTTCGGAAATGGAAGAAAAAGTACAAAAGGAACTCGAATAAGGATGAATTAGCGTAAAATTCACTGTTTAAAGCTTGAATATGCGAAATTCAGAAACGGAAAACACATCCGTAAACAGATTTCTACAATCACACATTAATTGCAATAAAAGCTCGAATAAGGACGTAATATCGTCATATTCACTGTTTATAGATGGAAATCGCGATGTTCAGAAACATAAATCACATATGAAAACACATTTCGGAAATAACACCATAAGTACAATAAGAACTCGAATTAGGCTAAATTAGTATCAAATTCACTGTTTAAAGTATCAACATGCGATATTCAGAAACGTACAACGCATATGAAATCACATTTCTACAAACACACATTAAATGCAATAGTATGTAACAGGAGCTCGAATAAGTATGTAATATCGACATATTCACTGTTTATAGATGGAATTCGCGATATTCAGAAACATATATCACATGTGAAAACACATTTCGGAAATGGAAGAAAAAGTACAAAAGGAACTCGAATAAGGATGAATTAGCGTAAAATTCACTGTTTAAAGCTTGAATATGCGAAATTCAGAAACGGAAAACACATCCGTAAACAGATTTCTACAATCACACATTAATTGCAATAAAAGCTCGAATAAGGACGTAATATCGTCATATTCACTGTTTATAGATGGAATTCGCGATGTTCAGAAACATAAATCACATATGAAAACACATTTCGGAAATAACACCATAAGTACAATAAGAACTCGAATTAGGCTAAATTAGTATCAAATTCACTGTTTAAAGTTTCAATATGCGATATTCAGAAACGTACAACGCATCTGAAAACACATTTCTACAAACTCACATTAAATGCAATAGTATGTAAGAGGAGCTCGAATAAGTATGTAATATCGTCATATTCACTGTTTATAGATGGAATTCGAGATATTCAGAGACATAAATCACATATCTAAACACATTTAGGAAATTGCATATTAAGTACAAAAGGAACTAGAATAATGCTGTATTAGCATCAAATTCACCCTTTATAGGTTGAATATGTGATATTCAGAAACGTAGAACGCATCTGAAAAAACTTTTCTACAAACTCTTATTAAATGCAATAGTATGTAAGAGGAGCTCGAATAAGTATGTAATATATGCATATTCACTGTTTATAGATGGAATTCGCGATATTCAGAAACATATATCACATGTGAAAACACATTTCGGAAATGGAAGAAAAAGTGCAAAAGGAACTCGAATAAGGATGAATTAGCGTAAAATTCACTGTTTAAAGCTTGAATATGCAAAATTCAGAAACGGACAACACATCCATAAACAGATTTCTACAATCACACATTAAGTGGAATAGTAAATATGTGGAGCTGGAAAAGTATGAGATATCGTCATATTCATTGTTTATAGAAGGAATTTGCAATATTCAGAAACATAAATCACGTATGAAAACACAATTTGGAAATTGGATATTAAGTACAAAAGGAACTTGAATAATGCTGTATTAGCATCAAATTCACCGTTTATAGGTTGAATATGTGATATTCAGAAACGTGCCACACATCTGAAAACTCATTTCTTCAAACTCACATTAAGTGCAATAGTGTGTAACAAGAGCTCAAATAAGTATGTAATATCGTCATATTCACTGTTTATAGATGGAATTCGCGATCTTCAGAAACATAAATCACATTTGAAAACACATTTCGGAAATAGCACAATAAGTACAATAAGAACTCGAATTAGGCTAAATTAGTATCAAATTCACTGTTTAAAGTTTCAATATGCGATATCTGAATACAACGCATCTGAAAACACATTTCTACAAACTCACATTAAATGCAATAGTATGTAACAGGAGCTCGAATAAGTATGTAATATCGTCATATTCACTGTTTATAGATGGAATTCGAGATATTCAGAGACATAAATCACATATCTAAACACATTTAGGAAATTGCATATTAAGTACAAAAAGAACTAGAATAATGCTGTATTAGCATCAAATTCACCGTTTATAGGTTGAATATGTGATATTCAGAAACGTAGAACGCATCTGAAAAAACATTTCTACAAACTCTTATTAAATGCAATAGTATGTAAGAGGAGCTCGAATAAGTATGTAATATCGGCATATTCACTGTTTATAGATGGAATTCGCGATATTCAGAAACATATATCACATGTGAAAACACATTTCGGAAATGGAAGAAAAAGTACAAAAGGAACTCGAATAAGGATGAATTAGCGTAAAATTCACTGTTTAAAGCTTGAATATGCGAAATTCAGAAACGGAAAACACATCCGTAAACAGATTTCTACAATCACACATTAATTGCAATAAAAGCTCGAATAAGGACGTAATATCGTCATATTCACTGTTTATAGATGGAATTCGCGATGTTCAGAAACATAAATCACATATGAAAACACATTTCGGAAATAACACCATAAGTACAATAAGAACTCGAATTAGGCTAAATTAGTATCAAATTCACTGTTTAAAGTATCAATATGCGATATTCAGAAACGTACAACGCATATGAAAACACATTTCTACAAACACACATTAAATGCAATAGTATGTAACAGGAGCTCGAATAAGTATGTAATATCGACATATTCACTGTATATAGATGGAATTCGCGATATTCAGAAACATATATCACATGTGAAAACACATTTCGGAAATTGACGAAAAAGTACAAAATGAAATCGAATAAGGCTGAATTAGTGTAAAATTCACTGTTTAAAGCATGAATATGCGAAATTCAGAAACGGACAACACATCCATAAACAGATTTCTACAATCACACATTAAGTGGAATAGTAATTATGTGGAGCTGGAAAAGTATGAGATATCGTCATATTCATTGTTTATAGAAGGAATTTGCAATATTCAGAAACATAAATCACGTATGAAAACACAATTTGGAAATTGGATATTAAGTACAAAAGGAACTTGAATAATGCTGTATTAGCATCAAATTCACCGTTTATAGGTTGAATATGTGATATTCAGAAACGTGCCACACACCTGAAAACTCATTTCTTCAAACTCACATTAAGTGCAATAGTATGTAACAAGAGCTCAAATAAGTATGCAATATCGTCATATTCACTGTTTATAGATGGATTTCGCGATCTTCAGAAACATAAATCACATTTGAAAACACATTTCGGAAATAGCACAATAAGTACAATAAGAACTCGAATTAGGCTAAATTAGTATCAAATTCACTGTTTAAAGTTTCAATATGCGATATTCAGAAACGTACAACGCATCTGAAAACACATTTCTACAAACTCACATTAAATGCAATAGTATGTAAGAGGAGCTCGAATAAGTATGTAATATCGTCATATTCACTGTTTATAGATGGAATTCGAGATATTCAGAGACATAAATCACATATCTAAACACATTTAGGAAATTGCATATTAAGTACAAAAGGAACTAGAATAATGCTGTATTAGCATCAAATTCACCGTTTATAGGTTGAATATGTGATATTCAGAAACGTAGAACGCATCTGAAAAAACTTTTCTACAAACTCTTATTAAATGCAATAGTATGTAAGAGGAGCTCGAATAAGTATGTAATATATGCATATTCACTGTTTATAGATGGAATTCGCGAAATTCAGAAACATATATCACATGTGAAAACACATTTCGGAAATGGAAGAAAAGGTGCAAAAGAAACTCGAATAGGGATGAATTAGCGTAAAATTCACTGTTTAAAGCTTGAATATGCAAAATTCAGAAACGGACAACACATCCATAAACAGATTTCTACAATCACACATTAAGTGGAATAGTAAATATGTGGAGCTGGAAAAGTATGAGATATCGTCATATTCATTGTTTATAGAATGAATTTGCAATATTCAGAAACATAAATCACGTATGAAAACACAATTTGGAAATTGTACTTAATGTACAAAAGGAACTTGAATAATGCTGTATTAGCATCAAATTCACCGTTTATAGGTTGAATATGTGATATTCACAAACGTGCCACACATCTGAAAACTCATTTCTTCAAACTCACATTAAGTGCAATAGTGTGTAACAAGAGCTCAAATAAGTATGTAATATCGTCATATTCACTGTTTATAGATGGAATTCGCGATCTTCAGAAACATAAATCACATTTGAAAACACATTTCGGAAATAGCACAATAAGTACAATAAGAACTCGAATTAGGCTAAATTAGTATCAAATTCACTGTTTAAAGTTTCAATATGCGATATTCAGAAACGTACAACGCATCTGAAAACACATTTCTACAAACTCACATTAAATGCAATAGTATGTAACAGGAGCTCGAATAAGTATGTAATATCGTCATATTCACTGTTTATAGATGGAATTCGAGATATTCAGAGACATAAATCACATATCTAAACACATTTAGGAAATTGCATATTAAGTACAAAAGGAACTAGAATAATGCTGTATTAGCATCAAATTCACCGTTTATAGGTTGAATATGTGATATTCAGAAACGTAGAACGCATCTGAAAAAACATTTCTACAAACTCTTATTAAATGCAATAGTATGTAAGAGGAGCTCGAATAAGTATGTAATATCGGCATATTCACTGTTTATAGATGGAATTCGCGATATTCAGAAACATATATCACATGTGAAAACACATTTCGGAAATGGAAGAAAAAGTACAAAAGGAACTCGAATAAGGATGAATTAGCGTAAAATTCACTGTTTAAAGCTTGAATATGCGAAATTCAGAAACGGAAAACACATCCGTAAACAGATTTCTACAATCACACATTAATTGCAATAAAAGCTCGAATAAGGACGTAATATCGTCATATTCACTGTTTATGGATGGAAATCGCGATGTTCAGAAACATAAATCACATATGAAAACACATTTCGGAAATAACACCATAAGTACAATAAGAACTCGAATTAGGCTAAATTAGTATCAAATTCACTGTTTAAAGTATCAATATGCGATATACAGAAACGTACAACGCATATGAAATCACATTTCTACAAACACACATTAAATGCAATAGTATGTAACAGGAGCTCGAATAAGTATGTAATATCGACATATTCACTGTATATAGATGGAATTCGCGATATTCAGAAACATATATCACATGTGAAAACACATTTCGGAAATTGAAGAAAAAGTACAAAATGAAATCGAATAAGGCTGAATTAGTGTAAAATTCACTGTTTAAAGCATGAATATGCGAAATTCAGAAACGGACAACACATCCATAAACAGATTTCTACAATCACACATTAAGTGGAATAGTAATTATGTGGAGCTGGAAAAGTATGAGATATCGTCATATTCATTGTTTATAGAAGGAATTTGCAATATTCAGAAACATAAATCACGTATGAAAACACAATTTGGAAATTGGATATTAAGTACAAAAGGAACTTGAATAATGCTGTATTAGCATCAAATTCACCGTTTATAGGTTGAATATGTGATATTCAGAAACGTGCCACACACCTGAAAACTCATTTCTTCAAACTCACATTAAGTGCAATAGTATGTAACAAGAGCTCAAATAAGTATGCAATATCGTCATATTCACTGTTTATAGATGGATTTCGCGATCTTCAGAAACATAAATCACATTTGAAAACACATTTCGGAAATAGCACAATAAGTACAATAAGAACTCGAATTAGGCTAAATTAGTATCAAATTCACTGTTTAAAGTTTCAATATGAGATATTCAGAAACGTACAACGCATCTGAAAACACATTTCTACAAACTCACATTAAATGCAATAGTATGTAAGAGGAGCTCGAATAAGTATGTAATATCGTCATATTCACTGTTTATAGATGGAATTCGAGATATTCAGAGACATAAATCACATATCTAAACACATTTAGGAAATTGCATATTAAGTACAAAAGGAACTAGAATAATGCTGTATTAGCATCAAATTCACCCTTTATAGGTTGAATATGTGATATTCAGAAACGTAGAACGCATCTGAAAAAACTTTTCTACAAACTCTTATTAAATGCAATAGTATGTAAGAGGAGCTCGAATAAGTATGTAATATATGCATATTCACTGTTTATAGATGGAATTCGCGATATTCAGAAACATATATCACATGTGAAAACACATTTCGGAAATGGAAGAAAAAGTGCAAAAGGAACTCGAATAAGGATGAATTAGCGTAAAATTCACTGTTTAAAGCTTGAATATGCAAAATTCAGAAACGGACAACACATCCATAAACAGATTTCTACAATCACACATTAAGTGGAATAGTAAATATGTGGAGCTGGAAAAGTATGAGATATCGTCATATTCATTGTTTATAGAAGGAATTTGCAATATTCAGAAACATAAATCACGTATGAAAACACAATTTGGAAATTGGATATTAAGTACAAAAGGAACTTGAATAATGCTGTATTAGCATCAAATTCACCGTTTATAGGTTGAATATGTGATATTCAGAAACGTGCCACACATCTGAAAACTCATTTCTTCAAACTCACATTAAGTGCAATAGTGTGTAACAAGAGCTCAAATAAGTATGTAATATCGTCATATTCACTGTTTATAGATGGAATTCGCGATCTTCAGAAACATAAATCACATTTGAAAACACATTTCGGAAATAGCACAATAAGTACAATAAGAACTCGAATTAGGCTAAATTAGTATCAAATTCACTGTTTAAAGTTTCAATATGCGATATCTGAATACAACGCATCTGAAAACACATTTCTACAAACTCACATTAAATGCAATAGTATGTAACAGGAGCTCGAATAAGTATGTAATATCGTCATATTCACTGTTTATAGATGGAATTCGAGATATTCAGAGACATAAATCACATATCTAAACACATTTAGGAAATTGCATATTAAGTACAAAAGGAACTAGAATAATGCTGTATTAGCATCAAATTCACCGTTTATAGGTTGAATATGTGATATTCAGAAACGTAGAACGCATCTGAAAAAACATTTCTACAAACTCTTATTAAATGCAATAGTATGTAAGAGGAGCTCGAATAAGTATGTAATATCGGCATATTCACTGTTTATAGATGGAATTCGCGATATTCAGAAACATATATCACATGTGAAAACACATTTCGGAAATGGAAGAAAAAGTACAAAAGGAACTCGAATAAGGATGAATTAGCGTAAAATTCACTGTTTAAAGCTTGAATATGCGAAATTCAGAAACGGAAAACACATCCGTAAACAGATTTCTACAATCACACATTAATTGCAATAAAAGCTCGAATAAGGACGTAATATCGTCATATTCACTGTTTATAGATGGAAATCGCGATGTTCAGAAACATAAATCACATATGAAAACACATTTCGGAAATAACACCATAAGTACAATAAGAACTCGAATTAGGCTAAATTAGTATCAAATTCACTGTTTAAAGTATCAATATGCGATATTCAGAAACGTACAACGCATATGAAATCACATTTCTACAAACACACATTAAATGCAATAGTATGTAACAGGAGCTCGAATAAGTATGTAATATCGACATATTCACTGTATATAGATGGAATTCGCGATATTCAGAAACATATATCACATGTGAAAACACATTTCGGAAATTGAAGAAAAAGTACAAAATGAAATCGAATAAGGCTGAATTAGTGTAAAATTCACTGTTTAAAGCATGAATATGCGAAATTCAGAAACGGACAACACATCCATAAACAGATTTCTACAATCACACATTAAGTGGAATAGTAATTATGTGGAGCTGGAAAAGTATGAGATATCGTCATATTCATTGTTTATAGAAGGAATTTGCAATATTCAGAAACATAAATCACGTATGAAAACACAATTTGGAAATTGGATATTAAGTACAAAAGGAACTTGAATAATGCTGTATTAGCATCAAATTCACCGTTTATAGGTTGAATATGTGATATTCAGAAACGTGCCACACACCTGAAAACTCATTTCTTCAAACTCACATTAAGTGCAATAGTATGTAACAAGAGCTCAAATAAGTATGCAATATCGTCATATTCACTGTTTATAGATGGATTTCGCGATCTTCAGAAACATAAATCACATTTGAAAACACATTTCGGAAATAGCACAATAAGTACAATAAGAACTCGAATTAGGCTAAATTAGTATCAAATTCACTGTTTAAAGTTTCAATATGCGATATTCAGAAACGTACAACGCATCTGAAAACACATTTCTACAAACTCACATTAAATGCAATAGTATGTAAGAGGAGCTCGAATAAGTATGTAATATCGTCATATTCACTGTTTATAGATGGAATTCGAGATATTCAGAGACATAAATCACATATCTAAACACATTTAGGAAATTGCATATTAAGTACAAAAGGAACTAGAATAATGCTGTATTAGCATCAAATTCACCCTTTATAGGTTGAATATGTGATATTCAGAAACGTAGAACGCATCTGAAAAAACTTTTCTACAAACTCTTATTAAATGCAATAGTATGTAAGAGGAGCTCGAATAAGTATGTAATATATGCATATTCACTGTTTATAGATGGAATTCGCGATATTCAGAAACATATATCACATGTGAAAACACATTTCGGAAATGGAAGAAAAAGTGCAAAAGGAACTCGAATAAGGATGAATTAGCGTAAAATTCACTGTTTAAAGCTTGAATATGCAAAATTCAGAAACGGACAACACATCCATAAACAGATTTCTACAATCACACATTAAGTGGAATAGTAAATATGTGGAGCTGGAAAAGTATGAGATATCGTCATATTCATTGTTTATAGAAGGAATTTGCAATATTCAGAAACATAAATCACGTATGAAAACACAATTTGGAAATTGGATATTAAGTACAAAAGGAACTTGAATAATGCTGTATTAGCATCAAATTCACCGTTTATAGGTTGAATATGTGATATTCAGAAACGTGCCACACATCTGAAAACTCATTTCTTCAAACTCACATTAAGTGCAATAGTGTGTAACAAGAGCTCAAATAAGTATGTAATATCGTCATATTCACTGTTTATAGATGGAATTCGCGATCTTCAGAAACATAAATCACATTTGAAAACACATTTCGGAAATAGCACAATAAGTACAATAAGAACTCGAATTAGGCTAAATTAGTATCAAATTCACTGTTTAAAGTTTCAATATGCGATATCTGAATACAACGCATCTGAAAACACATTTCTACAAACTCACATTAAATGCAATAGTATGTAACAGGAGCTCGAATAAGTATGTAATATCGTCATATTCACTGTTTATAGATGGAATTCGAGATATTCAGAGACATAAATCACATATCTAAACACATTTAGGAAATTGCATATTAAGTACAAAAGGAACTAGAATAATGCTGTATTAGCATCAAATTCACCGTTTATAGGTTGAATATGTGATATTCAGAAACGTAGAACGCATCTGAAAAAACATTTCTACAAACTCTTATTAAATGCAATAGTATGTAAGAGGAGCTCGAATAAGTATGTAATATCGGCATATTCACTGTTTATAGATGGAATTCGCGATATTCAGAAACATATATCACATGTGAAAACACATTTCGGAAATGGAAGAAAAAGTACAAAAGGAACTCGAATAAGGATGAATTAGCGTAAAATTCACTGTTTAAAGCTTGAATATGCGAAATTCAGAAACGGAAAACACATCCGTAAACAGATTTCTACAATCACACATTAATTGCAATAAAAGCTCGAATAAGGACGTAATATCGTCATATTCACTGTTTATAGATGGAAATCGCGATGTTCAGAAACATAAATCACATATGAAAACACATTTCGGAAATAACACCATAAGTACAATAAGAACTCGAATTAGGCTAAATTAGTATCAAATTCACTGTTTAAAGTATCAATATGCGATATTCAGAAACGTACAACGCATATGAAATCACATTTCTACAAACACACATTAAATGCAATAGTATGTAACAGGAGCTCGAATAAGTATGTAATATCGACATATTCACTGTATATAGATGGAATTCGCGATATTCAGAAACATATATCACATGTGAAAACACATTTCGGAAATTGAAGAAAAAGTACAAAATGAAATCGAATAAGGCTGAATTAGTGTAAAATTCACTGTTTAAAGCATGAATATGCGAAATTCAGAAACGGACAACACATCCATAAACAGATTTCTACAATCACACATTAAGTGGAATAGTAATTATGTGGAGCTGGAAAAGTATGAGATATCGTCATATTCATTGTTTATAGAAGGAATTTGCAATATTCAGAAACATAAATCACGTATGAAAACACAATTTGGAAATTGGATATTAAGTACAAAAGGAACTTGAATAATGCTGTATTAGCATCAAATTCACCGTTTATAGGTTGAATATGTGATATTCAGAAACGTGCCACACACCTGAAAACTCATTTCTTCAAACTCACATTAAGTGCAATAGTATGTAACAAGAGCTCAAATAAGTATGCAATATCGTCATATTCACTGTTTATAGATGGATTTCGCGATCTTCAGAAACATAAATCACATTTGAAAACACATTCCGGAAATAGCACAATAAGTACAATAAGAACTCGAATTAGGCTAAATTAGTATCAAATTCACTGTTTAAAGTTTCAATATGCGATATTCAGAAACGTACAACGCATCTGAAAACACATTTCTACAAACTCACATTAAATGCAATAGTATGTAACAGGAGCTCGAATAAGTATGTAATATCGTCATATTCACTGTTTATAGATGGAATTCGAGATATTCAGAGACATAAATCACATATCTAAACACATTTAGGAAATTGCATATTAAGTACAAAAGGAACTAGAATAATGCTGTATTAGCATCAAATTCAACGTTTATATGTTGAATATGTGATATTCAGAAACGGACAACGCATCTAGAAACACATTTCTACAAACACACATTAATTGCAATAAAAGCTCGTATAAGTACGTAATATCGTCATATTCACTGTTTATAGATGGAATTCGCGATGTTCAGAAACATAAATCACATTTGAAAACACATTTCGGAAATAGCAAAATAAGTACAAAAGGAACTTTTTATAATGCTGTATTAGCATCAAATTCACCGTTTATAGGTTGAATATGTGATATTCAGAAACGTACAACGCATCTGAAAAAAACATTTCTACAAACTCTTATTAAATGCAATAGTATGTAAGAGGAGCTCCAATAAGTATGTAATATCGTCATATTCACTGTTTATAGATGGAATTCGCGATATTCAGAAACATATATCACATGTGAAAACACATTTCGGAAATGGAAGAAAAAGTACAAAAGGAACTCGAATAAGGATGAATTAGCGTAAAATTCACTGTTTAAAGCATGAATATGCGAAATTCAGAAACGGACAACACATCCATAAACAGATTTCTACAATCACACATTAAGTGGAATAGTAATTATGTGGAGCTGGAAAAGTATGAGATATCGTCATATTCATTGTTTATAGAAGGAATTTGCAATATTCAGAAACATAAATCACGTATGAAAACACAATTTGGAAATTGTACTTAATGTACAAAAGGAACTTGAATAATGCTGTATTAGCATCAAATTCACCGTTTATAGGTTGAATATGTGATATTCACAAACGTGCCACACATCTGAAAACTCATTTCTTCAAACTCACATTAAGTGCAATAGTGTGTAACAAGAGCTCAAATAAGTATGCAATATCGTCATATTCACTGTTTATAGATGGATTTCGCGATCTTCAGAAACATAAATCACATTTGAAAACACATTTCGGAAATAGCACAATAAGTACAATAAGAACTCGAATTAGGCTAAATTAGTATCAAATTCACTGTTTAAAGTTTCAATATGCGATATTCAGAAACGTACAACGCATCTGAAAACACATTTCTACAAACTCACATTAAATGCAATAGTATGTAAGAGGAGCTCGAATAAGTATGTAATATCGTCATATTCACTGTTTATAGATGGAATTCGAGATATTCAGAGACATAAATCACATATCTAAACACATTTAGGAAATTGCATATTAAGTACAAAAGGAACTAGAATAATGCTGTATTAGCATCAAATTCACCCTTTATAGGTTGAATATGTGATATTCAGAAACGTAGAACGCATCTGAAAAAACTTTTCTACAAACTCTTATTAAATGCAATAGTATGTAAGAGGAGCTCGAATAAGTATGTAATATATGCATATTCACTGTTTATAGATGGAATTCGCGATATTCAGAAACATATATCACATGTGAAAACACATTTCGGAAATGGAAGAAAAAGTGCAAAAGGAACTCGAATAAGGATGAATTAGCGTAAAATTCACTGTTTAAAGCTTGAATATGCAAAATTCAGAAACGGACAACACATCCATAAACAGATTTCTACAATCACACATTAAGTGGAATAGTAAATATGTGGAGCTGGAAAAGTATGAGATATCGTCATATTCATTGTTTATAGAAGGAATTTGCAATATTCGGAAACATAAATCACGTATGAAAACACAATTTGGAAATTGGATATTAAGTACAAAAGGAACTTGAATAATGCTGTATTAGCATCAAATTCACCGTTTATAGGTTGAATATGTGATATTCAGAAACGTGCCACACATCTGAAAACTCATTTCTTCAAACTCACATTAAGTGCAATAGTGTGTAACAAGAGCTCAAATAAGTATGTAATATCGTCATATTCACTGTTTATAGATGGAATTCGCGATCTTCAGAAACATAAATCACATTTGAAAACACATTTCGGAAATAGCACAATAAGTACAATAAGAACTCGAATTAGGCTAAATTAGTATCAAATTCACTGTTTAAAGTTTCAATATGCGATATTCAGAAACGTACAACGCATCTGAAAACACATTTCTACAAACTCACATTAAATGCAATAGTATGTAACAGGAGCTCGAATAAGTATGTAATATCGTCATATTCACTGTTTATAGATGGAATTCGAGATATTCAGAGACATAAATCACATATCTAAACACATTTAGGAAATTGCATATTAAGTACAAAAGGAACTAGAATAATGCTGTATTAGCATCAAATTCACCGTTTATAGGTTGAATATGTGATATTCAGAAACGTAGAACGCATCTGAAAAAACATTTCTACAAACTCTTATTAAATGCAATAGTATGTAAGAGGAGCTCGAATAAGTATGTAATATCGGCATATTCACTGTTTATAGATGGAATTCGCGATATTCAGAAACATATATCACATGTGAAAACACATTTCGGAAATGGAAGAAAAAGTACAAAAGGAACTCGAATAAGGATGAATTAGCGTAAAATTCACTGTTTAAAGCTTGAATATGCGAAATTCAGAAACGGAAAACACATCCGTAAACAGATTTCTACAATCACACATTAATTGCAATAAAAGCTCGAATAAGGACGTAATATCGTCATATTCACTGTTTATAGATGGAAATCGCGATGTTCAGAAACATAAATCACATATGAAAACACATTTCGGAAATAACACCATAAGTACAATAAGAACTCGAATTAGGCTAAATTAGTATCAAATTCACTGTTTAAAGTATCAATATGCGATATTCAGAAACGTACAACGCATATGAAATCACATTTCTACAAACACACATTAAATGCAATAGTATGTAACAGGAGCTCGAATAAGTATGTAATATCGACATATTCACTGTATATAGATGGAATTCGCGATATTCAGAAACATATATCACATGTGAAAACACATTTCGGAAATTGAAGAAAAAGTACAAAATGAAATCGAATAAGGCTGAATTAGTGTAAAATTCACTGTTTAAAGCATGAATATGCGAAATTCAGAAACGGACAACACATCCATAAACAGATTTCTACAATCACACATTAAGTGGAATAGTAATTATGTGGAGCTGGAAAAGTATGAGATATCGTCATATTCATTGTTTATAGAAGGAATTTGCAATATTCAGAAACATAAATCACGTATGAAAACACAATTTGGAAATTGGATATTAAGTACAAAAGGAACTTGAATAATGCTGTATTAGCATCAAATTCACCGTTTATAGGTTGAATATGTGATATTCAGAAACGTGCCACACACCTGAAAACTCATTTCTTCAAACTCACATTAAGTGCAATAGTATGTAACAAGAGCTCAAATAAGTATGTAATATCGTCATATTCACTGTTTATAGATGGAATTCGAGATATTCAGAGACATAAATCACATATCTAAACACATTTAGGAAATTGCATATTAAGTACAAAAGGAACTAGAATAATGCTGTATTAGCATCAAATTCACCCTTTATAGGTTGAATATGTGATATTCAGAAACGTAGAACGCATCTGAAAAAACTTTTCTACAAACTCTTATTAAATGCAATAGTATGTAAGAGGAGCTCGAATAAGTATGTAATATATGCATATTCACTGTTTATAGATGGAATTCGCGATATTCAGAAACATATATCACATGTGAAAACACATTTCGGAAATGGAAGAAAAAGTGCAAAAGGAACTCGAATAAGGATGAATTAGCGTAAAATTCACTGTTTAAAGCTTGAATATGCAAAATTCAGAAACGGACAACACATCCATAAACAGATTTCTACAATCACACATTAAGTGGAATAGTAAATATGTGGAGCTGGAAAAGTATGAGATATCGTCATATTCATTGTTTATAGAAGGAATTTGCAATATTCGGAAACATAAATCACGTATGAAAACACAATTTGGAAATTGGATATTAAGTACAAAAGGAACTTGAATAATGCTGTATTAGCATCAAATTCACCGTTTATAGGTTGAATATGTGATATTCAGAAACGTGCCACACATCTGAAAACTCATTTCTTCAAACTCACATTAAGTGCAATAGTGTGTAACAAGAGCTCAAATAAGTATGTAATATCGTCATATTCACTGTTTATAGATGGAATTCGCGATCATCAGAAACATAAATCACATTTGAAAACACATTTCGGAAATAGCACAATAAGTACAATAAGAACTCGAATTAGGCTAAATTAGTATCAAATTCACTGTTTAAAGTTTCAATATGCGATATTCAGAAACGTACAACGCATCTGAAAACACATTTCTACAAACTCACATTAAATGCAATAGTATGTAACAGGAGCTCGAATAAGTATGTAATATCGTCATATTCTCTGTTTATAGATGGAATTCGAGATATTCAGAGACATAAATCACATATCTAAACACATTTAGGAAATTGCATATTAAGTACAAAAGGAACTAGAATAATGCTGTATTAGCATCAAATTCAACGTTTATATGTTGAATATGTGATATGCAGAAACGGACAACGCATCTAGAAACACATTTCTACAAACACACATTAATTGCAATAAAAGCTCGTATAAGTACGTAATATCGTCATATTCACTGTTTATAGATGGAATTCGAGATATTCAGAGACATAAATCACATATCTAAACACATTTAGGAAATTGCATATTAAGTACAAAAGGAACTAGAATAATGCTGTATTAGCATCAAATTCACCGTTTATAGGTTGAATATGTGATATTCAGAAACGTAGAACGCATCTGAAAAAACTTTTCTACAAACTCTTATTAAATGCAATAGTATGTAAGAGGAGCTCGAATAAGTATGTAATATATGCATATTCACTGTTTATAGATGGAATTCGCGAAATTCAGAAACATATATCACATGTGAAAACACATTTCGGAAATGGAAGAAAAAGTGCAAAAGGAACTCGAATAGGGATGAATTAGCGTAAAATTCACTGTTAAAAGCTTGAATATGCAAAATTCAGAAACGGACAACACATCCATAAACAGATTTCTACAATCACACATTAAGTGGAATAGTAAATATGTGGAGCTGGAAAAGTATGAGATATCGTCATATTCATTGTTTATAGAATGAATTTGCAATATTCAGAAACATAAATCACGTATGAAAACACAATTTGGAAATTGGATATTAAGTACAAAAGGAACTTGAATAATGCTGTATTAGCATCAAATTCACCGTTTATAGGTTGAATATGTGATATTCAGAAACGTGCCACACATCTGAAAACTCATTTCTTCAAACTCACATTAAGTGCAATAGTGTGTAACAAGAGCTCAAATAAGTATGTAATATCGTCATATTCACTGTTTATAGATGGAATTCGCGATCTTCAGACATACATCACATTTGAAAACACATTTCGGAAATAGCACAATAAGTACAATAAGAACTCGAATTAGGCTAAATTAGTATCAAATTCACTGTTTAAAGTTTCAATATGCGATATCTGAATACAACGCATCTGAAAACACATTTCTACAAACTCACATTAAATGCAATAGTATGTAACAGGAGCTCGAATAAGTATGTAATATCGTCATATTCACTGTTTATAGATGGAATTCGAGATATTCAGAGACATAAATCACATATCTAAACACATTTAGGAAATTGCATATTAAGTACAAAAGGAACTAGAATAATGCTGTATTAGCATCAAATTCACCGTTTATAGGTTGAATATGTGATATTCAGAAACGTAGAACGCATCTGAAAAAACATTTCTACAAACTCTTATTAAATGCAATAGTATGTAAGAGGAGCTCGAATAAGTATGTAATATCGGCATATTCACTGTTTATAGATGGAATTCGCGATATTCAGAAACATATATCACATGTGAAAACACATTTCGGAAATGGAAGAAAAAGTACAAAAGGAACTCGAATAAGGATGAATTAGCGTAAAATTCATTGTTTAAAGCTTGAATATGCGAAATTCAGAAACGGAAAACACATCCGTAAACAGATTTCTACAATCACACATTAATTGCAATAAAAGCTCGAATAAGGACGTAATATCGTCATATTCACTGTTTATAGATGGAATTCGCGATGTTCAGAAACATAAATCACATATGAGAAAACATTTCGGAAATAACACCATAAGTACAATAAGAACTCGAATTAGGCTAAATTAGTATCAAATTCACTGTTTAAAGTATCAATATGCGATATTCAGAAACGTATAGTCGGTCAAATAAAAAACGTCGGGCGGTATTTGATTAAGTATCACGAACGAGCATATGCGCATGTACAGGAAGACTTAAGGTTAGGTTCACACACGCCTCTTGTCTATCCATGTATTTTCTTGATTATTTAGTCAGTTTTGTTCCAAAACAAACATGTATAGAAGGCTGTGGCTATATGCCTCAAATCCGCCATATTCTTGGTTGCAAATTTCTATAATATTAATAATTTGATTCGCGAGGAATATGTTTATTCAAGGAGTATTTTTTTAAGATTTTATTTTATAATACCGGTACTTCTAGTGCAAAATCAATAACTTACGCTCAACTTCTGCAACCAATCCTAGCATCGAAATACGCGTCCGGCCAGATCAACGTTTGCTATGAAAACTTCCGGTCGCATTATAGTCAAGTTCCCTTCTCTGAGCTGCTCTTTCATAAATATGGAACCTTCTCGCTGCTTCAGAGACCGAAAAATGCAGGTCAATTACAGCCCTAACTACACTTTCTCTCACGTTAGCATTTGTATGTGGCGATGACACAAAGCAAAATGAATTATGACAATGCATTAAGTTGAATATCGTGTGTTGCGCTTTCCGCGATTTTCATTTTTTCCCTCCTCGTTCATATTTTCCCTCCTGCCGCATGGCCTCATATGTTCCGAAAATCACCTGTATTTTGTGTTTTTTATAGGAAACTTGTGAACTAATGCGTCAAAACTTTAATTTTAACAGCATACGAGTCCCGACGTTTTTTATTTGACCGACTGTACAACGCATATGAAAACACATTTCTACAAACACACATTAAATGCAATAGTATGTAACAGGAGCTCGAATAAGTATGTAATATCGACATATTCACTGTATATAGATGGAATTCGCGATATTCAGAAACATATATCACATGTGAAAACACATTTCGGAAATTGAAGAAAAAGTACAAAATGAAATCGAATAAGGCTGAATTCACTGTTTAAAGCATGAATATGCGAAATTCAGAAACGGACAACACATCCATAAACAGATTTCTACAATCACACATTAAGTGGAATAGCAATTATGTGGAGCTGGAAAAGTATGAGATATCGTCATATTCATTGTTTATAGAAGGAATTTGCAATATTCAGAAACATAAATCACGTATGAAAACACAATTTGGAAATTGTACTTAATGTACAAAAGGAACTTGAATAATGCTGTATTAGCATCAAATTCACCGTTTATAGGTTGAATATGTGATATTCACAAACGTGCCACACATCTGAAAACTCATTTCTTCAAACTCACATTAAGTGCAATAGTGTGTAACAAGAGCTCAAATAAGTATGTAATATCGTCATATTCACTGTTTATAGATGGAATTCGCGATCTTCAGAAACATAAATCACATTTGAAAACACATTTCGGAAATAGCACAATAAGTACAATAAGAACTCGAATTAGGCTAAATTAGTATCAAATTCACTGTTTAAAGTTTCAATATGCGATATTCAGCAACGTACAACGCATCTGAAAACACATTTGTACAAACTCACATTAAATGCAATAGTATGTAGCAGGAGCTCGAATAAGTATGTAATATCGTCATATTCACTGTTTATAGATGGAATTCGAGATATTCAGAGACATAAATCACATATCTAAACACATTTAGGAAATTGCATATTAAGTACAAAAGGAACTAGAATAATGCTGTATTAGCATCAAATTCACCGTTTATAGGTTGAATATGTGATATTCAGAAACGTAGAACGCATCTGAAAAAACATTTCTACAAACTCTTATTAAATGCAATAGTATGTAAGAGGAGCTCGAATAAGTATGTAATATCGGCATATTCACTGTTTATAGATGGAATTCGCGATATTCAGAAACATATATCACATGTGAAAACACATTTCGGAAATGGAAGAAAAAGTACAAAAGGAACTCGAATAAGGATGAATTAGCGTAAAATTCACTGTTTAAAGCTTGAATATGCGAAATTCAGAAACGGAAAACACATCCGTAAACAGATTTCTACAATCACACATTAATTGCAATAAAAGCTCGAATAAGGACGTAATATCGTCATATTCACTGTTTATAGATGGAATTCGCGATGTTCAGAAACATAAATCACATATGAAAACACATTTCGGAAATAACACCATAAGTACAATAAGAACTCGAATTAGGCTAAATTAGTATCAAATTCACTGTTTAAAGTATCAATATGCGATATTCAGAAACGTACAACGCATATGAAAACACATTTCTACAAACACACATTAAATGCAATAGTATGTAACAGGAGCTCGAATAAGTATGTAATATCGACATATTCACTGTATATAGATGGAATTCGCGATATTCAGAAACATATATCACATGTGAAAACACATTTCGGAAATTGACGAAAAAGTACAAAATGAAATCGAATAAGGCTGAATTAGTGTAAAATTCACTGTTTAAAGCATGAATATGCGAAATTCAGAAACGGACAACACATCCATAAACAGATTTCTACAATCACACATTAAGTGGAATAGTAATTATGTGGAGCTGGAAAAGTATGAGATATCGTCATATTCATTGTTTATAGAAGGAATTTGCAATATTCAGAAACATAAATCACGTATGAAAACACAATTTGGAAATTGGATATTAAGTACAAAAGGAACTTGAATAATGCTGTATTAGCATCAAATTCACCGTTTATAGGTTGAATATGTGATATTCAGAAACGTGCCACACACCTGAAAACTCATTTCTTCAAACTCACATTAAGTGCAATAGTATGTAACAAGAGCTCAAATAAGTATGCAATATCGTCATATTCACTGTTTATAGATGGATTTCGCGATCTTCAGAAACATAAATCACATTTGAAAACACATTTCGGAAATAGCACAATAAGTACAATAAGAACTCGAATTAGGCTAAATTAGTATCAAATTCACTGTTTAAAGTTTCAATATGCGATATTCAGAAACGTACAACGCATCTGAAAACACATTTCTACAAACTCACATTAAATGCAATAGTATGTAAGAGGAGCTCGAATAAGTATGTAATATCGTCATATTCACTGTTTATAGATGGAATTCGAGATATTCAGAGACATAAATCACATATCTAAACACATTTAGGAAATTGCATATTAAGTACAAAAGGAACTAGAATAATGCTGTATTAGCATCAAATTCACCGTTTATAGGTTGAATATGTGATATTCAGAAACGTAGAACGCATCTGAAAAAACTTTTCTACAAACTCTTATTAAATGCAATAGTATGTAAGAGGAGCTCGAATAAATATGTAATATATGCATATTCACTGTTTATAGATGGAATTCGCGAAATTCAGAAACATATATCACATGTGAAAACACATTTCGGAAATGGAAGAAAAAGTGCAAAAGGAACTCGAATAGGGACTAATTAGCGTAAAATTCACTGTTTAAAGCTTGAATATGCAAAATTCAGAAACGGACAACACATCCATAAACAGATTTCTACAATCACACATTAAGTGGAATAGTAAATATGTGGAGCTGGAAAAGTATGAGATATCGTCATATTCATTGTTTATAGAATGAATTTGCAATATTCAGAAACATAAATCACGTATGAAAACACAATTTGGAAATTGTACTTAATGTACAAAAGGAACTTGAATAATGCCGTATTAGCATCAAATTCACCGTTTATAGGTTGAATATGTGATATTCACAAACGTGCCACACATCTGAAAACTCATTTCTTCAAACTCACATTAAGTGCAATAGTGTGTAACAAGAGCTCAAATAAGTATGTAATATCGTCATATTCACTGTTTATAGATGGAATTCGCGATCTTCAGAAACATAAATCACATTTGAAAACACATTTCGGAAATAGCACAATAAGTACAATAAGAACTCGAATTAGGCTAAATTAGTATCAAATTCACTGTTTAAAGTTTCAATATGCGATATTCAGAAACGTACAACGCATCTGAAAACACATTTCTACAAACTCACATTAAATGCAATAGTATGTAACAGGAGCTCGAATAAGTATGTAATATCGTCATATTCACTGTTTATAGATGGAATTCGAGATATTCAGAGACATAAATCACATATCTAAACACATTTAGGAAATTGCATATTAAGTACAAAAGGAACTAGAATAATGCTGTATTAGCATCAAATTCACCGTTTATAGGTTGAATATGTGATATTCAGAAACGTAGAACGCATCTGAAAAAAACATTTCTACAAACTCTTATTAAATTCAATAGTATGTAAGAGGAGCTCGAATAAGTATGTAATATCGGCATATTCACTGTTTATAGATGGAATTCGCGATATTCAGAAACATATATCACATGTGAAAACACATTTCGGAAATGGAAGAAAAAGTACAAAAGGAACTCGAATAAGGATGAATTAGCGTAAAATTCACTGTTTAAAGCTTGAATATGCGAAATTCAGAAACGGAAAACACATCCGTAAACAGATTTCTACAATCACACATTAATTGCAATAAAAGCTCGAATAAGGACGTAATATCGTCATATTCACTGTCTATGGATGGAAATCGCGATGTTCAGAAACATAAATCACATATGAAAACACATTTCGGAAATAACACCATAAGTACAATAAGAACTCGAATTAGGCTAAATTAGTATCAAATTCACTGTTTAAAGTATCAATATGCGATATTCAGAAACGTACAACGCATATGAAATCACATTTCTACAAACACACATTAAATGCAATAGTATGTAACAGGAGCTCGAATAAGTATGTAATATCGACATATTCACTGTATATAGATGGAATTCGCGATATTCAGAAACATATATCACATGTGAAAACACATTTCGGAAATTGAAGAAAAAGTACAAAATGAAATCGAATAAGGCTGAATTAGTGTAAAATTCACTGTTTAAAGCATGAATATGCGAAATTCAGAAACGGACAACACATCCATAGACAGATTTCTACAATCACACATTAAGTGGAATAGTAATTATGTGGAGCTGGAAAAGTATGAGATATCGTCATATTCATTGTTTATAGAAGGAATTTGCAATATTCAGAAACATAAATCACGTATGAAAACACAATTTGGAAATTGGATATTAAGTACAAAAGGAACTTGAATAATGCTGTATTAGCATCAAATTCACCGTTTATAGGTTGAATATGTGATATTCAGAAACGTGCCACACACCTGAAAACTCATTTCTTCAAACTCACATTAAGTGCAATAGTATGTAACAAGAGCTCAAATAAGTATGCAATATCGTCATATTCACTGTTTATAGATGGATTTCGCGATCTTCAGAAACATAAATCACATTTGAAAACACATTTCGGAAATAGCACAATAAGTACAATAAGAACTCGAATTAGGCTAAATTAGTATCAAATTCACTGTTTAAAGTTTCAATATGCGATATTCAGAAATGTACAACGCATCTGAAAACACATTTCTACAAACTCACATTAAATGCAATAGTATGTAAGAGGAGCTCGAATAAGTATGTAATATCGTCATATTCACTGTTTATAGATGGAATTCGAGATATTCAGAGACATAAATCACATATCTAAACACATTTAGGAAATTGCATATTAGGTACAAAAGGAACTAGAATAATGCTGTATTAGCATCAAATTCACCCTTTATAGGTTGAATATGTGATATTCAGAAACGTAGAACGCATCTGAAAAAACTTTTCTACAAACTCTTATTAAATGCAATAGTATGTAAGAGGAGCTCGAATAAGTATGTAATATATGCATATTCACTGTTTATAGATGGAATTCGCGATATTCAGAAACATATATCACATGTGAAAACACATTTCGGAAATGGAAGAAAAAGTGCAAAAGGAACTCGAATAAGGATGAATTAGCGTAAAATTCACTGTTTAAAGCTTGAATATGCAAAATTCAGAAACGGACAACACATCCATAAACAGATTTCTACAATCACACATTAAGTGGAATAGTAAATATGTGGAGCTGGAAAAGTATGAGATATCGTCATATTCATTGTTTATAGAAGGAATTTGCAATATTCAGAAACATAAATCACGTATGAAAACACAATTTGGAAATTGGATATTAAGTACAAAAGGAACTTGAATAATGCTGTATTAGCATCAAATTCACCGTTTATAGGTTGAATATGTGATATTCAGAAACGTGCCACACATCTGAAAACTCATTTCTTCAAACTCACATTAAGTGCAATAGTGTGTAACAAGAGCTCAAATAAGTATGTAATATCGTCATATTCACTGTTTATAGATGGAATTCGCGATCTTCAGAAACATAAATCACATTTGAAAACACATTTCGGAAATAGCACAATAAGTACAATAAGAACTCGAATTAGGCTAAATTAGTATCAAATTCACTGTTTAAAGTTTCAATATGCGATATCTGAATACAACGCATCTGAAAACACATTTCTACAAACTCACATTAAATGCAATAGTATGTAACAGGAGCTCGAATAAGTATGTAATATCGTCATATTCACTGTTTATAGATGGAATTCGAGATATTCAGAGACATAAATCACATATCTAAACACATTTAGGAAATTGCATATTAAGTACAAAAGGAACTAGAATAATGCTGTATTAGCATCAAATTCACCGTTTATAGGTTGAATATGTGATATTCAGAAACGTAGAACGCATCTGAAAAAACATTTCTACAAACTCTTATTAAATGCAATAGTATGTAAGAGGAGCTCGAATAAGTATGTAATATCGGCATATTCACTGTTTATAGATGGAATTCGCGATATTCAGAAACATATATCACATGTGAAAACACATTTCGGAAATGGAAGAAAAAGTACAAAAGGAACTCGAATAAGGATGAATTAGCGTAAAATTCACTATTTAAAGCTTGAATATGCGAAATTCAGAAACGGAAAACACATCCGTAAACAGATTTCTACAATCACACATTAATTGCAATAAAAGCTCGAATAAGGCCGTAATATCGTCATATTCACTGTTTATAGATGGAAATCGCGATGTTCAGAAACATAAATCACATATGAAAACACATTTCGGAAATAACACCATAAGTACAATAAGAACTCGAATTAGGCTAAATTAGTATCAAATTCACTGTTTAAAGTATCAATATGCGATATTCAGAAACGTACAACGCATATGAAATCACATTTCTACAAACACACATTAAATGCAATAGTATGTAACAGGAGCTCGAATAAGTATGTAATATCGACATATTCACTGTATATAGATGGAATTCGCGATATTCAGAAACATATATCACATGTGAAAACACATTTCGGAAATTGAAGAAAAAGTACAAAATGAAATCGAATAAGGCTGAATTAGTGTAAAATTCACTGTTTAAAGCATGAATATGCGAAATTCAGAAACGGACAACACATCCATAAACAGATTTCTACAATCACACATTAAGTGGAATAGTAATTATGTGGAGCTGGAAAAGTATGAGATATCGTCATATTCATTGTTTATAGAAGGAATTTGCAACATTCAGAAACATAAATCACGTATGAAAACACAATTTGGAAATTGGATATTAAGTACAAAAGGAACTTGAATAATGCTGTATTAGCATCAAATTCACCGTTTATAGGTTGAATATGTGATATTCAGAAACGTGCCACACACCTGAAAACTCATTTCTTCAAACTCACATTAAGTGCAATAGTATGTAACAAGAGCTCAAATAAGTATGCAATATCGTCATATTCACTGTTTATAGATGGATTTCGCGATCTTCAGAAACATAAATCACATTTGAAAACACATTTCGGAAATAGCACAATAAGTACAATAAGAACTCGAATTAGGCTAAATTAGTATCAAATTCACTGTTTAAAGTTTCAATATGCGATATTCAGAAACGTACAACGCATCTGAAAACACATTTCTACAAACTCACATTAAATGCAATAGTATGTAAGAGGAGCTCGAATAAGTATGTAATATCGTCATATTCACTGTTTATAGATGGAATTCGAGATATTCAGAGACATAAATCACATATCTAAACACATTTAGGAAATTGCATATTAAGTACAAAAGGAACTAGAATAATGCTGTATTAGCATCAAATTCACCCTTTATAGGTTGAATATGTGATATTCAGAAACGTAGAACGCATCTGAAAAAACTTTTCTACAAACTCTTATTAAATGCAATAGTATGTAAGAGGAGCTCGAATAAGTATGTAATATATGCATATTCACTGTTTATAGATGGAATTCGCGATATTCAGAAACATATATCACATGTGAAAACACATTTCGGAAATTGAAGAAAAAGTACAAAATGAAATCGAATAAGGCTGAATTAGTGTAAAATTCACTGTTTAAAGCATGAATATGCGAAATTCAGAAACGGACAACACATCCATAAACAGATTTCTACAATCACACATTAAGTGGAATAGTAATTATGTGGAGCTGGAAAAGTATGAGATATCGTCATATTCATTGTTTATAGAAGGAATTTGCAATATTCAGAAACATAAATCACGTATGAAAACACAATTTGGAAATTGGATATTAAGTACAAAAGGAACTTGAATAATGCTGTATTAGCATCAAATTCACCGTTTATAGGTTGAATATGTGATATTCAGAAACGTGCCACACACCTGAAAACTCATTTCTTCAAACTCACATTAAGTGCAATAGTATGTAACAAGAGCTCAAATAAGTATGCAATATCGTCATATTCACTGTTTATAGATGGATTTCGCGATCTTCAGAAACATAAATCACATTTGAAAACACATTCCGGAAATAGCACAATAAGTACAATAAGAACTCGAATTAGGCTAAATTAGTATCAAATTCACTGTTTAAAGTTTCAATATGCGATATTCAGAAACGTACAACGCATCTGAAAACACATTTCTACAAACTCACATTAAATGCAATAGTATGTAACAGGAGCTCGAATAAGTATGTAATATCGTCATATTCACTGTTTATAGATGGAATTCGAGATATTCAGAGACATAAATCACATATCTAAACACATTTAGGAAATTGCATATTAAGTACAAAAGGAACTAGAATAATGCTGTATTAGCATCAAATTCAACGTTTATATGTTGAATATGTGATATTCAGAAACGGACAACGCATCTAGAAACACATTTCTACAAACACACATTAATTGCAATAAAAGCTCGTATAAGTACGTAATATCGTCATATTCACTGTTTATAGATGGAATTCGCGATGTTCAGAAACATAAATCACATTTGAAAACACATTTCGGAAATAGCAAAATAAGTACAAAAGGAACTTTTTATAATGCTGTATTAGCATCAAATTCACCGTTTATAGGTTGAATATGTGATATTCAGAAACGTACAACGCATCTGAAAAAAACATTTCTACAAACTCTTATTAAATGCAATAGTATGTAAGAGGAGCTCCAATAAGTATGTAATATCGTCATATTCACTGTTTATAGATGGAATTCGCGATATTCAGAAACATATATCACATGTGAAAACACATTTCGGAAATGGAAGAAAAAGTACAAAAGGAACTCGAATAAGGATGAATTAGCGTAAAATTCACTGTTTAAAGCATGAATATGCGAAATTCAGAAACGGACAACACATCCATAAACAGATTTCTACAATCACACATTAAGTGGAATAGTAATTATGTGGAGCTGGAAAAGTATGAGATATCGTCATATTCATTGTTTATAGAAGGAATTTGCAATATTCAGAAACATAAATCACGTATGAAAACACAATTTGGAAATTGTACTTAATGTACAAAAGGAACTTGAGTAATGCTGTATTAGCATCAAATTCACCGTTTATAGGTTGAATATGTGATATTCACAAACGTGCCACACATCTGAAAACTCATTTCTTCAAACTCACATTAAGTGCAATAGTGTGTAACAAGAGCTCAAATAAGTATGTAATATCGTCATATTCACTGTTTATAGATGGAATTCGCGATCTTCAGAAACATAAATCACATTTGAAAACACATTTCGGAAATAGCACAATAAGTACAATAAGAACTCGAATTAGGCTAAATTAGTATCAAATTCACTGTTTAAAGTTTCAATATGCGATATTCAGAAACGTACAACGCATCTGAAAACACATTTCTACAAACTCACATTAAATGCAATAGTATGTAACAGGAGCTCGAATAAGTATGTAATATCGTCATATTCACTGTTTATAGATGGAATTCGAGATATTCAGAGACATAAATCACATATCTAAACACATTTAGGAAATTGCATATTAAGTACAAAAGGAACTAGAATAATGCTGTATTAGCATCAAATTCACCGTTTATAGGTTGAATATGTGATATTCAGAAACGTAGAACGCATCTGAAAAAACATTTCTACAAACTCTTATTAAATGCAATAGTATGTAAGAGGAGCTCGAATAAGTATGTAATATCGGCATATTCACTGTTTATAGATGGAATTCGCGATATTCAGAAACATATATCACATGTGAAAACACATTTCGGAAATGGAAGAAAAAGTACAAAAGGAACTCGAATAAGGATGAATTAGCGTAAAATTCACTGTTTAAAGCTTGAATATGCGAAATTCAGAAACGGAAAACACATCCGTAAACAGATTTCTACAATCACACATTAATTGCAATAAAAGCTCGAATAAGGACGTAATATCGTCATATTCACTGTTTATAGATGGAAATCGCGATGTTCAGAAACATAAATCACATATGAAAACACATTTCGGAAATAACACCATAAGTACAATAAGAACTCGAATTAGGCTAAATTAGTATCAAATTCACTGTTTAAAGTATCAATATGCGATATTCAGAAACGTACAACGCATATGAAATCACATTTCTACAAACACACATTAAATGCAATAGTATGTAACAGGAGCTCGAATAAGTATGTAATATCGACATATTCACTGTATATAGATGGAATTCGCGATATTCAGAAACATATATCACATGTGAAAACACATTTCGGAAATTGAAGAAAAAGTACAAAATGAAATCGAATAAGGCTGAATTAGTGTAAAATTCACTGTTTAAAGCATGAATATGCGAAATTCAGAAACGGACAACACATCCATAAACAGATTTCTACAATCACACATTAAGTGGAATAGTAATTATGTGGAGCTGGAAAAGTATGAGATATCGTCATATTCATTGTTTATAGAAGGAATTTGCAATATTCAGAAACATAAATCACGTATGAAAACACAATTTGGAAATTGGATATTAAGTACAAAAGGAACTTGAATAATGCTGTATTAGCATCAAATTCACCGTTTATAGGTTGAATATGTGATATTCAGAAACGTGCCACACACCTGAAAACTCATTTCTTCAAACTCACATTAAGTGCAATAGTATGTAACAAGAGCTCAAATAAGTATGCAATATCGTCATATTCACTGTTTATAGATGGATTTCGCGATCTTCAGAAACATAAATCACATTTGAAAACACATTTCGGAAATAGCACAATAAGTACAATAAGAACTCGAATTAGGCTAAATTAGTATCAAATTCACTGTTTAAAGTTTCAATATGCGATATTCAGAAACGTACAACGCATCTGAAAACACATTTCTACAAACTCACATTAAATGCAATAGTATGTAAGAGGAGCTCGAATAAGTATGTAATATCGTCATATTCACTGTTTATAGATGGAATTCGAGATATTCAGAGACATAAATCACATATCTAAACACATTTAGGAAATTGGATATTAAGTACAAAAGGAACTAGAATAATGCTGTATTAGCATCAAATTCACCCTTTATAGGTTGAATATGTGATATTCAGAAACGTAGAACGCATCTGAAAAAACTTTTCTACAAACTCTTATTAAATGCAATAGTATGTAAGAGGAGCTCGAATAAGTATGTAATATATGCATATTCACTGTTTATAGATGGAATTCGCGATATTCAGAAACATATATCACATGTGAAAACACATTTCGGAAATGGAAGAAAAAGTGCAAAAGGAACTCGAATAAGGATGAATTAGCGTAAAATTCACTGTTTAAAGCTTGAATATGCAAAATTCAGAAACGGACAACACATCCATAAACAGATTTCTACAATCACACATTAAGTGGAATAGTAAATATGTGGAGCTGGAAAAGTATGAGATATCGTCATATTCATTGTTTATAGAAGGAATTTGCAATATTCGGAAACATAAATCACGTATGAAAACACAATTTGGAAATTGGATATTAAGTACAAAAGGAACTTGAATAATGCTGTATTAGCATCAAATTCACCGTTTATAGGTTGAATATGTGATATTCAGAAACGTGCCACACATCTGAAAACTCATTTCTTCAAACTCACATTAAGTGCAATAGTGTGTAACAAGAGCTCAAATAAGTATGTAATATCGTCATATTCACTGTTTATAGATGGAATTCGCGATCTTCAGAAACATAAATCACATTTGAAAACACATTTCGGAAATAGCACAATAAGTACAATAAGAACTCGAATTAGGCTAAATTAGTATCAAATTCACTGTTTAAAGTTTCAATATGCGATATCTGAATACAACGCATCTGAAAACACATTTCTACAAACTCACATTAAATGCAATAGTATGTAACAGGAGCTCGAATAAGTATGTAATATCGTCATATTCACTGTTTATAGATGGAATTCGAGATATTCAGAGACATAAATCACATATCTAAACACATTTAGGAAATTGCATATTAAGTACAAAAGGAACTAGAATAATGCTGTATTAGCATCAAATTCACCGTTTATAGGTTGAATATGTGATATTCAGAAACGTAGAACGCATCTGAAAAAACTTTTCTACAAACTCTTATTAAATGCAATAGTATGTAAGAGGAGCTCGAATAAGTATGTAATATCGGCATATTCACTGTTTATAGATGGAATTCGCGATATTCAGAAACATATATCACATGTGAAAACACATTTCGGAAATGGAAGAACAAGTACAAAAGGAACTCGAATAAGGATGAATTAGCGTAAAATTCACTGTTTAAAGGTTGAATATGCGAAATTCAGAAACGGACAACACATCCGTAAACAGATTTCTACAATCACACATTAATTGCAATAAAAGCTCGAATAAGTACGTAATATCGTCATATTCACTGTTTATAGATGGAATTCGCGATGTTCAGAAACATAAATCACATATGAAAATACATTTCAGAAATAGCACAATAAGTACAATAAGAACTCGAATTTGGCTAAATTAGTATCAAATTTACTGTTTAAAGTTTCAATATGCGATATTCAGAAACGTACAACGCATCTGAAAACACATTTCTACAAACTCACATTAAACGCAATAGTATGTAACAGGAGCTCGAATAAGTATGTAAAATCGACATATTCACTGTTTATAGATGGAATTCGAGATATTCAGAGACATAAATCACATATCAAAACACATTTAGGAAATTGCATTTTAAGTACAAAAGGAACTCGAATAAGGATGAATTAGCGTAAAATTCACTGTTTAAAGCTTGAATATGCAAAATTCAGAAAAGGACAACACATCCATAAACAGATTTCTACAATCACACATTAAGTGGAATAGTAAATATGTGGAGCTGGAAAAGTATGAGATATCGGCATATTCACTGTTTATAGATGGAATTCGCGATATTCAGAAACATATACCACATTTAAAAACACATTTCGGAAATGGAAGAACAAGTACAAAAGGAACTCGAATAAGGATGAATTAGCGTAAAATTCACTGTTTAAAGGTTGAATATGCGAAATTCAGAAACGGACAAAACATCCGTAAACAGATTTCTACAATCACACATAATTGCAATAAAAGCTCAAATAAGTATGTAATATCGTCATATTCACTGTTTATAGATGGAATTCGCGATCTTCAGAAACATAAATCACATTTGAAAACACATTTCGGAAATAGCACAATAAGTACAATAAGAACTCGAATTAGGCTAAATTAGTATCAAATTCACTGTTTAAAGTTTCAATATGCGATATTCAGAAACGTACAACGCATCTGAAAACACATTTCTACAAACTCACATTAAATGCAATAGTATGTAACAGGAGCTCGAATAAGTATGTAATATCGTCATATTCACTGTTTATAGATGGAATTCGAGATATTCAGAGACATAAATCACATATCTAAACACATTTAGGAAATTGCATATTAAGTACAAAAGGAACTAGAATAATGCTGTATTAGCATCAAATTCAACGTTTATATGTTGAATATGTGATATTCAGAAACGGACAACGCATCTAGAAACACATTTCTACAAACACACATTAATTGCAATAAAAGCTCGTATAAGTACGTAATATCGTCATATTCACTGTTTATAGATGGAATTCGCGATGTTCAGAAACATAAATCACATTTGAAAACACATTTCGGAAATAGCAAAATAAGTACAAAAGGAACTTTTTATAATGCTGTATTAGCATCAAATTCACCGTTTATAGGTTGAATATGTGATATTCAGAAACGTACAACGCATCTGAAAAAAACATTTCTACAAACTCTTATTAAATGCAATAGTATGTAAGAGGAGCTCCAATAAGTATGTAATATCGTCATATTCACTGTTTATAGATGGAATTCGCGATATTCAGAAACATATATCACATGTGAAAACACATTTCGGAAATGGAAGAAAAAGTACAAAAGGAACTCGAATAAGGATGAATTAGCGTAAAATTCACTGTTTAAAGCATGAATATGCGAAATTCAGAAACGGACAACACATCCATAAACAGATTTCTACAATCACACATTAAGTGGAATAGTAATTATGTGGAGCTGGAAAAGTATGAGATATCGTCATATTCATTGTTTATAGAAGGAATTTCAATATTCAGAAACATAAATCACGTATGAAAACACAATTTGGAAATTGTACTTAATGTACAAAAGGAACTTGAATAATGCTGTATTAGCATCAAATTCACCGTTTATAGGTTGAATATGTGATATTCACAAACGTGCCACACATCTGAAAACTCATTTCTTCAAACTCACATTAAGTGCAATAGTGTGTAACAAGAGCTCAAATAAGTATGTAATATCGTCATATTCACTGTTTATAGATGGAATTCGCGATCTTCAGAAACATAAATCACATTTGAAAACACATTTCGGAAATAGCACAATAAGTACAATAAGAACTCGAATTAGGCTAAATTAGTATCAAATTCACTGTTTAAAGTTTCAATATGCGATATTCAGAAACGTACAACGCATCTGAAAACACATTTCGGAAATAACACCATAAGTACAATAAGAACTCGAATTAGGCTAAATTAGTATCAAATTCACTGTTTAAAGTATCAATATGCGATATTCAGAAACGTACAACGCATATGAAATCACATTTCTACAAACACACATTAAATGCAATAGTATGTAACAGGAGCTCGAATAAGTATGTAATATCGACATATTCACTGTATATAGATGGAATTCGCGATATTCAGAAACATATATCACATGTGAAAACACATTTCGGAAATTGAAGAAAAAGTACAAAATGAAATCGAATAAGGCTGAATTAGTGTAAAATTCACTGTTTAAAGCATGAATATGCGAAATTCAGAAACGGACAACACATCCATAAACAGATTTCTACAATCACACATTAAGTGGAATAGTAATTATGTGGAGCTGGAAAAGTATGAGATATCGTCATATTCATTGTTTATAGAAGGAATTTGCAATATTCAGAAACATAAATCACGTATGAAAACACAATTTGGAAATTGGATATTAAGTACAAAAGGAACTTGAATAATGCTGTATTAGCATCAAATTCACCGTTTATAGGTTGAATATGTGATATTCACAAACGTGCCACACACCTGAAAACTCATTTCTTCAAACTCACATTAAGTGCAATAGTATGTAACAAGAGCTCAAATAAGTATGCAATATCGTCATATTCACTGTTTATAGATGGATTTCGCGATCTTCAGAAACATAAATCACATTTGAAAACACATTTCGGAAATAGCACAATAAGTACAATAAGAACTCGAATTAGGCTAAATTAGTATCAAATTCACTGTTTAAAGTTTCAATATGCGATATTCAGAAACGTACAACGCATCTGAAAACACATTTCTACAAACTCACATTAAATGCAATAGTATGTAAGAGGAGCTCGAATAAGTATGTAATATCGTCATATTCACTGTTTATAGATGGAATTCGAGATATTCAGAGACATAAATCACATATCTAAACACATTTAGGAAATTGCATATTAAGTACAAAAGGAACTAGAATAATGCTGTATTAGCATCAAATTCACCGTTTATAGGTTGAATATGTGATATTCAGAAACGTAGAACGCATCTGAAAAAACTTTTCTACAAACTCTTATTAAATGCAATAGTATGTAAGAGGAGCTCGAATAAGTATGTAATATATGCATATTCACTGTTTATAGATGGAATTCGCGATATTCAGAAACATATATCACATGTGAAAACACATTTCGGAAATGGAAGAAAAAGTGCAAAAGGAACTCGAATAAGGATGAATTAGCGTAAAATTCACTGTTTAAAGCTTGAATATGCAAAATTCAGAAACGGACAACACATCCATAAACAGATTTCTACAATCACACATTAAGTGGAATAGTAATTATGTGGAGCTGGAAAAGTATGAGATATCGTCATATTCAATGTTTATAGAAGGAATTTGCAATATTCGGAAACATAAATCACGTATGAAAACACAATTTGGAAATTGGATATTAAGTACAAAAGGAACTTGAATAATGCTGTATTAGCATCAAATTCACCGTTTATAGGTTGAATATGTGATATTCAGAAACGTGCCACACATCTGAAAACTCATTTCTTCAAACTCACATTAAGTGCAATAGTGTGTAACAAGAGCTCAAATAAGTATGTAATATCGTCATATTCACTGTTTATAGATGGAATTCGCGATCTTCAGAAACATAAATCACATTTGAAAACACATTTCGGAAATAGCACAATAAGTACAATAAGAACTCGAATTAGGCTAAATTAGTATCAAATTCACTGTTTAAAGTTTCAATATGCGATATTCAGAAACGTACAACGCATCTGAAAACACATTTCTACAAACTCACATTAAATGCAATAGTATGTAACAGGAGCTCGAATAAGTATGTAATATCGTCATATTCACTGTTTATAGATGGAATTCGAGATATTCAGAGACATAAATCACATATCTAAACACATTTAGGAAATTGCATATTAAGTACAAAAGGAACTAGAATAATGCTGTATTAGCATCAAATTCAACGTTTATATGTTGAATATGTGATATTCAGAAACGGACAACGCATCTAGAAACACATTTCTACAAACACACATTAATTGCAATAAAAGCTCGTATAAGTACGTAATATCGTCATATTCACTGTTTATAGATGGAATTCGCGATGTTCAGAAACATAAATCTCATATGAAAACACATTTCGGAAATGACACAATAAGTACAATAAGAACTCGAATTTGGCTAAATTAGTATCAAATTCACTGTTTAAAGTATCAATATGCGATATTCAGAAACGTACAACGCATATGAAAACACATTTCTACAAACACACATTAAATGCAATAGTATGTAACAGGAGCTCGAATAAGTATGTAATATCGACATATTCACTGTATATAGATGGAATTCGCGATATTCAGAAACATATATCACATGTGAAAACACATTTCGGAAATGGAAGAAAAAGTACAAAAGGAACTCGAATAAGGATGAATTAGCGTAAAATTCACTGTTTAAAGCATGAATATGCGAAATTCAGAAACGGACAACACTTCCATAAACAGATTTCTACAATCACACATTAAGTGGAATAGTAATTATGTGGAGCTGGAAAAGTATGAGATATCGTCATATTCATTGTTTATAGAAGGAATTTGCAATATTCAGAAACATAAATCACGTATGAAAACACAATTTGGAAATTGTACTTAATGTACAAAAGGAACTTGAATAATGCTGTATTAGCATCAAATTCACCGTTTATAGGTTGAATATGTGATATTCACAAACGTGCCACACATCTGAAAACTCATTTCTTCAAACTCACATTAAGTGCAATAGTATGTAACAGGAGCTCGAATAAGTATGTAATATCGTCATATTCACTGTTTATAGATGGAATTCGAGATATTCAGAGACATAAATCACATATCTAAACACATTTAGGAAATTGCATATTAAGTACAAAAGGAAGTAGAATAATGCTGTATTAGCATCAAATTCACCGTTTATAGGTTGAATATGTGATATTCAGAAACGTGCCACACACCTGAAAACTCATTTCTTCAAACTCACATTAAGTGCAATAGTATGTAACAAGAGCTCAAATAAGTATTTAATATCGTCATATTCACTGTTTATAGATGGAATTCGCGATCTTCAGAAACATAAATCACATTTGAAAACACATTTCGGAAATAGCACAATAAGTACAATAAGAACTCGAATTAGGCTAAATTAGTATCAAATTCACTGTTTAAAGTTTCAATATGCGATATTCAGAAACGTACAACGCATCTGAAAACACATTTCTACAAACTCACATTAAATGCAATAGTATGTAACAGGAGCTCGAATAAGTATGTAATATCGTCATATTCACTGTTTATAGATGGAATTCGAGATATTCAGAGACATAAATCACATATCTAAACACATTTAGGAAATTGCATATTAAGTACAAAAGGAACTAGAATAATGCTGTATTAGCATCAAATTCACCGTTTATAGGTTGAATATGTGATATTCAGAAACGTAGAACGCATCTGAAAAAACATTTCTACAAACTCTTATTAAATGCAATAGTATGTAAGAGGAGCTCGAATAAGTATGTAATATCGGCATATTCACTGTTTATAGATGGAATTCGCGATATTCAGAAACATATATCACATGTGAAAACACATTTCGGAAATGGAAGAAAAAGTACAAAAGGAACTCGAATAAGGATGAATTAGCGTAAAATTCACTGTTTAAAGCTTGAATATGCGAAATTCAGAAACGGAAAACACATCCGTAAACAGATTTCTACAATCACACATTAATTGCTATAAAAGCTCGAATAAGGACGTAATATCGTCATATTCACTGTTTATAGATGGAATTCGCGATGTTCAGAAACATAAATCACATATGAAAACACATTTCGGAAATAACACCATAAGTACAATAAGAACTCGAATTAGGCTAAATTAGTATCAAATTCACTTTTTAAAGGAGCAATATGCGATATTCAGAAACGTACAACGCATATGAAAACACATTTCTACAAACACACATTAAATGCAATAGTATGTAACAGGAGCTCGAATAAGTATGTAATATCGACATATTCACTGTATATAGATGGAATTCGCGATATTCAGAAACATATATCACATGTGAAAACACATTTCGGAAATTGAAGAAAAAGTACAAAATGAAATCGAATAAGGCTGAATTAGTGTAAAATTCACTGTTTAAAGCATGAATATGCGAAATTCAGAAACGGACAACACATCCATAAACAGATTTCTACAATCACACATTAAGTGGAATAGTAATTATGTGGAGCTGGAAAAGTATGAAATATCGTCATATTCATTGTTTATAGAAGGAATTTGCAATATTCAGAAACATAAATCACGTATGAAAACACAATTTGGAAATTGGATATTAAGTACAAAAGGAATTTGAATAATGCTGTATTAGCATCAAATTCACCGTTTATAGGTTGAATATGTGATATTCAGAAACGTGCCACACACCTGAAAACTCATTTCTTCAAACTCACATTAAGTGCAATAGTATGTAACAAGAGCTCAAATAAGTATGCAATATCGTCATATTCACTGTTTATAGATGGATTTCGCGATCTTCAGAAACATAAATCACATTTGAAAACACATTTCGGAAATAGCACAATAAGTACAATAAGAACTCTAATTAGGCTAAATTAGTATCAAATTCACTGTTTAAAGTTTCAATATGCGATATTCAGAAACGTACAACGCATCTGAAAACACATTTCTACAAACTCACATTAAATGCAATAGTATGTAAGAGGAGCTCGAATAAGTATGTAATATCATCATATTCACTGTTTATAGTTGGTATTAGAGATATTCAGAGACATAAATCACATATGAAAACACATTTAGGAAATTGCATATTAAGTACAAAAGGAACTTGAATAATGGTGTATTAGGGTCAAATTCACCGTTTATAGGTTAAATATGTGATATTCAGAAACGGACAACGCATTTGAAAACACATTTCTAGAAACTCACATTAAGTGCAATAGTATGTAAGAGGAGCTCGAATAAGTATGTAATATCGTCTTATTCACTGTTTATAGATGGAATTCGCGATGTTCAGAAACATAAATCACATATGAAAACACATTTCGGAAAAAGCACAATAAGTACAATAAGAACTCGAATTAGGGTATATTATTATCAAATTCACTGTTTAAAGTTTCAATATGCGATATTCAGAAACGTACAACGCATCTGAAAACACATTTATACAAACACACATTAAATGCAATAGTATGTAACAGGAGCTCGAATAAGTATGTAATATCGTCAAATTCACTGTTTATAGATGGATTTCGCGATGATCAGAATCATAAATCACATATGAAAACACATTTCGGAAATAGCACAATAACTACAAAAAGAACTCGAATTAGGAGGTATTAGTATCAAATTCACTGTTTAAAGATTCTATATGCGATATTCAGAAACGGACAACGCATTTATAAACACATTTCTACAATCACACATTAAGTGGAATAGTAATCATCTAGAGCTGGAATAAGTTTGAGATATCGTCATATTCACTGTCTCTAGAAGGAATTTGCAATATTCAGAATCGTACATCACATAAGAAAACACATTTAGGAAATTGCACATTGTGTACAAAAGGAACTTGAATAAGGCTGAATTAGCGTCACATTCAACGTTTATATGTTGAATATGTGATATTCAGAAACGGACAACGCATCTAGAAACACATTTCTACAAACACACATTAATTGCAATAAAAGCTCGTATAAGTACGTAATATCGTCATATTCACTGTTTATAGATGGAATTCGCGATGTTCAGAAACATAAATCACATTTGAAAACACATTTCGGAAATAGCAAAATAAGTACAAAAGGAACTTTTTATAATGCTGTATTAGCATCAAATTCACCGTTTATAGGTTGAATATGTGATATTCAGAAACGTACAACGCATCTGAAAAAAACATTTCTACAAACTCTTATTAAATGCAATAGTATGTAAGAGGAGCTCCAATAAGTATGTAATATCGTCATATTCACTGTTTATAGATGGAATTCGCGATATTCAGAAACATATATCACATGTGAAAACACATTTCGGAAATGGAAGAAAAAGTACAAAAGGAACTCGAATAAGGATGAATTAGCGTAAAATTCACTGTTTAAAGCATGAATATGCGAAATTCAGAAACGGACAACAAATCCATAAACAGATTTCTACAATCACACATTAAGTGGAATAGTAATTATGTGGAGCTGGAAAAGTATGAGATATCGTCATATTCATTGTTTATAGAAGGAATTTGCAATATTCAGAAACATAAATCACGTATGAAAACACAATTTGGAAATTGTACTTAATGTACAAAAGGAACTTGAATAATGCTGTATTAGCATCAAATTCACCGTTTATAGGTTGAATATGTGATATTCACAAACGTGCCACACATCTGAAAACTCATTTCTTCAAACTCACATTAAGTGCAATAGTGTGTAACAAGAGCTCAAATAAGTATGTAATATCGTCATATTCACTGTTTATAGATGGAATTCGCGATCTTCAGAAACATAAATCACATTTGAAAACACATTTCGGAAATAGCACAATAAGTACAATAAGAACTCGAATTAGGCTAAATTAGTATCAAATTCACTGTTTAAAGTTTCAATATGCGATATTCAGAAACGTACAACGCATATGAAAACACATTTCTACAAACTCACATTAAATGCAATAGTATGTAACAGGAGCTCGAATAAGTATGTAATATCGTCATATTCACTGTTTATAGATGGAATTCGAGATATTCAGAGACATAAATCACATATCTAAACACATTTAGGAAATTGCATATTAAGTACAAAAGGAACTAGAATAATGCTGTATTAGCATCAAATTCACCGTTTATAGGTTGAATATGTGATATTCAGAAACGTAGAACGCATCTGAAAAAACATTTCTACAAACTCTTATTAAATGCAATAGTATGTAAGAGGAGCTCGAATAAGTATGTAATATCGGCATATTCACTGTTTATAGATGGAATTCGCGATATTCAGAAACATATATCACATGTGAAAACACATTTCGGAAATGGAAGAAAAAGTACAAAAGGAACTCGAATAAGGATGAATTAGCGTAAAATTCACTGTTTAAAGCTTGAATATGCGAAATTCAGAAACGGAAAACACATCCGTAAACAGATTTCTACAATCACACATTAATTGCTATAAAAGCTCGAATAAGGACGTAATATCGTCATATTCACTGTTTATAGATGGAATTCGCGATGTTCAGAAACATAAATCACATATGAAAACACATTTCGGAAATAACACCATAAGTACAATAAGAACTCGAATTAGGCTAAATTAGTATCAAATTCACTGTTTAAAGGAGCAATATGCGATATTCAGAAACGTACAACGCATATGAAAACACATTTCTACAAACACACATTAAATGCAATAGTATGTAACAGGAGCTCGAATAAGTATGTAATATCGACATATTCACTGTATATAGATGGAATTCGCGATATTCAGAAACATATATCACATGTGAAAACACATTTCGGAAATTGAAGAAAAAGTACAAAATGAAATCGAATAAGGCTGAATTAGTGTAAAATTCACTGTTTAAAGCATGAATATGCGAAATTCAGAAACGGACAACACATCCATAAACAGATTTCTACAATCACACATTAAGTGGAATAGTAATTATGTGGAGCTGGAAAAGTATGAAATATCGTCATATTCATTGTTTATAGAAGGAATTTGCAATATTCAGAAACATAAATCACGTATGAAAACACAATTTGGAAATTGGATATTAAGTACAAAAGGAACTTGAATAATGCTGTATTAGCATCAAATTCACCGTTTATAGGTTGAATATGTGATATTCAGAAACGTGCCACACACCTGAAAACTCATTTCTTCAAACTCACATTAAGTGCAATAGTATGTAACAAGAGCTCAAATAAGTATGCAATATCGTCATATTCACTGTTTATAGATGGATTTCGCGATCTTCAGAAACATAAATCACATTTGAAAACACATTTCGGAAATAGCACAATAAGTACAATAAGAACTCTAATTAGGCTAAATTAGTATCAAATTCACTGTTTAGAGTTTCAATATGCGATATTCAGAAACGTACAACGCATCTGAAAACACATTTCTACAAACTCACATTAAATGCAATAGTATGTAAGAGGAGCTCGAATAAGTATGTAATATCATCATATTCACTGTTTATAGTTGGTATTAGAGATATTCAGAGACATAAATCACATATGAAAACACATTTAGGAAATTGCATATTAAGTACAAAAGGAACTTGAATAATGGTGTATTAGGGTCAAATTCACCGTTTATAGGTTAAATATGTGATATTCAGAAACGGACAACGCATTTGAAAACACATTTCTAGAAACTCACATTAAGTGCAATAGTATGTAAGAGGAGCTCGAATAAGTATGTAATATCGTCTTATTCACTGTTTATAGATGGAATTCGCGATGTTCAGAAACATAAATCACATATGAAAACACATTTCGGAAAAAGCACAATAAGTACAATAAGAACTCGAATTAGGGTATATTATTATCAAATTCACTGTTTAAAGTTTCAATATGCGATATTCAGAAACGTACAACGCATCTGAAAACACATTTATACAAACACACATTAAATGCAATAGTATGTAACAGGAGCTCGAATAAGTATGTAATATCGTCAAATTCACTGTTTATAGATGGATTTCGCGATGATCAGAATCATAAATCACATATGAAAACACATTTCGGAAATAGCACAATAACTACAAAAAGAACTCGAATTAGGAGGTATTAGTATCAAATTCACTGTTTAAAGATTCTATATGCGATATTCAGAAACGGACAACGCATTTATAAACACATTTCTACAATCACACATTAAGTGGAATAGTAATCATCTAGAGCTGGAATAAGTTTGAGATATCGTCATATTCACTGTCTCTAGAAGGAATTTGCAATATTCAGAATCGTACATCACATAAGAAAACACATTTAGGAAATTGCACATTGTGTACAAAAGGAACTTGAATAAGGCTGAATTAGCGTCACATTCAACGTTTATATGTTGAATATGTGATATTCAGAAACGGACAACGCATCTAGAAACACATTTCTACAAACACACATTAATTGCAATAAAAGCTCGTATAAGTACGTAATATCGTCATGTTCACTGTTTATAGATGGAATTCGCGATGTTCAGAAACATAAATCACTTTTGAAAACACATTTCGGAAATAGCAAAATAAGTACAAAAGGAACTTTTTATAATGCTGTATTAGCATCAAATTCACCGTTTATAGGTTGAATTTGTGATATTCAGAAACGTACAACGCATCTGAAAAAAACATTTCTACAAACTCTTATTAAATGCAATAGTATGTAAGAGGAGCTCCAATAAGTATGTAATATCGTCATATTCACTGTTTATAGATGGAATTCGCGATATTCAGAAACATATATCACATGTGAAAACACATTTCGGAAATGGAAGAAAAAGTACAAAAGGAACTCGAATAAGGATGAATTAGCGTAAAATTCACTGTTTAAAGCATGAATATGCGAAATTCAGAAACGGACAACAAATCCATAAACAGATTTCTACAATCACACATTAAGTGGAATAGTAATTATGTGGAGCTGGAAAAGTATGAGATATCGTCATATTCATTGTTTATAGAAGGAATTTGCAATATTCAGAAACATAAATCACGTATGAAAACACAATTTGGAAATTGTACTTAATGTACAAAAGGAACTTGAATAATGCTGTATTAGCATCAAATTCACCGTTTATAGGTTGAATATGTGATATTCACAAACGTGCCACACATCTGAAAACTCATTTCTTCAAACTCACATTAAGTGCAATAGTGTGTAACAAGAGCTCAAATAAGTATGTAATATCGTCATATTCACTGTTTATAGATGGAATTCGCGATCTTCAGAAACATAAATCACATTTGAAAACACATTTCGGAAATAGCACAATAAGTACAATAAGAACTCGAATTAGGCTAAATTAGTATCAAATTCACTGTTTAAAGTTTCAATATGCGATATTCAGAAACGTACAACGCATATGAAAACACATTTCTACAAACTCACATTAAATGCAATAGTATGTAACAGGAGCTCGAATAAGTATGTAATATCGTCATATTCACTGTTTATAGATGGAATTCGAGATATTCAGAGACATAAATCACATATCTAAACACATTTAGGAAATTGCATATTAAGTACAAAAGGAACTAGAATAATGCTGTATTAGCATCAAATTCACCGTTTATAGGTTGAATATGTGATATTCAGAAACGTAGAACGCATCTGAAAAAACATTTCTACAAACTCTTATTAAATGCAATAGTATGTAAGAGGAGCTCGAATAAGTATGTAATATCGGCATATTCACTGTTTATAGATGGAATTCGCGATATTCAGAAACATATATCACATGTGAAAACACATTTCGGAAATGGAAGAAAAAGTACAAAAGGAACTCGAATAAGGATGAATTAGCGTAAAATTCACTGTTTAAAGCTTGAATATGCGAAATTCAGAAACGGAAAACACATCCGTAAACAGATTTCTACAATCACACATTAATTGCTATAAAAGCTCGAATAAGGACGTAATATCGTCATATTCACTGTTTATAGATGGAATTCGCGATGTTCAGAAACATAAATCACATATGAAAACACATTTCGGAAATAACACCATAAGTACAATAAGAACTCGAATTAGGCTAAATTAGTATCAAATTCACTGTTTAAAGGAGCAATATGCGATATTCAGAAACGTACAACGCATATGAAAACACATTTCTACAAACACACATTAAATGCAATAGTATGTAACAGGAGCTCGAATAAGTATGTAATATCGACATATTCACTGTATATAGATGGAATTCGCGATATTCAGAAACATATATCACATGTGAAAACACATTTCGGAAATTGAAGAAAAAGTACAAAATGAAATCGAATAAGGCTGAATTAGTGTAAAATTCACTGTTTAAAGCCATAATATGCGAAATTCAGAAACGGACAACACATCCATAAACAGATTTCTACAATCACACATTAAGTGGAATAGTAATTATGTGGAGCTGGAAAAGTATGAAATATCGTCATATTCATTGTTTATAGAAGGAATTTGCAATATTCAGAAACATAAATCACGTATCATCATCATCAGGATCTAAAGGCAATGCCTTGGAAATTGGAAATTGGATATTAAGTACAAAAGGAACTTGAATAATGCTGTATTAGCATCAAATTCACCGTTTATAGGTTGAATATGTGATATTCAGAAACGTGCCACACACCTGAAAACTCATTTCTTCAAACTCACATTAAGTGCAATAGTATGTAACAAGAGCTCAAATAAGTATGCAATATCGTCATATTCACTGTTTATAGATGGATTTCGCGATCTTCAGAAACATAAATCACATTTGAAAACACATTTCGGAAATAGCACAATAAGTACAATAAGAACTCTAATTAGGCTAAATTAGTATCAAATTCACTGTTTAAAGTTTCAATATGCGATATTCAGAAACGTACAACGCATCTGAAAACACATTTCTACAAACTCACATTAAATGCAATAGTATGTAAGAGGAGCTCGAATAAGTATGTAATATCATCATATTCACTGTTTATAGTTGGTATTAGAGATATTCAGAGACATAAATCACATATGAAAACACATTTAGGAAATTGCATATTAAGTACAAAAGGAACTTGAATAATGGTGTATTAGGGTCAAATTCACCGTTTATAGGTTAAATATGTGATATTCAGAAACGGACAACGCATTTGAAAACACATTTCTAGAAACTCACATTAAGTGCAATAGTATGTAAGAGGAGCTCGAATAAGTATGTAATATCGTCTTATTCACTGTTTATAGATGGAATTCGCGATGTTCAGAAACATAAATCACATATGAAAACACATTTCGGAAAAAGCACAATAAGTACAATAAGAACTCGAATTAGGGTATATTATTATCAAATTCACTGTTTAAAGTTTCAATATGCGATATTCAGAAACGTACAACGCATCTGAAAACACATTTATACAAACACACATTAAATGCAATAGTATGTAACAGGAGCTCGAATAAGTATGTAATATCGTCAAATTCACTGTTTATAGATGGATTTCGCGATGATCAGAATCATAAATCACATATGAAAACACATTTCGGAAATAGCACAATAACTACAAAAAGAACTCGAATTAGGAGGTATTAGTATCAAATTCACTGTTTAAAGATTCTATATGCGATATTCAGAAACGGACAACGCATTTATAAACACATTTCTACAATCACACATTAAGTGGAATAGTAATCATCTAGAGCTGGAATAAGTTTGAGATATCGTCATATTCACTGTCTCTAGAAGGAATTTGCAATATTCAGAATCGTACATCACATAAGAAAACACATTTAGGAAATTGCACATTGTGTACAAAAGGAACTTGAATAAGGCTGAATTAGCGTCACATTCAACGTTTATATGTTGAATATGTGATATTCAGAAACGGACAACGCATCTAGAAACACATTTCTACAAACACACATTAATTGCAAGAAAAGCTCGAATAAGTACGTAATATCGTCATATTAACTGTTTATAGATGGAATTCGCGATGTTCAGAAACATAAATCCCATTTGAAAACACATTTCGGAAATAGCAAAATAAGTACAAAAGGAACTTTTTATAATGCTGTATTAGAATCAAATTCACCGTTTATAGGTTGAATATGTGATATTCAGAAACGGACAACGCATTTGAAAACACATTTCTACAAACTCTTATTAAATGCAATAGTATGTAAGAGGAGCTCCAATAAGTATGTAATATCGTCATATTAACTGTTTATAGATGGAATTCGCGATATTCAGAAACATATATCACATGTGAAAACACATTTCGGAAATGGAAGAAAAAGTACAAAAGGAACTCGAATAAGAATGAATTAGCGTAAAATTCACTGTTTAAAGCTTGAATATGCGAAATTCAGAAACGGAAAACACATCCGTAAACAGATTTCTACAATCAAACATTAATTGCAATAAAAGCTCGAATAAGTACGTAATATCGTCATATTCACTGTTTATAGATGGAATTCGCGATGTTCAGAAACATAAATCACATATGAAAACACATTTCGGAAATAACACAATAAGTACAATAAGAACTCGAATTAGGCTAAATTAGTATCAAATTCACTGTTTAAAGTATCAATATGCGATATTCAGAAACGTACAACGCATAAGAAAACACATTTCTACAAACACACATTAAATGCAATAGTATGTAACAGGAGCTCGAATAAGTATGTAATATCGACATATTCACTGTATATAGATGGAATTCGCGATATTCAGAAACATATATCACATGTGAAAACACATTTCGGAAATTGAAGAAAAAGTACAAAAGGAAATCGAATTATGCTGAATTAGTGTAAAATTCACTGTTTAAAGCATGAATATGCGAAATTCAGAAACGGACAACACATCCATAAACAGATTTCTCCAATCACACATTAAGTGGAATAGTAATTATGTGGAGCTGGAAAAGTATGAGATATCGTCATATTCATTGTTTATAGAAGGAATTTGCAATATTCAGAAACATAAATCACGTATGAAAACACAATTTGGAAATTGGATATTAAGTACAAAAGGAACTTGAGTAATGCTGTATTAGCATCAAATTCACCGCTTATAGGTTGAATATGTGATATTCAGAAACGTGCCACACATCTGAAAACTCATTTCTTCAAACTCACATTAAGTGCAATAGTGTGTAACAAGAGCTCAAATAAGTATGTAATATCGTCATATTCACTGTTTATAGATGGAATTCGCGATCTTCAGAAACATAAATCACATTTGAAAACACATTTCGGAAATAGCACAATAAGTACAATAAGAACTCGAATTAGGCTAAATTAGTATCAAATTCACTGTTTAAAGTTTCAATATGCGATATTCAGAAACGTACAACGCATCTGAAAACACATTTCTACAAACTCACATTAAATGCAATAGTATGTAACAGGAGCTCGAATAAGTATGTAATATCGTCATATTCACTGTTTATAGATGGAATTCGAGATATTCAGAGACATAAATCACATATCTAAACACATTTAGGAAATTGCTTTTTTAAGTACAAAAGGAACTAGAATAATGCTGTATTAGCATCAAATTCAACGTTTATATGTTGAATATGTGATATTCAGAAACGGACAACGCATCTAGAAACACATTTCTACAAACACACATTAATTGCAATAAAAGCTCGTATAAGTACGTAATATCGTCATATTCACTGTTTATAGATGGAATTCGCGATGTTTAGAAACATAAATCACATTTGAAAACACATTTCGGAAATAGCAAAATAAGTACAAAAGGAACTTTTTATAATGCTGTATTAGCATCAAATTCACCGTTTATAGGTTGAATATGTGATATTCAGAAACGTACAACGCATCTGAAAAAAACATTTCTACAAACTCTTATTAAATGCAATAGTATGTAAGAGGAGCTCCAATAAGTATGTAATATCGTCATATTCACTGTTTATAGATGGAATTCGCGATATTCAGAAACATATATCACATGTGAAAACACATTTCGGAAATGGAAGAAAAAGTACAAAAGGAACTCGAATAAGGATGAATTAGCGTAAAATTCACTGTTTAAAGCATGAATATGCGAAATTCAGAAACGGACAACAAATCCATAAACAGATTTCTACAATCACACATTAAGTGGAATAGTAATTATGTGGAGCTGGAAAAGTATGAGATATCGTCATATTCATTGTTTATAGAAGGAATTTGCAATATTCAGAAACATAAATCACGTATGAAAACACAATTTGGAAATTGTACTTAATGTACAAAAGGAACTTGAATAATGCTGTATTAGCATCAAATTCACCGTTTATAGGTTGAATATGTGATATTCACAAACGTGCCACACATCTGAAAACTCATTTCTTCAAACTCACATTAAGTGCAATAGTGTGTAACAAGAGCTCAAATAAGTATGTAATATCGTCATATTCACTGTTTATAGATGGAATTCGCGATCTTCAGAAACATAAATCACATTTGAAAACACATTTCGGAAATAGCACAATAAGTACAATAAGAACTCGAATTAGGCTAAATTAGTATCAAATTCACTGTTTAAAGTTTCAATATGCGATATTCAGAAACGTACAACGCATATGAAAACACATTTCTACAAACTCACATTAAATGCAATAGTATGTAACAGGAGCTCGAATAAGTATGTAATATCGTCATATTCACTGTTTATAGATGGAATTCGAGATATTCAGAGACATAAATCACATATCTAAACACATTTAGGAAATTGCATATTAAGTACAAAAGGAACTAGAATAATGCTGTATTAGCATCAAATTCACCGTTTATAGGTTGAATATGTGATATTCAGAAACGTAGAACGCATCTGAAAAAACATTTCTACAAACTCTTATTAAATGCAATAGTATGTAAGAGGAGCTCGAATAAGTATGTAATATCGGCATATTCACTGTTTATAGATGGAATTCGCGATATTCAGAAACATATATCACATGTGAAAACACATTTCGGAAATGGAAGAAAAAGTACAAAAGGAACTCGAATAAGGATGAATTAGCGTAAAATTCACTGTTTAAAGCTTGAATATGCGAAATTCAGAAACGGAAAACACATCCGTAAACAGATTTCTACAATCACACATTAATTGCTATAAAAGCTCGAATAAGGACGTAATATCGTCATATTCACTGTTTATAGATGGAATTCGCGATGTTCAGAAACATAAATCACATATGAAAACACATTTCGGAAATAACACCATAAGTACAATAAGAACTCGAATTAGGCTAAATTAGTATCAAATTCACTGTTTAAAGGAGCAATATGCGATATTCAGAAACGTACAACGCATATGAAAACACATTTCTACAAACACACATTAAATGCAATAGTATGTAACAGGAGCTCGAATAAGTATGTAATATCGACATATTCACTGTATATAGATGGAATTCGCGATATTCAGAAACATATATCACATGTGAAAACACATTTCGGAAATTGAAGAAAAAGTACAAAATGAAATCGAATAAGGCTGAATTAGTGTAAAATTCACTGTTTAAAGCATGAATATGCGAAATTCAGAAACGGACAACACATCCATAAACAGATTTCTACAATCACACATTAAGTGGAATAGTAATTATGTGGAGCTGGAAAAGTATGAAATATCGTCATATTCATTGTTTATAGAAGGAATTTGCAATATTCAGAAACATAAATCACGTATGAAAACACAATTTGGAAATTGGATATTAAGTACAAAAGGAACTTGAATAATGCTGTATTAGCATCAAATTCACCGTTTATAGGTTGAATATGTGATATTCAGAAACGTGCCACACACCTGAAAACTCATTTCTTCAAACTCACATTAAGTGCAATAGTATGTAACAAGAGCTCAAATAAGTATGCAATATCGTCATATTCACTGTTTATAGATGGATTTCGCGATCTTCAGAAACATAAATCACATTTGAAAACACATTTCGGAAATAGCACAATAAGTACAATAAGAACTCTAATTAGGCTAAATTAGTATCAAATTCACTGTTTAAAGTTTCAATATGCGATATTCAGAAACGTACAACGCATCTGAAAACACATTTCTACAAACTCACATTAAATGCAATAGTATGTAAGAGGAGCTCGAATAAGTATGTAATATCGTCATATTCACTGTTTATAGATGGAATTCGAGATATTCAGAGACATAAATCACATATCTAAACACATTTAGGAAATTGCATATTAAGTACAAAAGGAACTAGAATAATGCTGTATTAGCATCAAATTCACCGTTTATAGGTTGAATATGTGATATTCAGAAACGTAGAACGCATCTGAAAAAACTTTTCTACAAACTCTTATTAAATGCAATAGTATGTAAGAGGAGCTCGAATAAGTATGTAATATATGCATATTCACTGTTTATAGATGGAATTCGCGATATTCAGAAACATATATCACATGTGAAAACACATTTCGGAAATGGAAGAAAAAGTGCAAAAGGAACTCGAATAAGGATGAATTAGCGTAAAATTCACTGTTTAAAGCTTGAATATGCAAAATTCAGAAACGGACAACACATCCATAAACAGATTTCTACAATCACACATTAAGTGGAATAGTAATTATGTGGAGCTGGAAAAGTATGAGATATCGTCAAATTCATTGTTTATAGAAGGAATTTGCAATATTCAGAAACATAAATCACGTATGAAAACACAATTTGGTAATTGGATATTAAGTACAAAAGGAACTTGAATAATGCTGTATTAGCATCAAATTCAAAGTTTATAGGTTGAATATGTGATATTCAGAAACGTGCCACACATCTGAAAACTCATTTCTTCAAACTCACATTAAGTGCAATAGTGTGTAACAAGAGCTCAAATAAGTATGTAATATCGTCATATTCACTGTTTATAGATGGAATTCGCGATCTTCAGAAACATAAATCACATTTGAAAACACATTTCGGAAATAGCACAATAAGTACAATAAGAACTCGAATTAGGCTAAATTAGTATCAAATTCACTGTTTAAAGTTTCAATATGCGATATCTGAATACAACGCATCTGAAAACACATTTCTACAAACTCACATTAAATGTAACAGGAGCTCGAATAAGTATGTAATATCGTCATATTCACTGTTTATAGATGGAATTCGAGATATTCAGAGACATAAATCACATATCTAAACACATTTAGGAAATTGCATATTAAGTACAAAAGGAACTAGAATAATGCTGTATTAGCATCAAATTCACCGTTTATAGGTTGAATATGTGATATTCAGAAACGTAGAACGCATCTGAAAAAACTTTTCTACAAACTCTTATTAAATGCAATAGTATGTAAGAGGAGCTCCAATAAGTATGTAATATCGGCATATTCACTGTTTATAGATGGAATTCGCGATATTCAGAAACATATATCACATGTGAAAACACATTTCGGAAATGGAAGAACAAGTACAAAAGGAACTCGAATAAGGATGAATTAGCGTAAAATTCACTGTTTAAAGGTTGAATATGCGAAATTCAGAAACGGACAACACATCCGTAAACAGATTTCTACAATCACACATTAATTGCAATAAAAGCTCGAATAAGTACGTAATATCGTCATATTCACTGTTTATAGATGGAATTCGCGATGTTCAGAAACATAAATCACATATGAAAATATATTTCGGAAATAGCACAATAAGTACAATAAGAACTCGAATTAGGCTAAATTAGTATCAAATTTACTGTTTAATGTTTCAATATGCGATATTCAGAAACGTACAACGCATCTGGAAACACATTTCTACAAACTCACATTAAACGCAATAGTATGTAACAGGAGCTCGAATAAGTATGTAAAATCGACATATTCACTGTTTATAGATGGAATTCGAGATATTCAGAGACATAAATCACATATCAAAACACATTTAGGAAATTGCATTTTAAGTACAAAAGGAACTAGAATAATGCTGTATTAGCATCAAATTCACCGTTTATAGGTTGAATATGTGATATTCAGAAACGTACAACGCATCTCAAAAAACATTTCTACAAACTCACATTAAGTGCAATAGTATGTAAGAGGACCTCGAATTAGTATGTAATATCGTCATATTCACTGTTTATAGATGGAATTCGCGATATTCAGAAACATATATCACATGTGAAAACACATTTCGGAAATGGAAGAAAAAGTACAAAAGGAACTCGAATAAGGATGAATTAGCGTAAAATTCACTGTTTAAAGCTTGAATATGCGAAATTCAGAAACGGAAAACACATCCGTAAACAGATTTCTACAATCAAACATTAATTGCAATAAAAGCTAGAATAAGTACGTAATATCGTCATATTCACTGTTTATAGATGGAATTCGCGATGTTCAGAAACATAAATCACATATGAAAACACATTTCGGAAATAACACAATAAGTACAATAATAACTCGAATTAGGCTACATTAGTATCAAATTCACTGTTTAAAGTATCAATATGCGATATTCAGAAACTTACAACGCATATGAAAACACATTTCTACAAACTCACATTAAATGCAATAGTATGTAAGAGGAGCTCGAATAAGTATGTAATATCGACATATTCACTGTATATAGATGGAATTCGCGATATTCAGAAACATATATCACATGTGAAAACACATTTCGGAAATGGAAGAAAAAGTACAAAAGAAAATCGAATAAGGCTGAATTAGCGTAAAATTCACTGTTTAAAGCATGAATATGCGGAATTCAGAAACGGACAACACATCCATAAACAGATTTCTACAATCACACATTAAGTGGAATAGTAATTATGTGGAGCTGGAAAAGTATGAGATATCGTCATATTCATTGTTTATAGAAGGAATTTGCAATATTCAGAAACATAAATCACGTATGAAAACACAATTTGGAAATGGGATATTAAGTACAAAAGGAACTTGAATAATGCTGTATTAGCATCAAATTCACCGTTTATAGGTTGAATATGTGATATTCAGAAACGTGCCACACATCTGAAAACTCATTTCCTCAAACTCACATTAAGTGCAATAGTGTGTAACAAGAGCTCAAATAAGTATGTAATATCGTCATATTCACTGTTTATAGATGGAATTCGCGATCTTCAGAAACATAAATCACATTTGAAAACTCATTTCGGAAATAGCACAATAAGTACAATAAGAACTCGAATTAGGCTAAATTAGTATCAAATTCACTGTTTAAAGTTTCAATATGCGATATTCAGAAACGTACAACGCATCTGAAAACACATTTCTACAAACTCACATTAAATGCAATAGTATGTAAGAGGAGCTCGAATAAGTATGTAATATCGTCATATTCACTGTTTATAGATGGAATTCGAGATATTCAGAGACATAAATCACATATCTAAACACATTTAGGAAATTGCGTATTAAGTACAAAAGGAACTAGAATAATGCTGTATTAGCATCAAATTCACCGTTTATAGGTTGAATATGTGATATTCAGAAACGTAGAACGCATCTGAAAAAACATTTCTACAAACTCTTATTAAATGCAATAGTATGTAAGGGGAGCTCGAATAAGTATGTAATATCGGCATATTCACTATTTATAGATGGAATTCGCGATATTCAGAAACATATATCACATGTGAAAACACATTTCGGAAATGGAAGAAAAAGTACAAAAGGAACTCGAATAAGGATGAATTTGCGTAAAATACACTTTTTAAAGCTTGAATATGCGAAATTCTGAAACGGACAACACATCCGTAAACAGATTTCTACAATCACACATTAATTGCAATAAAAGCTCGAATAAGTACGTAATATCGTCATATTCACTGTTTATAGATGGAATTCGCGATGTTCAGAAACATAAATCACATATGAAAACACATTTCGGAAATAGCACAATAAGTACAATAAGAACTCGAATTAGGCTAAATTAGTATCAAATTTACTGTTTAAAGTTTCAATATGCGATATTCAGAAACGTACAACGCATCTGAAAACACATTTCTACAAACTCACATTAAACGCAATAGTATGTAACAGGAGCTCGAATAAGTATGTAAAATCGACATATTCACTGTTTATAGATGGAATTCGAGATATTCAGAGACATAAGTCACATATCAAAACACATTTAGGAAATTGCATATTAAGTACAAAAGGAACTAGAATAATGCTGTATTAGCATCAAATTCACCGTTTATAGGTTGAATATGTGATATTCAGAAACGTACAACGCATCTGAAAAAACATTTCTACAAACTCACATTAAGTGCAATAGTATGAAAGAGGACCTCGAATTAGTATGTAATATCGTCATATTCACTGTTTATAGATGGAACTCGCGATATTCTGAAACATATATCACATGTGAAAACACATTTCGGAAATGGAATAAAAAGTACAAAAGGAACTCGAATAAGGATGAATTAGCGTAAAATTCACTGTTTAAAGCTTGAATATGCGAAATTCAGAAACGGAAATACATGCGTAAAAAGATTTGTACAATCACATATTAATTGCAATAAAAGCTCGAATAAGTACGTAATTTCGTCATATTCATTGTTTATAGATGGAATTCGCGATGTTCAGAAACATAAATCACATATGAAATCACATTTCGGAAATAACACAATAAGTACATCAAGAACTCGAATTAGTCTAAATTAGTATCAAATTCACTGTTTAAAGTTTCAATATGCGATATTCAGAAACGTACAACGCATCTGAATACACATTTCTACAAACTCACATTAAATGCAATAGTATGTAACAGGAGCTCGAATAAGTATGTAATATCATCATATTCACTGTTTATAGATGGAATTAGAGATAATCAGAGACATAAATCACATATGAAAACACATTTAGGAAATTGCATATTAAGTACAAAAGGAACTTGAATAATGGTGTATTAGGGCCAAATTCACCGTTTATAGGTTAAATATGTGATATTCAGAAACGGACAACGCATTTGAAAACACATTTCTAGAAACTCACATTAAGTGCAATAGTATGTAAGAGGAGCTCGAATAAGTATGTGATATCGTCTTATTCACTGTTTATAGATGGAATTCGCGATGTTCAGAAACATAAATCACATATGAAAACACATTTAGGAAAAAGCACAATAAGTACAATAAGAACTCGAATTAGGCTATATTAGTATCATATTCACTGTTTAAAGTTTCAATATGCGATATTCAGAAAAATACAACGCATCTGAAAACACATTTCTACAAACACACATTAAATGCAATAGTATGTAACAGGAGCTCGAATAAGTATGTAATATCGTCATATTCACTGTTTATAGATGGAATTCGAGATATTCAGAGACATAAATCACATATTAAAACACATTTAAGAAATTGCATATTAAGTACAAAAAGAACTTGAATAATGCTGTATTAGCATCAAATTCACCGTTTATAGGTTGAATATGTGATATTCAGAAACGTACAACGCATCTGAAAAAACGTTTCTACAAACTCACACTAAGTGCAATAGGATGTAAGAGGAGCTCGAATATGTATGTAATATCGTCATATTCACTGTATATAGATGGAATTCGCGATATTCAGAAACATATATCACATGTGAAAACACATTTCGGAAATGGAAGAAAAAGTACAAAAGGAACTCGAATAAGGCTGAATTAGCGTAAAATTCACTGTTTAAAGCATGAATATGCGAAATTCAGAAACGGACAACCCATCCATAAACAGATTTCTACAATCACACATTAAGTGGAATAGTAATTATGTGGAGCTGGAAAAGTATGAGATATCGTCATTTCATTGTTTATAGAAGGAATTTGCAATATCCAGAAACATAAATCACGTATGAAAATACAATTTGGAAATTGCATATTAAGTACAAAAGGAACTTGAATAATGCTGTATTAGCATCAAATTCACCGTTTATAGGTTGAATATGTGATATTCAGAAACGTGCAACACATCTGAAAACTCATTTCTTCAAACTCACATTAAGTGCAATAGTGTGTAACAGGAGCTCAAATAAGTATGTAATATCGTCATATTCACTGTATATAGATGGATTTCGCGATGATCAGAAACATAAATCACATATGAAAACACATTTCGGAAATAGCACAATAACTACAAAAAGAAGTCGAATTAGGCTGTATTAGTATCAAATTCACTGTTTAAAGATTCTATATGCGATATTCAGAAACAGACAACGCATTTATAAACACATTTCTACAATCACACATTAAGTGGAATAGTAATCATCTAGAGCTGGAATAAGTTTGAGATATCGTCATATTCACTGTTTCTAGAAGGAATTTGCAATATTCAGAATCGTAAATCACATATCTAAACACATTTAGGAAATTGCACATTGTGTACAAAAGGAACTTGAATAAGGCTGAATTAGCGTCACATTCAACGTGTATATGTTGAATATGTGATATTCAGAAAGGGACAACGCATCTAGAAACACATTTCTACAAACACACATTAATTGCAATAAAAGCTCGAATAAGTACGTAATATCGTCATATTCATTGTTTATAGATGGAATTCGCGATAATCTGAAACATATATCACATGTGGAAACACATTTCGGAAATGGAAGAAAAAGTAAAAAAGGAACTCGAATAAGGATGAATTAGCGTAAAATTCACTGTTTAAAGCTTGAATATGCGAAATTCATTATCGGAAAACACATCCGTAAACAGATTTCTACAATCAAACATAAATTGCAATAAAAGCTCGAATAAGTACGAAATATCGTCATATTCACTGTTTATAGATGGAATTCGCGATGTTCAGAAACATAAATCACATATGAAAACACATTTCGGAAATAACACAATAAGTACAATAAAAACTCGAATTAGGCTAAATTAGTATCAAATTTACTGATTAAAGTTTCAAATTGCGATATTCAGAAACGTACAACGCATCTGAAAACACATTTCTACAAACTCACATTAAACGCAATAGTATGTAACAGGAGCTCGAATAAGTATGTAAAATCGACATATTCACTGTTTACAGATGGAATTCGCGATCTTCAGAAACATAAATCACATTTGAAAACACATCTCGGAAATAGCACAATAAGTACAATAAGAACTCGAATTAGGCTAAATTAGTATCAAATTCACTGTTTAAAGTTTCAATATGCGATATCTGAATACAACGCATCTGAAAACACATTTCTACAAACTCACATTAAATGCAATAGTATGTAACAGGAGCTCGAATAAGTATGTTGTTACGTCATGTAATACCTTCTTTCTTGCTTGCCATAAATTTACTTCAGATGGCTTTGATTTTCATTTGTCTGTATAGGCTTACAGTCAATCAATTCAATGTATGTCTTGGCAATTGTTATTTTAATCTCAACTCCAAAATTATTTATTTATTTTTTAAATAACTACTAATTTATCAATTCTGTTTTTATTTTATTTATTATTATATTAGCATAGTGCGTTTTAATGTATTGATTAATTAATCTTATTTACAAGTGAAGCTATTATTATTGGGTTAGCGATTATTTATTGTTTCAACCTTCAATTGTCCTTATTATTCACTTCATCCTTCTTCTTCAAAATGGACAACGATTTGAGTGTTCCATTCTCCTTTTCTAGGGCAATGTGCTCTATTCAACAAATCATTTAGCACGTCATACAGTGCTAAATTTCGGGCGAAATGCCTTTTATCTTCATTTGTGTTGGATTAAGAATTCCAATGTTCTTACATAGTTCAACATAATTTCAACATCACAGGGATTCATCTAGACGTCGCTAAAGGTGCTTCGTTCTATCTCTGGACACTGAACCTTCATAAGGAGATATCAATCATTTCAATTCTGTGAGTAATATAATTCACAAGACAAGGACTATGATTAGTTTTCAATTCGGTGAGATTTAGTAGTCATAAAGAGACTTCATGCAACTTCGAATTGTTAAATAAATACAGACATTTATGCTGGGCAATAAAGTGTTAACAGCTTATTTATGCAATCTTCTTTTTTCTGAACTAGTGCTGTGAATAGTCTTAAATTTCAGCATTCAATACAATCTTCTAGTTTCGAAATAACAATTTCGACAGGCTATATTTATTACATCAAGAAATGGTCCTCCGAATTAATACAGTCTACCAGTGCATCTATATATGTGTACTTGGATACAACTAGAACTGCAGATTTCAAGAAGTGCATATATTCCAGACCATCAAGTTTGTGTTGATCAAGCAACGTCATCGTTCACATGTGCATATTTCTTGTATATCAATTTACCCATTTGAAGATTGGAAATGAAACCCAATTCTTCTCCTCAATTCTTCTCTCCCCCGCATGTTATCGCCGGGAATCGAACCCACAAATAGTTTTCAATACGGTCCACTACCAGAGGAAGGGTCGCCTTGCGGTAACATGTTGTTGGTCCACCGGGCCGTTGATATTACTAACATGTTGTTGGTCCACCGGGCCGTTGATATTACTAACATGTTGAAGGTCAATCAGGCCGTTGATATTACTAACATGTTTAGATATTACTGGCTGCTCCGAACCTGAATTAAATTCAGTGCATTTGCTTGATTATCATAAATAATTCATCTTATACTATATAATACATAAGTCTCTCCAGGCATTTGCAAGCCTGTTTGAATTCATGCAAAGTATTGCATTTAGCAACAACATAAGTGTTGTTTCATAAACATTAGCATCACTATTATTATCAAGTTTTAATAATATCAAGCATATCTCCGTGTCCTCAACACGTTTGAGATCTAGGTACGGAGCTACCTGACTATCATATTGTAATACATGTCTATTTGTAAAATATTGTACAACCTCACAGACAACAATACAAACACCTGATACAGATTCTACACAATTTCAAGTGTATTTAACTGTTTTGTCTGTTTATCTCAATCATTACCATTGTAAACGTCTATGTGTAATTCCCGAAACGCGGGCAATTAATTTAACACTGAGCAATTATTTATTGTAAAAGACTTTGCAAATCTCATCAAATATGACTAATCCGGGTCCTGAATTCGCGGCCCTTAAGGCTAAACGAACCCCTGTTAAGAGTCGTATTACCCGCCAAGCCAATATAATAGCTGATCTCACTAGTTCTAGTGAAATTTCTATTCAAGACCTGCTTAGGCGCAAAGATACAATGACAAAACTTAGTAATGATTTTCAAGACATACAATCTCAGATCGAGGAGTTAGAATTTTCTGATGCCGAAATGGCTTATAGGGAGGAAGTCGAAGAAACCGTTTTCCAAGCCCTTTCTCACCTAGACAATTTAATTTTCCAAAGGCAAGCTCAGCAGGAAGCTGAGGCTAAGTTAGTTGCAGCCCAGCAGGAAGCTGAGGCTAAGTTAGTTGCGGCCCAGCAGGAAGCTGAGGCTAAGTTAGTTGCGGCCCAGCAAGAATCTCAGGCTAAGCTATCTAGTGTCGAGTTTATAAAGACACGTTTCTTCAATTATGTTCAGGCAATTCAAGCCCTTGTCATAGAAGATAGAGAATCTTATTGCAAGGCTCTGAGTCTGCGCACATCCTTCGAGGAATTATTCAGTGAGTACAAGACTGAATACTCACGTATCGACGTACTAGAACTCAATGAATCTATCAAACTTCAAAGGCTTCAAGTCGAATCTGCCTTTCATGAAACCATTGGTATTCTTCGAAGTTCAATTGATGAAACCAAGCATCATTATGAGCCCAACCAAGCTATCCTTGCTAATCAATCATCGCTTCAATTTGTCCCCTCTCTCCCTAAACTTCCAGAAATTCGGCTTCCTCATTTCAGTGGCGACCCAGCAACCTGGATTGAGTTTAGGGACACTTTCAATTCACTAATCATAGAGCATAAACACATATCTAACATGGACAAATTTCAATATTTGAAGTCCTGTCTAGCACCAGAAGTTATGACAGTGATTCAAAACATTCCTGTCTCTGCTGCTACGTTTGATGTAGCATGGAGCACGCTGTCGGCTAGGTTTGATAATGACCGACTTATCGCTAATACCCACTTGGAGAAGCTATTTTCACCTCCTGTATTAGAAAGGAATTCCGCTGAATCTCTTCAGAAGTTCGTTGACCATTTTATAAGCACTGTTCATGCTTTGAACTCGCTTAATGTTGGTGTAGAACTGTCTGACTTGATTATAGCAAAGATTGTACTCGACAAGCTTCCCCCATTCTTGATAAAGGAATGGGAATCCTCTCTCGCTCCAGGTAAAATGCCTAGTCTCAAAGACTTATTCACATTTTTAGAATCCAGGATACGGGTTTTTCAGATGACTGACTCAGCTTTAAGGAGTCAGCCAGTAAAGCCTATTGTATCTAATACAACCATTCCTAAAGGCAAGGTTGCCTCCTCCAAGCCTAAATGCCTCTGTTGTAACAATGGATTCCATGAGCTGCAACATTGTGAAGTTTTCAAAGCCATGGATTTCTCTAATAGAGACAATTTTGTCAAAACACAACGATTATGTCAAGTGTGCTATTACTCTAAGGGTCACGCCCCCTATTGTAGCACTTATACTTGCAAGATTTGTAAGGGTAAACATGGCACTTACCTTCATAATCCAGCACATATTAACGGCAACCAATCTGCCAATACTGCTGGGGTAATGTCAGTCTTCCAACCTCAACCAAGCTGTTTGCTCCCTACCGCCACTGTTTTAGTCATGCACAGGGATGGCCATTCTGTTGAAGCCACCGCATTGCTTGACAGTGGTTCTGATTGTAACCTCATGTCTAATAGGTTATTCAACCACTTAAAATTATCGCCTCATCACCAACGCACTACTTTAGCTGGTATATTGTCATCTAAGGCAGACAGTCTTAAGATGACATCGATTTCAATTAAGTCTATCACAACTTCATGGCATTGCAACACCAACGTCATAATCGTACCGGAAATTTCAACCTCGAAATTTCCACGCAATCCTGTCAATACTACAAATTGGAATATTCCACCAAATCTTTCATTGGCTGACGCCAGTTTCAATATTCCTAAGTACGTAGACTTGTTATTAGGCGTTGAAATATATTCACAGATTGTCTGTGCAGGTCAGATATCTGCTCCTAATATGCCTGTAATTCAGAACTCGCATTTGGGTTGGTATTTTGCTGGTAAATTACCACAACCCGCCAGGTCTGAACATAACATGGCTTTGCAAAATATGCACAACCGCCAACGTAAGTCAAGGCCTTCTAATAAGGTTTCTAAGAAACCCGACCATTCTAGCGGGTCTCCCACACATTATTCTGCCTTCCTCACTGCTGATTAAGACATTAGCAGGCAACTTTCTCAGTTTTGGGAATTAGAAAAAAATTCTAATTCTGATTCCATTCTCGACGACTCTATATGCGAAAAGCATTTCGTTGATAATACTCAACGGGACTCAGAAGGAAGATATGTGGTAAAACTTCCTTTCTTGTCTGATCCTCAGACCCTGGGCAGCACAAAACTCCAGGCTTATAAAGGATCCTCCTCATTGGAGAAACGCTCCACTTCTATTCCCACTCTCAGTGAAGATAATTGTAAGTTCAAGGATGAAAATATCGCTCTAGATCATATGGAGCCCGACTTGCTTCCAGAAACTAGAGTAGTGTCCCTAATGGAGGCCACTACCTCCAACCTAAACTCTTATCTTTTCAAATTTGAATATTTGAAAACTATTCGTATTATGTCTTACGTATTGAGATTCATGAATAACTCTCGTAAGATTCATAACTCTATAAAAGGCCCCTTAATGCCTTCTGAACTCAACAAGGCACTTCAATGCTGTGTTAGGCTAATACAGCAAGAGGTTTATGCATCAGAAATCCGTGATTTATTGTCAAATCATGACGTCAATTCTTCAAGCAAATTGAAGCAACTAGACCCGTTTCTTGACAAGGATTCTGTAATTCGGGTAGGCGGACGTCTTGAACGATCCAGCATACCTTTCGAAGCCAAACATCAGATGTTGTTACCAGCTGATCACGCCTTCACTAAGCAGCTTATTTATTTCAATCATATCAAGTTGAATCATGCTGAATCCCAACTTGTTATTTCTCACTTAAGAGAAAGATTTTGGATACCATCTATTAGGAAGGTGGTACGTAGTGTTCTAAGAAAATGCACTACATGTTTTCGCTTCAATATTCAAACCTTTCAGCAAAAAATGGCTGATTTGCCTGTTTATAGAGTAAATCCCATTTCTCCTTTCACCACACGTTCTCGTTGGAATACTCTCCAACAAATTACAAATAATTTATGGAAGAAATGGTCTACTGACTATCTCCACACACTACAAAGACGTTCTAAGTGGACCAAAGTTCTTTCTGACATTCCTTTAGGTACCCCAGTCCTAATCATTGAGGACAATCTCCCTCCTCAAAGGTGGTCCCTAGGGATTGTTCATTGTACTCATCCTGGCCCTGACGGTCTTATTCGTGTTGTTACTGTGCGTACTGCCACAGGCTTATTTAAAAGACCCATTGTAAAACTGGCTCCTCTTCCCATTTCTGAGGCTAACGACTAACCCTATCATGTCTTTGGTGTTGTTGCCTTTTTTGGTTAGCAACCCTCAATTCATTTCTTAGTTTTAAGTTTGTTTTCTTATATTACTTACTCCCCTTTCTCATATCATAATTCTTTAGGTATCACATGACTTCACATCACTTTAGATTATTTCACAAGTGAAATAATCGCGGGCAATATGTTACGTCATGTAATACCTTCTTTCTTGCTTGCCATAAATTTACTTCAGATGGCTTTGATTTTCATTTGTCTGTATAGGCTTACAGTCAATCAATTCAATGTATGTCTTGGCAATTGTTATTTTAATCTCAACTCCAAAATTATTTATTTATTTTTTAAATAACTACTAATTTATCAATTCTGTTTTTATTTTATTTATTATTATATTAGCATAGTGCGTTTTAATGTATTGATTAATTAATCTTATTTACAAGTGAAGCTATTATTATTGGGTTAGCGATTATTTATTGTTTCAACCTTCAATTGTCCTTATTATTCACTTCATCCTTCTTCTTCAAAATGGACAACGATTTGAGTGTTCCATTCTCCTTTTCTAGGGCAATGTGCTCTATTCAACAAATCATTTAGCACGTCATACAGTGCTAAATTTCGGGCGAAATGCCTTTTATCTTCATTTGTGTTGGATTAAGAATTCCAATGTTCTTACATAGTTCAACATAATTTCAACATCACAGGGATTCATCTAGACGTCGCTAAAGGTGCTTCGTTCTATCTCTGGACACTGAACCTTCATAAGGAGATATCAATCATTTCAATTCTGTGAGTAATATAATTCACAAGACAAGGACTATGATTAGTTTTCAATTCGGTGAGATTTAGTAGTCATAAAGAGACTTCATGCAACTTCGAATTGTTAAATAAATACAGACATTTATGCTGGGCAATAAAGTGTTAACAGCTTATTTATGCAATCTTCTTTTTTCTGAACTAGTGCTGTGAATAGTCTTAAATTTCAGCATTCAATACAATCTTCTAGTTTCGAAATAACAATTTCGACAGGCTATATTTATTACATCAACAAATGGTCCTCCGAATTAATACAGTCTACCAGTGCATCTATATATGTGTACTTGGATACAACTAGAACTGCAGATTTCAAGAAGTGCATATATTCCAGACCATCAAGTTTGTGTTGATCAAGCAACGTCATCGTTCACATGTGCATATTTCTTGTATATCAATTTACCCATTTGAAGATTGGAAATGAAACCCAATTCTTCTCCTCAATTCTTCTCTCCCCCGCATGTTATCGCCGGGAATCGAACCCACAAATAGTTTTCAATACGGTCCACTACCAGAGGAAGGGTCGCCTTGCGGTAACATGTTGTTGGTCCACCGGGCCGTTGATATTACTAACATGTTGTTGGTCCACCGGGCCGTTGATATTACTAACATGTTGAAGGTCAATCAGGCCGTTGATATTACTAACATGTTTAGATATTACTGGCTGCTCCGAACCTGAATTAAATTCAGTGCATTTGCTTGATTATCATAAATAATTCATCTTATACTATATAATACATAAGTCTCTCCAGGCATTTGCAAGCCTGTTTGAATTCATGCAAAGTATTGCATTTAGCAACAACATAAGTGTTGTTTCATAAACATTAGCATCACTATTATTATCAAGTTTTAATAATATCAAGCATATCTCCGTGTCCTCAACACGTTTGAGATCTAGGTACGGAGCTACCTGACTATCATATTGTAATACATGTCTATTTGTAAAATATTGTACAACCTCACAGACAACAATACAAACACCTGATACAGATTCTACACAATTTCAAGTGTATTTAACTGTTTTGTCTGTTTATCTCAATCATTACCATTGTAAACGTCTATGTGTAATTCCCGAAACGCGGGCAATTAATTTAACACTGAGCAATTATTTATTGTAAAAGACTTTGCAAATCTCATCAAATATGACTAATCCGGGTCCTGAATTCGCGGCCCTTAAGGCTAAACGAACCCCTGTTAAGAGTCGTATTACCCGCCAAGCCAATATAATAGCTGATCTCACTAGTTCTAGTGAAATTTCTATTCAAGACCTGCTTAGGCGCAAAGATACAATGACAAAACTTAGTAATGATTTTCAAGACATACAATCTCAGATCGAGGAGTTAGAATTTTCTGATGCCGAAATGGCTTATAGGGAGGAAGTCGAAGAAACCGTTTTCCAAGCCCTTTCTCACCTAGACAATTTAATTTTCCAAAGGCAAGCTCAGCAGGAAGCTGAGGCTAAGTTAGTTGCAGCCCAGCAGGAAGCTGAGGCTAAGTTAGTTGCGGCCCAGCAGGAAGCTGAGGCTAAGTTAGTTGCGGCCCAGCAAGAATCTCAGGCTAAGCTATCTAGTGTCGAGTTTATAAAGACACGTTTCTTCAATTATGTTCAGGCAATTCAAGCCCTTGTCATAGAAGATAGAGAATCTTATTGCAAGGCTCTGAGTCTGCGCACATCCTTCGAGGAATTATTCAGTGAGTACAAGACTGAATACTCACGTATCGACGTACTAGAACTCAATGAATCTATCAAACTTCAAAGGCTTCAAGTCGAATCTGCCTTTCATGAAACCATTGGTATTCTTCGAAGTTCAATTGATGAAACCAAGCATCATTATGAGCCCAACCAAGCTATCCTTGCTAATCAATCATCGCTTCAATTTGTCCCCTCTCTCCCTAAACTTCCAGAAATTCGGCTTCCTCATTTCAGTGGCGACCCAGCAACCTGGATTGAGTTTAGGGACACTTTCAATTCACTAATCATAGAGCATAAACACATATCTAACATGGACAAATTTCAATATTTGAAGTCCTGTCTAGCACCAGAAGTTATGACAGTGATTCAAAACATTCCTGTCTCTGCTGCTACGTTTGATGTAGCATGGAGCACGCTGTCGGCTAGGTTTGATAATGACCGACTTATCGCTAATACCCACTTGGAGAAGCTATTTTCACCTCCTGTATTAGAAAGGAATTCCGCTGAATCTCTTCAGAAGTTCGTTGACCATTTTATAAGCACTGTTCATGCTTTGAACTCGCTTAATGTTGGTGTAGAACTGTCTGACTTGATTATAGCAAAGATTGTACTCGACAAGCTTCCCCCATTCTTGATAAAGGAATGGGAATCCTCTCTCGCTCCAGGTAAAATGCCTAGTCTCAAAGACTTATTCACATTTTTAGAATCCAGGATACGGGTTTTTCAGATGACTGACTCAGCTTTAAGGAGTCAGCCAGTAAAGCCTATTGTATCTAATACAACCATTCCTAAAGGCAAGGTTGCCTCCTCCAAGCCTAAATGCCTCTGTTGTAACAATGGATTCCATGAGCTGCAACATTGTGAAGTTTTCAAAGCCATGGATTTCTCTAATAGAGACAATTTTGTCAAAACACAACGATTATGTCAAGTGTGCTATTACTCTAAGGGTCACGCCCCCTATTGTAGCACTTATACTTGCAAGATTTGTAAGGGTAAACATGGCACTTACCTTCATAATCCAGCACATATTAACGGCAACCAATCTGCCAATACTGCTGGGGTAATGTCAGTCTTCCAACCTCAACCAAGCTGTTTGCTCCCTACCGCCACTGTTTTAGTCATGCACAGGGATGGCCATTCTGTTGAAGCCACCGCATTGCTTGACAGTGGTTCTGATTGTAACCTCATGTCTAATAGGTTATTCAACCACTTAAAATTATCGCCTCATCACCAACGCACTACTTTAGCTGGTATATTGTCATCTAAGGCAGACAGTCTTAAGATGACATCGATTTCAATTAAGTCTATCACAACTTCATGGCATTGCAACACCAACGTCATAATCGTACCGGAAATTTCAACCTCGAAATTTCCACGCAATCCTGTCAATACTACAAATTGGAATATTCCACCAAATCTTTCATTGGCTGACGCCAGTTTCAATATTCCTAAGTACGTAGACTTGTTATTAGGCGTTGAAATATATTCACAGATTGTCTGTGCAGGTCAGATATCTGCTCCTAATATGCCTGTAATTCAGAACTCGCATTTGGGTTGGTATTTTGCTGGTAAATTACCACAACCCGCCAGGTCTGAACATAACATGGCTTTGCAAAATATGCACAACCGCCAACGTAAGTCAAGGCCTTCTAATAAGGTTTCTAAGAAACCCGACCATTCTAGCGGGTCTCCCACACATTATTCTGCCTTCCTCACTGCTGATTAAGACATTAGCAGGCAACTTTCTCAGTTTTGGGAATTAGAAAAAAATTCTAATTCTGATTCCATTCTCGACGACTCTATATGCGAAAAGCATTTCGTTGATAATACTCAACGGGACTCAGAAGGAAGATATGTGGTAAAACTTCCTTTCTTGTCTGATCCTCAGACCCTGGGCAGCACAAAACTCCAGGCTTATAAAGGATCCTCCTCATTGGAGAAACGCTCCACTTCTAATCCCACTCTCAGTGAAGATAATTGTAAGTTCAAGGATGAAAATATCGCTCTAGATCATATGGAGCCCGACTTGCTTCCAGAAACTAGAGTAGTGTCCCTAATGGAGGCCACTACCTCCAACCTAAACTCTTATCTTTTCAAATTTGAATATTTGAAAACTATTCGTATTATGTCTTACGTATTGAGATTCATGAATAACTCTCGTAAGATTCATAACTCTATAAAAGGCCCCTTAATGCCTTCTGAACTCAACAAGGCACTTCAATGCTGTGTTAGGCTAATACAGCAAGAGGTTTATGCATCAGAAATCCGTGATTTATTGTCAAATCATGACGTCAATTCTTCAAGCAAATTGAAGCAACTAGACCCGTTTCTTGACAAGGATTCTGTAATTCGGGTAGGCGGACGTCTTGAACGATCCAGCATACCTTTCGAAGCCAAACATCAGATGTTGTTACCAGCTGATCACGCCTTCACTAAGCAGCTTATTTATTTCAATCATATCAAGTTGAATCATGCTGAATCCCAACTTGTTATTTCTCACTTAAGAGAAAGATTTTGGATACCATCTATTAGGAAGGTGGTACGTAGTGTTCTAAGAAAATGCACTACATGTTTTCGCTTCAATATTCAAACCTTTCAGCAAAAAATGGCTGATTTGCCTGTTTATAGAGTAAATCCCATTTCTCCTTTCACCACACGTTCTCGTTGGAATACTCTCCAACAAATTACAAATAATTTATGGAAGAAATGGTCTACTGACTATCTCCACACACTACAAAGACGTTCTAAGTGGACCAAAGTTCTTTCTGACATTCCTTTAGGTACCCCAGTCCTAATCATTGAGGACAATCTCCCTCCTCAAAGGTGGTCCCTAGGGATTGTTCATTGTACTCATCCTGGCCCTGACGGTCTTATTCGTGTTGTTACTGTGCGTACTGCCACAGGCTTATTTAAAAGACCCATTGTAAAACTGGCTCCTCTTCCCATTTCTGAGGCTAACGACTAACCCTATCATGTCTTTGGTGTTGTTGCCTTTTTTGGTTAGCAACCCTCAATTCATTTCTTAGTTTTAAGTTTGTTTTCTTATATTACTTACTCCCCTTTCTCATATCATAATTCTTTAGGTATCACATGACTTCACATCACTTTAGATTATTTCACAAGTGAAATAATCGCGGGCAATATGTTACGTCATGTAATACCTTCTTTCTTGCTTGCCATAAATTTACTTCAGATGGCTTTGATTTTCATTTGTCTGTATAGGCTTACAGTCAATCAATTCAATGTATGTCTTGGCAATTGTTATTTTAATCTCAACTCCAAAATTATTTATTTATTTTTTAAATAACTACTAATTTATCAATTCTGTTTTTATTTTATTTATTATTATATTAGCATAGTGCGTTTTAATGTATTGATTAATTAATCTTATTTACAAGTGAAGCTATTATTATTGGGTTAGCGATTATTTATTGTTTCAACCTTCAATTGTCCTTATTATTCACTTCATCCTTCTTCTTCAAAATGGACAACGATTTGAGTGTTCCATTCTCCTTTTCTAGGGCAATGTGCTCTATTCAACAAATCATTTAGCACGTCATACAGTGCTAAATTTCGGGCGAAATGCCTTTTATCTTCATTTGTGTTGGATTAAGAATTCCAATGTTCTTACATAGTTCAACATAATTTCAACATCACAGGGATTCATCTAGACGTCGCTAAAGGTGCTTCGTTCTATCTCTGGACACTGAACCTTCATAAGGAGATATCAATCATTTCAATTCTGTGAGTAATATAATTCACAAGACAAGGACTATGATTAGTTTTCAATTCGGTGAGATTTAGTAGTCATAAAGAGACTTCATGCAACTTCGAATTGTTAAATAAATACAGACATTTATGCTGGGCAATAAAGTGTTAACAGCTTATTTATGCAATCTTCTTTTTTCTGAACTAGTGCTGTGAATAGTCTTAAATTTCAGCATTCAATACAATCTTCTAGTTTCGAAATAACAATTTCGACAGGCTATATTTATTACATCAAGAAATGGTCCTCCGAATTAATACAGTCTACCAGTGCATCTATATATGTGTACTTGGATACAACTAGAACTGCAGATTTCAAGAAGTGCATATATTCCAGACCATCAAGTTTGTGTTGATCAAGCAACGTCATCGTTCACATGTGCATATTTCTTGTATATCAATTTACCCATTTGAAGATTGGAAATGAAACCCAATTCTTCTCCTCAATTCTTCTCTCCCCCGCATGTTATCGCCGGGAATCGAACCCACAAATAGTTTTCAATACGGTCCACTACCAGAGGAAGGGTCGCCTTGCGGTAACATATGTAATATCGTCATATTCACTGTATATAGATGGAATTCGAGATATTCAGAGACATAAATCACATATCTAAACACATTTAGGAAATTGCATATTAAGTACAAAAGGAACTAGAATAATGCTGTATTAGCATCAAATTCACCGTTTATAGGTTGAATATGTGATATTCAGAAACGTAGAACGCATCTGAAAAAACTTTTCTACAAACTCTTATTAAATGCAATAGTATGTAAGAGGAGCTCAAATAAGTATTTAATATCGGCATATTCACTGTTTATAGATGGAATTCGCGATATTCAGAAACATATATCACATGTGAAAACACATTTCGGAAATGGAAGAACAAGTACAAAAGGAACTCGAATAAGGATGAATTAGCGTAAAATTCACTGTTTAAAGGTTGAATATGCGAAATTCAGAAACGGACAACACATCCGTAAACAGATTTCTACAATCACACATTAATTGCAATAAAAGCTCGAATAAGTACGTAATATCGTCATATTCACTGTTTATAGATGGAATTCGCGATGTTCAGAAACATAAATCACATATGAAAACACATTTCGGAAATAGCACAATAAGTACAATAAGAACTCGAATTAGGCTAAATTAGTATCAAATTTACTGTTTAAAGTTTCAATATGCGATATTCAGAAACGTACAACGCATCTGAAAACACATTTCTACAAACTCACATTAAACGCAATAGTATGTAACAGGAGCTCGAATAAGTATGTAAAATCGACATATTCACTGTTTATAGATAGAATTCGAGATATTCAGAGACATAAATCACATATCAAAACACATTTAGGAAATTGCATATTAAGTACAAAAGGAACTAGAATAATGCTGTATTAGCATCAAATTCACCGTTTATAGGTTGAATATGTGATATTCAGAAACGTACAACGCATCTGAAAAAACATTTCTACAAACTCACATTAAGTGCAATAGTATGAAAGAGGACCTCGAATTAGTATGTAATATCGTCATATTCACTGTTTATAAATGGAACTCGCGATATTCTGAAACATATATCACATGTGAAAACACATTTCGGAAATGGAATAAAAAGTACAAAAGGAACTCGAATAAGGATGAATTAGCGTAAAATTCACTGTTTAAAGCTTGAATATGCGAAATTCAGAAACGGAAATACATGCGTAAACAGATTTCTACAATCACATATTAATTGCAATAAAAGCTCGAATAAGTACGTAATTTCGTCATATTCATTGTTTATAGATGGAATTCGCGATGTTCAGAAACATAAATCACATATGAAATCACATTTCGGAAATAACACAATAAGTACATCAAGAACTCGAATTAGTCTAAATTAGTATCAAATTCACTGTTTAAAGTTTCAATATGCGATATTCAGAAACGTACAACGCATCTGAATACACATTTCTACAAACTCACATTAAATGCAATAGTATGTAACAGGAGCTCGAATAAGTATGTAATATCATCATATTCACTGTTTATAGATGGAATTAGAGATAATCAGAGACATAAATCACATATGAAAACACATTTAGGAAATTGCATATTAAGTACAAAAGGAACTTGAATAATGGTGTATTAGGGCCAAATTCACCGTTTATAGGTTAAATATGTGATATTCAGAAACGGACAACGCATTTGAAAACACATTTCTAGAAACTCACATTAAATGCAATAGTATGTAACAGGAGCTCGAAAAAGTATGTAATATCGACATATTCACTGTATATAGATGGAATTCGCGATATTCAGAAACATATATCACATGTGAAAACACATTTCGGAAATTGAAGAAAAACTACAAAAGGAAATCGAATAAGGCTGAATTAGTGTAAAATTCACTGTTTAAAGCATGAATATGCGAAATTCAGAAACGGACAACACATCCATAAACAGATTTCTACAATCACACATTAAGTGGAATAGTAATTATGTGGAGCTGGAAAAGTATGAGATATCGTCATATTCATTGTTTATAGAAGGAATTTGCAATATTCAGAAACATAAATCACGTATGAAAACACAATTTGGAAATTGGATATTAAGTACAAAAGGAACTTGAGTAATGCTGTATTAGCATCAAATTCACCGTTTATAGGTTGAATATGTGATATTCAGAAACGTGCCACACATCTGAAAACTCATTTCTTCAAACTCACATTAAGTGCAATAGTGTGTAACAAGAGCTCAAATAAGTATGTAATATCGTCATATTCACTGTTTATAGATGGAATTCGCGATCTTCAGAAACATAAATCACATTTGAAAACACATTTCGGAAATAGCACAATAAGTACAATAAGAACTCGAATTAGGCTAAATTAGTATCAAATTCACTGTTTAAAGTTTCAATATGCGATATTCAGAAACGTACAACGCATCTGAAAACACATTTCTAAAAACTCTCATTAAATGCAATAGTATGTAACAGGAGCTCGAATAAGTATGTAATATCGTCATATTCACTGTTTATAGATGGAATTCGAGATATTCAGAGACATAAATCACATATCTAAACACATTTAGGAAATTGCATATTAAGTACAAAAGGAACTAGAATAATGCTGTATTAGCATCAAATTCAACGTTTATATGTTGAATATGTTATATTCAGAAACGGACAACGCATCTAGAAACACATTTCTACAAACACACATTAATTGCAATAAAAGCTCATATAAGTACGTAATATCGTCATATTCACTGTTTATAGATGGAATTCGCGATGTTCAGAAACATAAATCACATTTGAAAACACATTTCGGAAATAGCAAAATAAGTACAAAAGGAACTTTTTATAATGCTGTATTAGCATCAAATTCACCGTTTATAGGTTGAATATGTGATATTCAGAAACGTACAACGCATCTGAAAAAAACATTTCTACAAACTCTTATTAAATGCAATAGTATGTAAGAGGAGCTCCAATAAGTATGTAATATCGTCATATTCACTGTTTATAGATGGAATTCGCGATATTCAGAAACATATATCACATGTGAAAACACATTTCGGAAATGGAAGAAAAAGTACAAAAGGAACTCGAATAAGGATGAATTAGCGTAAAATTCACTGTTTAAAGCATGAATATGCGAAATTCAGAAACGGACAACACATCCATAAACAGATTTCTACAATCACACATTAAGTGGAATAGTAATTATGTGGAGCTGGAAAAGTATGAGATATCGTCATATTCATTGTTTATAGAAGGAATTTGCAATATTCAGAAACATAAATCACGTATGAAAACACAATTTGGAAATTGTACTTAATGTACAAAAGGAACTTGAATAATGCTGTATTAGCATCAAATTCACCGTTTATAGGTTGAATATGTGATATTCACAAACGTGCCACACATCTGAAAACTCATTTCTTCAAACTCACATTAAGTGCAATAGTGTGTAACAAGAGCTCAAATAAGTATGTAATATCGTCATATTCACTGTTTATAGATGGAATTCGCGATCTTCAGAAACATAAATCACATTTTAAATCACATTTCGGAAATAGCACAATAAGTACAATAAGAACTCGAATTAGGCTAAATTAGTATCAAATTCACTGTTTAAAGTTTCAATATGCGATATTCAGAAACGTACAACGCATCTGAAAACACATTTCTACAAACTCACATTAAATGCAATAGTATGTAACAGGAGCTCGAATAAGTATGTAATATCGTCATATTCACTGTTTATAGATGGAATTCGAGATATTCAGAGACATAAATCACATATATAAACACATTTAGGAAATTGCATATTAAGTACAAAAGGAACTAGAATAATGCTGTATTAGCATCAAATTCACCGTTTATAGGTTGAATATGTGATATTCAGAAACGTAGAACGCATCTGAAAAAACATTTCTACAAACTCTTATTAAATGCAATAGTATGTAAGAGGAGCTCGAATAAGTATGTAATATCGGCATATTCACTGTTTATAGATGGAATTCGCGATATTAGGAAACATATATCACGTGTGAAAACACATTTCGGAAATGGAAGAAAAAGTACAAAAGGAACTCGAATAAGGATGAATTAGCGTAAAATTCACTGTTTAAAGCTTGAATATGCGAAATTCAGAAACGGAAAACACATCCGTAAACAGATTTCTACAATCACACATTAATTGCAATAAAAGCTCGAATGAGTACGTAATATCGTCATATTCACTGTTTATATATGGAATTCGCGATGTTCAGAAACATAAATCACCTATGAAAACACAATTCGGAAATAACACAATAAGTACAATAAGAACTCGAATAGGCTAAATTAGTATCAAATTCACTGTTTAAAGTTTCAATATGCGATATTCAGAAACGTACAACGCATCTGAGAACACATTTCTACAAACTCACATTAAATGCAATAGTATGTAACAGGAGCTCGAATAAGTATGTAATATCATCATATTCACTGTTTATAGTTGGTATTAGAGATATTCAGAGACATAAATCACATATGAAAACACATTTAGGAAATTGCATATTTAGTACAAAAGGAACTTGAATAATGGTGTATTAGGGTCAAATTCACCGTTTATAGGTTAAATATGTGATATTCAGAAACGGACAACGCATTTGAAAACACATTTCTAGAAACTCACATTAAGTGCAATAGTATGTAAGAGGAGCTCGAATAAGTATGTAATATCGTCTTATTCACTGTTTATAGATGGAATTCGCGATGTTCAGAAACATAAATCACATATGAAAACACATTTCGGAAAAAGCACAATAAGTACAATAAGAACTCGAATTAGGGTATATTATTATCAAATTCACTGTTTAAAGTTTCAATATGCGATATTCAGAAACGTACAACGCATCTGAAAACACATTTATACAAACACACATTAAATGCAATAGTATGTAACAGGAGCTCGAATAAGTATGTAATATCGTCAAATTCACTGTATATAGATGGATTTCGCGATGATCAGAAACATAAATCACATATGAAAACACATTTCGGAAATAGCACAATAACTACAAAAAGAACTCGAATTAGGAGGTATTAGTATCAAATTCACTGTTTAAAGATTCTATATGCGATATTCAGAAACGGACAACGCATTTATAAACACATTTCTACAATCACACATTAAGTGGAATAGTAATCATCTAGAGCTGGAATAAGTTTGAGATGTCGTCATATTCACTGTTTCTAGAAGGAATTTGCAATATTCAGAATCGTACATCACATAAGAAAACACATTTAGGAATTTGCACATTGTGTACAAAAGGAACTTGAATAAGGCTGAATTAGCGTCACATTCAACGTTTATATGTTGAATATGTGATATTCAAAAACGGACAACGCATCTAGAAACACATTTCTACAAACACACATTAATTGCAAGAAAAGCTCGAATAAGTACGTAATATCGTCATATTAACTGTTTACAGATGGAATTCGCGATGTTCAGAAACATAAATCCCATTTGAAAACACATTTCGGAAATAGCAAAATAAGTACAAAAGGAACTTTTTATAATGCTGTATTAGAATCAAATTCACCGTTTATAGGTTGAATATGTGATATTCAGAAACGGACAACGCATTTGAAAACACATTTCTACAAACTCTTATTAAATGCAATAGTATGTAAGAGGAGCTCCAATAAGTATGTAATATCGTCATATTAACTGTTTATAGATGGAATTCGCGATATTCAGAAACATATATCACATGTGAAAACACATTTCGGAAATGGAAGAAAAAGTACAAAAGGAACTCGAATAAGGATGAATTAGCGTAAAATTCACTGTTTAAAGCTTGAATATGCGAAATTCAGAAACGGAAAACACATCCGTAAACAGATTTCTACAATCAAACATTAATTGCAATAAAAGCTCGAATAAGTACGTAATATCGTCATATTCACTGTTTATAGATGGAATTCGCGATGTTCAGAAACATAAATCACATATGAAAACACATTTCGGAAATAACACAATAAGTACAATAAGAACTCGAATTAGGCTAAATTAGTATCAAATTCACTGTTTAAAGTATCAATATGCGATATTCAGAAACGTACAACGCATATGAAAACACATTTCTACAAACACACATTAAATGCAATAGTATGTAACAGGAGCTCGAATAAGTATGTAATTTCGACATATTCACTGTATATAGATGGAATTCGCGATATTCAGAAACATATATCACATATGAAAACACATTTCGGAAATTGAAGAAAAAGTACAAAAGGAAATCGAATAAGGCTGAATAAGTGTAAAATTCACTGTTTAAAGCATGAATATGCGAAATTCAGAAACGGACAACCCATCCATAAACAGATTTCTACAATCACTCATTAAGTGGAATAGTAATTATGTGGAGCTGGAAAAGTATGAGATATCGTCATATTCATTGTTTATAGAAGGAATTTGCAATATTCAGAAACATAAATCACGTATGAAAACACAATTTGGAAATTGGATATTAAGTACAAAAGGAACTTTTTATAATGCTGTATTAGCATCAAATTCACCGTTTATAGGTTGAATATGTGATATTCAGAAACGTACAACGCATCTGAAAAAAACATTTCTACAAACTCTTATTAAATGCAATAGTATGTAAGAGGAGCTCCAATAAGTATGTAATATCGTCATATTCACTGTTTATAGATGGAATTCGCGATATTCAGAAACATATATCACATGTGAAAACACATTTCGGAAATGGAAGAAAAAGTACAAAAGGAACTCGAATAAGGATGAATTAGCGTAAAATTCACTGTTTAAAGCATGAATATGCGAAATTCAGAAACGGACAACACATCCATAAACAGATTTCTACAATCACACATTAAGTGGAATAGTAATTATGTGGAGCTGGAAAAGTATGAGATATCGTCATATTCATTGTTTATAGAAGGAATTTGCAATATTCAGAAACATAAATCACGTATGAAAACACAATTTGGAAATTGTACTTAATGTACAAAAGGAACTTGAATAATGCTGTATTAGCATCAAATTCACCGTTTATAGGTTGAATATGTGATATTCACAAACGTGCCACACATCTGAAAACTCATTTCTTCAAACTCACATTAAGTGCAATAGTGTGTAACAAGAGCTCAAATAAGTATGTAATATCGTCATATTCACTGTTTATAGATGGAATTCGCGATCTTCAGAAACATAAATCACATTTTAAATCACATTTCGGAAATAGCACAATAAGTACAATAAGAACTCGAATTAGGCTAAATTAGTATCAAATTCACTGTTTAAAGTTTCAATATGCGATATTCAGAAACGTACAACGCATCTGAAAACACATTTCTACAAACTCACATTAAATGCAATAGTATGTAACAGGAGCTCGAATAAGTATGTAATATCGTCATATTCACTGTTTACAGATGGAATTCGAGATATTCAGAGACATAAATCACATATATAAACACATTTAGGAAATTGCATATTAAGTACAAAAGGAACTAGAATAATGCTGTATTAGCATCAAATTCACCGTTTATAGGTTGAATATGTGATATTCAGAAACATAGAACGCATCTGAAAAAACATTTCTACAAACTCTTATTAAATGCAATAGTATGTAAGAGGAGCTCGAATAAGTATGTAATATCGGCATATTCACTGTTTATATATGGAATTCGCGATGTTCAGAAACATAAATCACCTATGAAAACACAATTCGGAAATAACACAATAAGTACAATAAGAACTCGAATAGGCTAAATTAGTATCAAATTCACTGTTTAAAGTTTCAATATGCGATATTCAGAAACGTACAACGCATCTGAGAACACATTTCTACAAACTCACATTAAATGCAATAGTATGTAACAGGAGCTCGAATAAGTATGTAATATCATCATATTCACTGTTTATAGTTGGTATTAGAGATATTCAGAGACATAAATCACATATGAAAACACATTTAGGAAATTGCATATTAAGTACAAAAGGAACTTGAATAATGGTGTATTAGGGTCAAATTCACCGTTTATAGGTTAAATATGTGATATTCAGAAACGGACAACGCATTTGAAAACACATTTCTAGAAACTCACATTAAGTGCAATAGTATGTAAGAAAAGCTCGAATAAGTATGTAATATCGTCTTATTCACTGTTTATAGATGGAATTCGCGATGTTCAGAAACATAAATCACATATGAAAACACATTTCGGAAAAAGCACAATAAGTACAATAAGAACTCGAATTAGGGTATATTATTATCAAATTCACTGTTTAAAGTTTCAATATGCGATATTCAGAAACGTACAACGCATCTGAAAACACATTTATACAAACACACATTAAATGCAATAGTATGTAACAGGAGCTCGAATAAGTATGTAATATCGTCAAATTCACTGTATATAGATGGATTTCGCGATGATCAGAAACATAAATCACATATGAAAACACATTTCGGAAATAGCACAATAACTACAAAAAGAACTCGAATTTGGAGGTATTAGTATCAAATTCACTGTTTAAAGATTCTATATGCGATATTCAGAAACGGACAACGCATTTATAAACACATTTCTACAATCACACATTAAGTGGAATAGTAATCATCTAGAGCTGGAATAAGTTTGAGATATCGTCATATTCACTGTTTCTAGAAGGAATTTGCAATATTCAGAATCGTACATCACATAAGAAAACACATTTAGGAATTTGCACATTGTGTACAAAAGGAACTTGAATAAGGCTGAATTAGCGTCACATTCAACGTTTATATGTTGAATATGTGATATTCAAAAACGGACAACGCATCTAGAAATACATTTCTACAAACACACATTAATTGCAAGAAAAGCTCGAATAAGTACGTAATATCGTCATATTAACTGTTTATAGATGGAATTCGCGATGTTCAGAAACATAAATCCCATTTGAAAACACATTTCGGAAATAGCAAAATAAGTACAAAAGGAACTTTTTATAATGCTGTATTAGAATCAAATTCACCGTTTATAGGTTGAATATGTGATATTCAGAAACGGACAACGCATTTGAAAACACATTTCTACAAACTCTTATTAAATGCAATAGTATGTAAGAGGAGCTCCAATAAGTATGTAATATCGTCATATTAACTGTTTATAGATGGAATTCGCGATATTCAGAAACATATATCACATGTGAAAACACATTTCGGAAATGGAAGAAAAAGTACAAAAGGAACTCGAATAAGGATGAATTAGCGTAAAATTCACTGTTTAAAGCTTGAATATGCGAAATTCAGAACCGGAAAACACATCCGTAAACAGATTTCTACAATCAAACATTAATTGCAATAAAAGCTCGAATAAGTACGTAATATCGTCATATTCACTGTTTATAGATGGAATTCGCGATGTTCAGAAACATAAATCACATATGAAAACACATTTCGGAAATAACACAATAAGTACAATAAGAACTCGAATTAGGCTAAATTAGTATCAAATTCACTGTTTAAAGTATCAATATGCGATATTCAGAAACGTACAACGCATATGAAAACACATTTCTACAAACACACATTAAATGCAATAGTATGTAACAGGAGCTCGAATAAGTATGTAATTTCGACATATTCACTGTATATAGATGGAATTCGCGATATTCTGAAACATATATCACATGTGAAAACACATTTCGGAAATGGAATAAAAAGTACAAAAGGAACTCGAATAAGGATGAATTAGCGTAAAATTCACTGTTTAAAGCTTGAATATGCGAAATTCAGAAACGGAAATACATGCGTAAACAGATTTCTACAATCACATATTAATTGCAATAAAAGCTCGAATAAGTACGTAATTTCGTCATATTCATTGTTTATAGATGGAATTCGCGATGTTCAGAAACATAAATCACATATGAAATCACATTTCGGAAATAACACAATAAGTACATCAAGAACTCGAATTAGTCTAAATTAGTATCAAATTCACTGTTTAAAGTTTCAATATGCGATATTCAGAAACGTACAACGCATCTGAATACACATTTCTACAAACTCACATTAAATGCAATAGTATGTAACAGGAGCTCGAATAAGTATGTAATATCATCATATTCACTGTTTATAGATGGAATTAGAGATAATCAGAGACATAAATCACATATGAAAACACATTTAGGAAATTGCATATTAAGTACAAAAGGAACTTGAATAATGGTGTATTAGGGCCAAATTCACCGTTTATAGGTTAAATATGTGATATTCAGAAACGGACAACGCATTTGAAAACACATTTCTAGAAACTCACATTAAATGCAATAGTATGTAACAGGAGCTCGAAAAAGTATGTAATATCGACATATTCACTGTATATAGATGGAATTCGCGATATTCAGAAACATATATCACATGTGAAAACACATTTCGGAAATTGAAGAAAAAGTACAAAAGGAAATCGAATAAGGCTGAATTAGTGTAAAATTCACTGTTTAAAGCATGAATATGCGAAATTCAGAAACGGACAACACATCCATAAACAGATTTCTACAATCACACATTAAGTGGAATAGTAATTATGTGGAGCTGGAAAAGTATGAGATATCGTCATATTCATTGTTTATAGAAGGAATTTGCAATATTCAGAAACATAAATCACGTATGAAAACACAATTTGGAAATTGGATATTAAGTACAAAAGGAACTTGAGTAATGCTGTATTAGCATCAAATTCACCGTTTATAGGTTGAATATGTGATATTCAGAAACGTGCCACACATCTGAAAACTCATTTCTTCAAACTCACATTAAGTGCAATAGTGTGTAACAAGAGCTCAAATAAGTATGTAATATCGTCATATTCACTGTTTATAGATGGAACTCGCGATCTTCAGAAACATAAATCACATTTGAAAACACATTTCGGAAATAGCACAATAAGTACAATAAGAACTCGAATTAGGCTAAATTAGTATCAAATTCACTGTTTAAAGTTTCAATATGCGATATTCAGAAACGTACAACGCATCTGAAAACACATTTCTAAAAACTCTCATTAAATGCAATAGTATGTAACAGGAGCTCGAATAAGTATGTAATATCGTCATATTCACTGTTTATAGATGGAATTCGAGATATTCAGAGACATAAATCACATATCTAAACACATTTAGGAAATTGCATATTAAGTACAAATGGAACTAGAATAATGCTGTATTAGCATCAAATTCAACGTTTATATGTTGAATATGTTATATTCAGAAACGGACAACGCATCTAGAAACACATTTCTACAAACACACATTAATTGCAATAAAAGCTCGTATAAGTACGTAATATCGTCATATTCACTGTTTATAGATGGAATTCGCGATGTTCAGAAACATAAATCACATTTGAAAACACATTTCGGAAATAGCAAAATAAGTACAAAAGGAACTTTTTATAATGCTGTATTAGCATCAAATTCACCGTTTATAGGTTGAATATGTGATATTCAGAAACGTACAACGCATCTGAAAAAAACATTTCTACAAACTCTTATTAAATGCAATAGTATGTAAGAGGAGCTCCAATAAGTATGTAATATCGTCATATTCACTGTTTATAGATGGAATTCGCGATATTCAGAAACATAAATCACATTTGAAAACACATTTCGGAAATAGCACAATAAGTACAATAAGAACTCGAATTAGGCTAAATTAGTATCAAATTCACTGTTTAAAGTTTCAATATGCGATATTCAGAAACGTACAACGCATCTGAAAACACATTTCTACAAACTCACATTAAATGCAATAGTATGTAACAGGAGCTCGAATAAGTATGTAATATCGTCATATTCACTGTTTATAGATGGAATTCGAGATATTCAGAGACATAAATCACATATATAAACACATTTAGGAAATTGCATATTAAGTACAAAAGGAACTAGAATAATGCTGTATTAGCATCAAATTCACCGTTTATAGGTTGAATATGTGATATTCAGAAACGTAGAACGCATCTGAAAAAACATTTCTACAAACTCTTATTAAATGCAATAGTATGTAAGAGGAGCTCGAATAAGTATGTAATATCGGCATATTCACTGTTTATAGATGGAATTCGCGATATTAGGAAACATATATCACGTGTGAAAACACATTTCGGAAATGGAAGAAAAAGTACAAAAGGAACTCGAATAAGGATGAATTAGCGTAAAATTCACTGTTTAAAGCTTGAATATGCGAAATTCAGAAACGGAAAACACATCCGTAAACAGATTTCTACAATCACACATTAATTGCAATAAAAGCTCGAATGAGTACGTAATATCGTCATATTCACTGTTTATATATGGAATTCGCGATGTTCAGAAACATAAATCACCTATGAAAACACAATTCGGAAATAACACAATAAGTACAATAAGAACTCGAATAGGCTAAATTAGTATCAAATTCACTGTTTAAAGTTTCAATATGCGATATTCAGAAACGTACAACGCATCTGAGAACACATTTCTACAAACTCACATTAAATGCAATAGTATGTAACAGGAGCTCGAATAAGTATGTAATATCATCATATTCACTGTTTATAGTTGGTATTAGAGATATTCAGAGACATAAATCACATATGAAAACACATTTAGGAAATTGCATATTAAGTACAAAAGGAACTTGAATAATGGTGTATTAGGGTCAAATTCACCGTTTATAGGTTAAATATGTGATATTCAGAAACGGACAACGCATTTGAAAACACATTTCTAGAAACTCACATTAAGTGCAATAGTATGTAAGAGGAGCTCGAATAAGTATGTAATATCGTCTTATTCACTGTTTATAGATGGAATTCGCGATGTTCAGAAACATAAATCACATATGAAAACACATTTCGGAAAAAGCACAATAAGTACAATAAGAACTCGAATTAGGGTATATTATTATCAAATTCACTGTTTAAAGTTTCAATATGCGATATTCAGAAACGTACAACGCATCTGAAAACACATTTATACAAACACACATTAAATGCAATAGTATGTAACAGGAGCTCGAATAAGTATGTAATATCGTCAAATTCACTGTATATAGATGGATTTCGCGATGATCAGAAACATAAATCACATATGAAAACACATTTCGGAAATAGCACAATAACTACAAAAAGAACTCGAATTAGGAGGTATTAGTATCAAATTCACTGTTTAAAGATTCTATATGCGATATTCAGAAACGGACAACGCATTTATAAACACATTTCTACAATCACACATTAAGTGGAATAGTAATCATCTAGAGCTGGAATAAGTTTGAGATATCGTCATATTCACTGTTTCTAGAAGGAATTTGCAATATTCAGAATCGTACATCACATAAGAAAACACATTTAGGAATTTGCACATTGTGTACAAAAGGAACTTGAATAAGGCTGAATTAGCGTCACATTCAACGTTTATATGTTGAATATGTGATATTCACAAACGTGCCACACATCTGAAAACTCATTTCTTCAAACTCACATTAAGTGCAATAGTGTGTAACAAGAGCTCAAATAAGTATGTAATATCGTCATATTCACTGTTTATAGATGGAATTCGCGATATTCAGAAACATATATCACATGTGAAAACACATTTCGGAAATGGAAGAAAAAGTACAAAAGGAACTCGAATAAAAATGAATTAGCGTAAAATTCACTGTTTAAAGCATGAATATGCGAAATTCAGAAACGGACAACACATGCATAAACAGATTTCTACAATCACACATTAAGTGGAATAGTAATTATGTGGAGCTGGAAAAGTATGAGATATCGTCATATTCATTGTTTATAGAAGGAATTTGCAATATTCAGAAACATAAATCACGTATGAAAACACAATTTGGAAATTGTACTTAATGTACAAAAGGAACTTGAATAATGCTGTATTAGCATGAAATTCACCGTTTATAGGTTGAATATGTGATATTCACAAACGTGCCACACATCTGAAAACTCATTTCTTCAAACTCACATTAAGTGCAATAGTGTGTAACAAGAGCTCAAATAAGTATGTAATATCGTCATATTCACTGTTTATAGATGGAATTCGCGATCTTCAGAAACATAAATCACATTTGAAAACACATTTCGGAAATAGCACAATAAGTACAATAAGAACTCGAATTAGGCTAAATTAGTATCAAATTCACTGTTTAAAGTTTCAATATGCGATATCTGAATACAACGCATCTGAAAACACATTTCTACAAACTCACATTAAATGCAATAGTATGTAACAGGAGCTCGAATAAGTATGTAATATCGTCATATTCACTGTTTATAGATGGAATTCGAGATATTCAGAGACATAAATCACATATCTAAACACATTTAGGAAATTGCATATTAAGTACAAAAGGAACTAGAATAATGCTGTATTAGCATCAAATTCACCGTTTATAGGTTGAATATGTGATATTCAGAAACGTAGAACGCATCTGAAAAAACTTTTCTACAAACTCTTATTAAATGCAATAGTATGTAAGAGGAGCTGGAATAAGTATGTAATATCGGCATATTCACTGTTTATAGATGGAATTCGCGATATTCAGAAACATATATCACATGTGAAAACACATTTCGGAAATGGAAGAACAAGTACAAAAGGAACTCGAATAAGGATGAATTAGCGTAAAATTCACTGTTTAAAGGTTGAATATGCGAAATTCAGAAACGGACAACACATCCGTAAACAGATTTCTACAATCACACATTAATTGCAATAAAAGCTCGAATAAGTACGTAATATCGTCATATTCACTGTTTATAGATGGAATTCGCGATGTTCAGAAACATAAATCACATATGAAAATACATTTCGGAAATAGCACAATAAGTATAATAAGAACTCGAATTAGGCTAAATTAGTATCAAATTTACTGTTTAAAGTTTCAATATGCGATATTCAGAAACGTACAACGCATCTGAAAACACATTTCTACAAACTCACATTAAACGCAATAGTATGTAACAGGAGCTCGAATAAGTATGTAAAATCGACATATTCACTGTTTATAGATGGAATTCGAGATATTCAGAGACATAAATCACATATCAAAACACATTTAGGAAATTGCATTTTAAGTACAAAAGGAACTAGAATAATGCTGTATTAGCATCAAATTCACCGTTTATAGGTTGAATATGTGATATTCAGAAACGTACAACGCATCTGAAAAAACATTTCTACAAACTCACATTAAGTGCAATAGTATGTAAGAGGACCTCGAATTAGTATGTAATATCGTCATATTCACTGTTTATAGATGGAATTCGCGATATTCAGAAACATATATCACATGTGAAAACACATTTCGGAAATGGAAGAAAAAGTACAAAAGGAACTCGAATAAGGATGAATTAGCGTAAAATTCACTGTTTAAAGCTTGAATATGCGAAATTCATAAACGGAAAACACATCCGTAAACAGATTTCTACAATCACACATTAATTGCAATAAAAGCTCGAATAAGTACGTAATATCGTCATATTCACTGTTTATAGATGGAATTCGCGATGTTCAGAAACATAAATCACCTTGAAAACACAATTCGGAAATAACACAATAAGTACAATAAGAACTCGAATTAGGCTAAATTAGTATCAAATTCACTGTTTAAAGTTTCAATATGCGATATTCAGAAACGTACAACGCATCTGAGAACACATTTCTACAAACTCACATTAAATGCAATAGTATGTAACAGGAGCTCGAATAAGTATGTAATATCATCATATTCACTGTTTATAGTTGGTATTAGAGATATTCAGAGACATAAATCACATATGAAAACACATTTAGGAAATTGCATATTAAGTACAAAAGGAACTTGAATAATGGTGTATTAGGGTCAAATTCACCGTTTATAGGTTAAATATGTGATATTCAGAAACGGACAACGCATTTGAAAACACATTTCTAGAAACTCACATTAAGTGCAATAGTATGTAAGAGGAGCTCGAATAAGTATGTAATATCGTCTTATTCACTGTTTATAGATGGAATTCGCGATGTTCAGAAACATAAATCACATATGAAAACACATTTCGGAAAAAGCACAATAAGTACAATAAGAACTCGAATTAGGGTATATTATTATCAAATTCACTGTTTAAAGTTTCAATATGCGATATTCAGAAACGTACAACGCATCTGAAAACACATTAATACCAACACACATTAAATGCAATAGTATGTAACAGGAGATCGAATAAGTATGTAATATCGTCAAATTCACTGTTTATAGATGGAATTCGAGATATACAGAGACATAAATCACATATCAAAACACATTTAAGAAATTGCATATTAAGTACAAAAAGAACTTGAATAATGCTGTATTAGCATCAAATTCACCGTTTATAGGTTGAATATGTGATATTCAGAAACGTGGAACACATCTGAAAACTCATTTCTTCAAACTCACATTAAGTGCAATAGTGTGTAACAGGAGCTCAAATAAGTATGTAATATCGTCATATTCACTGTATATAGATGGATTTCGCGATGATCAGAAACATAAATCACATATGAAAACACATTTCGGAAATAGCACAATAACTACAAAAAGAACTCGAATTAGGAGGTATTAGTATCAAATTCACTATTTAATGATTCTATATGCGATATTCAGAAACGGACAACGCATTTATAAACACATTTCTACAATCACACATTAAGTGGAATAGTAATCATCTAGAGCTGGAATAAGTTTGAGATATCGTCATATTCACTGTTTCTAGAAGGAATTTGCAATATTCAGAATCGTACATCACATAAGAAAACACATTTAGGAAATTGCACATTGTGTACAAAAGGAACTTGAATAAGGCTGAATTAGCGTCACATTCAACGTTTATATGTTGAATATGTGATATTCAGAAACGGACAACGCATCTAGAAACACATTTCTACAAACACACATTAATTGCAAGAAAAGCTCGAATAAGTACGTAATATCGTCATATTAACTGTTTATAGATGGAATTCGCGATGTTCAGAAACATAAATCCCATTTGAAAACACATTTCGGAAATAGCAAAATAAGTACAAAAGGAACTTTTTATAATGCTGTATTAGCATCAAATTCACCGTTTATAGGTTGAATATGTGATATTCAGAAACGGACAACGCATTTGAAAACACATTTCTACAAACTCTTATTAAATGCAATAGTATGTAAGAGGAGCTCCAATAAGTATGTAATATCGTCATATTAACTGTTTATAGATGGAATTCGCGATATTCAGAAACATATATCACATGTGAAAACACATTTCGGAAATGGAAGAAAAAGTACAAAAGGAACTCGAATAAGGATGAATTAGCGTAAAATTCACTGTTTAAAGCTTGAATATGCGAAATTCAGAAACGGAAAACACATCCGTAAACAGATTTCTACAATCAAACATTAATTGCAATAAAAGCTCGAATAAGTACGTAATATCGTCATATTCACTGTTTATAGATGGAATTCGCGATGTTCAGAAACATAAATCACATATGAAAACACATTTCGGAAATAACACAATAAGTACAATAAGAACTCGAATTAGGCTAAATTAGTATCAAATTCACTGTTTAAAGTATCAATATGCGATATTCAGAAACGTACAACGCATATGAAAACACATTTCTACAAACACACATTAAATGCAATAGTATGTAACAGGAGCTCGAATAAGTATGTAATATCGACATATTCACTGTATATAGATGGAATTCGCGATATTCAGAAACATATATCACATGTGAAAACACATTTCGGAAATTGAAGAAAAAGTACAAAAGGAAATCGAATAAGGCTGAATTAGTGTAAAATTCACTGTTTAAAGCATGAATATGCGAAATTCAGAAACGGACAACACATCCATAAACAGATTTCTACAATCACACATTAAGTGGAATAGTAATTATGTGGAGCTGGAAAAGTATGAGATATCGTCATATTCATTGTTTATAGAAGGAATTTGCAATATTCAGAAACATAAATCACGTATGAAAACACAATTTGGAAATTGGATATAAGTACAAAAGGAACTTGAGTAATGCTGTATTAGCATCAAATTCACCGTTTATAGGTTGAATATGTGATATTCAGAAACGTGCCACACATCTGAAAACTCATTTCTTCAAACTCACATTAAGTGCAATAGTGTGTAACAAGAGCTCAAATAAGTATGTAATATCGTCATATTCACTGTTTATAGATGGAATTCGCGATCTTCAGAAACATAAATCACATTTGAAATCACATTTCGGAAATAGCACAATAAGTACAATAAGAACTCGAATTAGGCTAAATTAGTATCAAATTCACTGTTTAAAGTTTCAATATGCGATATTCAGAAACGTACAACGCATCTGAAAACGCATTTCTACAAACTCACATTAAATGCAATAGTATGTAACAGGAGCTCGAATAAGTATGTAATATCGTCATATTCACTGTTTATAGATGGAATTCGAGATATTCAGAGACATAAATCACATATATAAACACATTTAGGAAATTGCATATTAAGTACAAAAGGAACTAGAATAATGCTGTATTAGCATCAAATTCACCGTTTATAGGTTGAATATGTGATATTCAGAAACGTAGAACGCATCTGAAAAAACATTTCTACAAACTCTTATTAAATGCAATAGTATGTAAGAGGAGCTCGAATAAGTATGTAATATCGGCATATTCACTGTTTATAGATGGAATTCGCGATATTCAGAAACATATATCACATGTGAAAACACATTTCGGAAATGGAAGAAAAAGTACAAAAGGAACTCGAATAAGGATGAATTAGCGTAAAATTCACTGTTTAAAGGTTGAATATGCGAAATTCAGAAACGGACAACACATCCGTAAACAGATTTCTACAATCACACATTAATTGCAATAAAAGCTGGAATAAGTACGTAATATCGTCATATTCACTGTTTATAGATGGAATTCGCGATGTTCAGAAACATAAATCACATATGAAAATACATTTCGGAAATAGCACAATAAGTATAATAAGAACTCGAATTAGGCTAAATTAGTATCAAATTTACTGTTTAAAGTTTCAATATCCGATATTCAGAAACGTACAACGCATCTGAAAACACATTTCTACAAACTCACATTAAACGCAATAGTATGTAACAGGAGCTCGAATAAGTATGTAAAATCGACATATTCACTGTTTATAGATGGAATTCGAGATATTCAGAGACATAAATCACATATCAAAACACATTTAGGAAATTGCATTTTAAGTACAAAAGGAACTAGGATAATGCTGTATTAGCATCAAATTCACCGTTTATAGGTTGAATATGTGATATTCAGAAACGTACAACGCATCTGAAAAAACATTTCTACAAACTCACATTAAGTGCAATAGTATGTAAGAGGACCTCGAATTAGTATGTAATATCGTCATATTCACTGTTTATAGATGGAATTCGCGATATTCAGAAACATATATCACATGTGAAAACACATTTCGGAAATGGAAGAAAAAGTACAAAAGGAACTCGAATAAGGATGAATTAGCGTAAAATTCACTGTTTAAAGCTTGAATATGCGAAATTCAGAAACGGAAAACACATCCGTAAACAGATTTCTACAATCACACATTAATTGCAATAAAAGCTCGAATAAGTACGTAATATCGTCATATTCACTGTTTATAGATGGAATTCGCGATGTTCAGAAACATAAATCACCTTGAAAACACAATTCGGAAATAACACAATAAGTACAATAAGAACTCGAATTAGGCTAAATTAGTATCAAATTCACTGTTTAAAGTTTCAATATGCGATATTCAGAAACGTACAACGCATCTGAGAACACATTTCTACAAACTCACATTAAATGCAATAGTATGTAACAGGAGCTCGAATAAGTATGTAATATCATCATATTCACTGTTTATAGTTGGTATTAGAGATATTCAGAGACATAAATCACATATGAAAACACATTTAGGAAATTGCATATTAAGTACAAAAGGAACTTGAATAATGGTGTATTAGGGTCAAATTCACCGTTTATAGGTTAAATATGTGATATTCAGAAACGGACAACGCATTTGAAAACACATTTCTAGAAACTCACATTAAGTGCAATAGTATGTAAGAGGAGCTCGAATAAGTATGTAATATCGTCTTATTCACTGTTTATAGATGGAATTCGCGATGTTCAGAAACATAAATCACATATGAAAACACATTTCGGAAAAAGCACAATAAGTACAATAAGAACTCGAATTAGGGTATATTATTATCAAATTCACTGTTTAAAGTTTCAACATGCGATATTCAGAAACGTACAACGCATCTGAAAACACATTTATACCAACACACATTAAATGCAATAGTATGTAACAGGAGCTCGAATAAGTATGTAATATCGTCAAATTCACTGTTTATAGATGTAATTCGAGATATACAGAGACATAAATCACATATCAAAACACATTTAAGAAATTGCATATTAAGTACAAAAAGAACTTGAATAATGCTGTATTAGCATCAAATTCACCGTTTATAGGTTGAATATGTGATATTCAGAAACGTGCAACACATCTGAAAACTCATTTCTTCAAACTCACATTAAGTGCAATAGTGTGTAACAGGAGCTCAAATAAGTATGTAATATCGTCATATTCACTGTATATAGATGGATTTCGCGATGATCAGAAACATAAATCACATATGAAAACACATTTCGGAAATAGCACAATAACTACAAAAAGAACTCGAATTAGGAGGTATTAGTATCAAATTCACTATTTAATGATTCTATATGCGATATTCAGAAACGGACAACGCATTTATAAACACATTTCTACAATCACACATTAAGTGGAATAGTAATCATCTAGAGCTGGAATAAGTTTGAGATATCGTCATATTCACTGTTTCTAGAAGGAATTTGCAATATTCAGAATCGTACATCACATAAGAAAACACATTTAGGAAATTGCACATTGTGTACAAAAGGAACTTGAATAAGGCTGAATTAGCGTCACATTCAACGTTTATATGTTGAATATGTGATATTCAGAAACGGACAACGCATCTAGAAACACATTTCTACAAACACACATTAATTGCAAGAAAAGCTCGAATAAGTACGTAATATCGTCATATTAACTGTTTATAGATGGAATTCGCGATGTTCAGAAACATAAATCCCATTTGAAAACACATTTCGGAAATAGCAAAATAAGTACAAAAGGAACTTTTTATAATGCTGTATTAGCATCAAATTCACCGTTTATAGGTTGAATATGTGATATTCAGAAACGTACAACGCATCTGAAAAAACATTTCTACAAACTCTTATTAAATGCAATAGTATGTAAGAGGAGCTCGAATAAGTATGTAATATCGGCATATTCACTGTTTATAGATGGAATTCGCGATATTCAGAAACATATATCACATGTGAAAACACATTTCGGAAATCGAAGAAAAAGTACAAAAGGAACTCGAATAAGGATGAATTAGCGTAAAATTCACTGTTTAAAGCTTGAATATGCGAAATTCAGAAACGGAAAACACAACCGTAAACAGATTTCTACAATCACACATTAATTGCAATAAAAGCTCGAATAAGGACGTAATATCGTCATATTCACTGTTTATAGATGGAATTCGCGATGTTCAGAAACATAAATCACATATGAAAACACATTTCGGAAATAACACCATAAGTACAATAAGAACTCGAATTAGGCTAAATTAGTATCAAATTCACTGTTTAAAGTATCAATATGCGATATTCAGAAACGTACAACGCATATGAAAACACATTTCTACAAACACACATTAAATGCAATAGTATGTAACAGGAGCTCGAATAAGTATGTAATATCGACATAATTATTCACTGTATATAGATGGAATTCGCGATATTCAGAAACATATATCACATGTGAAAACACATTTCGGAAATTGAAGAAAAAGTACAAAATGAAATCGAATAAGGCTGAATTAGTGAAAATTCACTGTTTAAAGCATGAATATGCGAAATTCAGAAACGGACAACACATCCATAAACAGTATTCTACAATCACACATTAAGTGGAATAGTAATTATGTGGAGCTGGAAAAGTATGAGATATCGTCATATTCATTGTTTATAGAAGGAATTTGCAATATTCAGAAACATAAATCACGTATGAAAACACAATTTGGAAATTGGATATTAAGTACAAAAGGAACTTGAATAATGCTGTATTAGCATCAAATTCACCGTTTATAGGTTGAATATGTGATATTCAGAAACGTGCCACACACCTGAAAACTCATTTCTTCAAACTCACATTAAGTGCAATAGTATGTAACAAGAGCTCAAATAAGTATGCAATATCGTCATATTCACTGTTTATAGATGGATTTCGCGATCTTCAGAAACATAAATCACATTTGAAAACACATTTCGGAAATAGCACAATAAGTACAATAAGAACTCGAATTAGGCTAAATTAGTATCAAATTCACTGTTTAAAGTTTCAATATGCGATATTCAGAAACGTACAACGCATCTGAAAACACATTTCTACAAACTCACATTAAATGCAATAGTATGTAAGAGGAGCTCGAATAAGTATGTAATATCGTCATATTCACTGTTTATAGATGGAATTCGAGATATTCAGAGACATAAATCACATATCTAAACACATTTAGGAAATTGCATATTAAGTACAAAAGGAACTAGAATAATGCTGTATTAGCATCAAATTCACCGTTTATAGGTTGAATATGTGATATTCAGAAACGTAGAACGCATCTGAAAAAACTTTTCTACAAACTCTTATTAAATGCAATAGTATGTAAGAGGAGCTCGAATAAGTATGTAATATATGCATATTCACTGTTTATAGATGGAATTCGCGATATTCAGAAACATATATCACATGTGAAAACACATTTCGGAAATGGAAGAAAAAGTGCAAAAGGAACTCGAATAAGGATGAATTAGCGTAAAATTCACTGTTTAAAGCTTGAATATGCAAAATTCAGAAACGGACAACACATCCGTAAACAGATTTCTACAATCACACATTAATTGCAATAAAAGCTCGAATAAGTACGTAATATCGTCATACTCACTGTTTATAGATGGAATTCGCGATGTTCAGAAACATAAATCACATATGAAAACACATTTCGGAAATAGCACAATAAGTACAATACTCGAATTAGGCTAAATTAGTATCAAATTTACTGTCTAAAGTTTCAATATGCGATATTCAGAAACGTACAACGCATCTGAAAACACATTTCTACAAACTCACATTAAACGCAATAGTATGTGTAGCAATTCATATTTTATAGGTTAATTTAATTGCTACAGTTTCTATTGTTTTGCCTGTGATGTGAGCTAGAGAGAAAGTAAGAGTATTTAAAAGTCTGCCTGTATGAGCAGCTGACGTGTCATTGCCCTCTCTCCTCTAGTCCTTGGCAACACTGTCATTTTATATGCCGTCTGGCATCATGGCTTGCTTCTGACGCATTGCAGTGTTGGGCTCGCTCGGCCGATGTTTGTCTAGATTGAATGTGTTAATCTGTATTATTGGGAGAAAGGATTTCGATTCAGTTTTGTTTTATGGATGTGGTAAAAGTAAATACGATTGGCTAATTATGCATGATGGCCGTGTCTGCAGAATGTATGATGACGTCATTTGTAAGATCTCTATAAAAGGGCATGGGACATTTCCCACGCCCTCATTTGCATCTACGTGGTCCGGGGAATGGTATGTAGTTCTATTATGATTTAAAGCGCCAATATTTAGGCGCCATTTTGGCTTCGTTTCTTCTCTTGGATCATGTTTCAAATACGTGGAAGTTGTATAGAATGAAATATGTTAGTATATAAGTGCGGGAACTGCATGGTTATGTAATTATGTCATTTTAGGTTTGCCCAAGCATGCGTTTTGTGTCTTTTGCATTTTGTGATTTGATGGTGGCGTTGTAGAAGTTAATGAAGTTTAAGATAGAGCATTTAGTATGAAGATGTGTCAGATATTAGCAGATGATTTGTTTGGCCACCATCATTATGTAGAGTAATTATGCAAGACGGTTAAATTTGTTGCATGCTGGGATATTATTTGTAGAGGTTGGGTCTTTCGTATTTTTCTTTCAAGCAGTATCCCCTTTTCTTCCACGTTCCTGAACATGTATTGTTTTCCAAATTTAATTGTCTTTTATTTATATATTTTGTTCCCCGTTTTTGATATCCACATTTCGCAAATGAGCCTGGCCTAGTAAATGGATAGCAAAGGTCAGTTTTGTCTTTAGGCCTAGATGTTTCTTCAGCATGTGTAATCGGATGTGTAGATGCATGGATGGATGTGTCTGCGCAGAATATTGGATGCTTGCATTAAAAGGTATGATTGTATGATATTCAAGTACTTGTATATTTTATTTTAATTGAAAGGGTACAGTATTATATTTGTAAATATTTAGCCGCATGAAATTTATGTTATTAGCAGATACAAATTAATGGAAATTTATTTAAGATCTGTATGTAAAATTATATGCCTTCTATTTCAGGATAAACGAGAATTATTATGGTGCTTCACACCGATTAATATATTTATGTTTAATTGGGGCCTTCAGTCCAAATAATATGTCTCCTTTCAGCTTTTAATATTTCTTATTCACACTTTTGTTCCACTGTCTAACACATGTTCACATATTGTATGTAATACTACTTTATTTTAATACATTTTATATTAGCTTCCACGAGAAGTAAAGATGGCGAAGAGGCTGGAAGTCATGTCCAAGCTCTTCGTATTTCCTCTTGTTTCCCCTTCCCTCGGTCTAATTTACAGTGCCTCTGAGGAAGAATATGGTGCCCAGCTGATTGAAGAAAGAAGAATGTTGTTGTCTGGTGACCGAGAGGGTGGGAGGGGGTTACATATGTAACAGGAGCTCGAATAAGTATGTAAAATCGACATATTCACTGTTTATAGATGGAATTCGAGATATTCAGAGACATAAATCACATATCAAAACACATTTAGGAAATAGCATATTAAGTACAAAAGGAACTAGAATAATGCTGTATTAGCATCAAATTCACCGTTTATAGGTTGAATATGTGATATTCAGAAACGTACAACGCATCTGAAAAAACATTTCTACAAACTCACATTAAGTGCAATAGTATGTAAGAGGACCTCGAATTAGTATGTAATATCGTCATATTCACTGTTTATAGTGGAATTCGCGATATTCAGAAACATATATCACATGTGAAAACACATTTCGGAAATAGCACAATAAGTACAATAAGAACTCGAATTAGGCTGAATTAGTATCAAATTTACTGTTTAAAGTTTCAATATGCGATATTCAGAAACGTACAACGCATCTGAAAACACATTTCTACTAACTCACATTAAACGCAATAGTATGTAACAGGAGCTCGAATAAGTATGTAAAATCGACATATTCACTGTTTATAGATGGAATTCGAGATATTCAGAGACATAAATCACATATCAAAACACATTTAGGAAATTGCATTTTAAGTACAAAAGGAACTAGAATAATGCTGTATTAGCATCAAATTCACCGTTTATAGGTTGAATATGTGATATTCAGAAACGTACAACGCATCTGAAAAAACATTTCTACAAACTCACATTAAGTGCAATAGTATGTAAGAGGACCTCGAATTAGTATGTAATATCGTCATATTCACTGTTTGTAGATGGAACTCGCGATATTCAGAAACATATATCACATGTGAAAACACATTTCGGAAATGGAATAAAAAGTACAAAAGGAACTCGAATAAGGATGAATTAGCGTAAAATTCACTGTTTAAAGCTTGAATATGCGAAATTCAGAAACGGAAAACACATCCGTAAACAGATTTCTACAATCACATATTAATTGCAATAAAAGCTCGAATAAGTACGTAATTTCGTCATATTCATTGTTTATAGATGGAATTCGCGATGTTCAGAAACATAAATCACATATGAAAACACATTTCGGAAATAACACAATAAGTACATTAAGAACTCGAATTAGTCTAAATTAGTATCAAATTCACTGTTTAAAGTTTCAATATGCGATATTCAGAAACGTACAACGCATCTGAATACACATTTCTACAAACTCACATTAAATGCAATAGTATGTAACAGGAGCTCGAATAAGTATGTAATATCATCATATTCACTGTTTATAGATGGAATTAGAGATAATCAGAGACATAAATCACATATGAAAACACATTTAGGAAATTGCATATTAAGTACAAAAGGAACTTGAATAATGGTGTATTAGGGTCAAATTCACCGTTTATAGGTTAAATATGTGATATTCAGAAACGGACAACGCATTTGAAAACACATTTCTAGAAACTCACATTAAGTGCAATAGTATGTAAGAGGAGCTCGAATAAGTATGTAATATCGTCTTATTCACTGTTTATAGATGGAATTCGCGATGTTCAGAAACATAAATCACATATAAAAACACATTTAGGAAAAAGCACAATAAGTACAATAAGAACTCGAATTAGGGTATATTATTATCAAATTCACTGTTTAAAGTTTCAATATGCGATATTCAGAAACGTACAACGCATCTGAAAAAAACATTTCTACAAACTCACATTAAGTGCAATAGTATGTAAGAGGAGCTCGAATAAGTATGTAATATCGTCATATTCACTGTATATAGATGGAATTCGCGATATTCAGAAACATATATCACATGTGAAAACACATTTCGGAAATGGAAGAAAAAGTACAAAAGGAAATCGAATAAGGCTGAATTAGCGTAAAATTCACTGTTTAAAGCATGAATATGCGAAATTCAGAAACGGACAACACATCCATAAACAGATTTCTACAATCACACATTAAGTGGAATAGTAATAATGTGGAGCTGGAAAAGTATGAGATATCGTCATATTCATTGTTTATAGAAGGAATTTGCAATATTCAGAAACATAAATCACAATTGAAAACACATTTCGGAAAAAGCACAATAAGTACAATAAGAACTCGAATTAGGCTATATTAGTATCATATTCACTGTTTAAAGTTTCAATATGCGATATTCAGAAACGTACAACGCATCTGAAAACACATTTCTACAAACACACATTAAATGCAATAGTATGTAACAGGAGCTCGAATAAGTATGTAATATCGTCATATTCACTGTTTATAGATGGAATTCGAGATATTCAGAGACATAAATCACATATTAAAACACATTTAAGAAATTGCATATTAAGTACAAAAAGAACTTTGTTCCGTTATGTTTTAGTTTAGTAGGTCATGCTTCTGTAATTCGTTTTTAGCAGGCCTTGCTTGCTATCTTGTTTTTTTATTTATTGAACAAATGAATTTCAAATAGTTGTTATGTATGGGTATTGTAATATCAAAATTATTCTTTTTATGTCTTGCATCCAATCAGAGACTGGAGATTTTTATTATATTGTTTTGATAGCCAATAAGGTTTATCTTTAGCTTCATTCTCCTTCTTCATCGATTCAAGTTAACTGTGTCTCATAAAGACATTAGTTTTTCTAGGCTTTAAATGCCTATTCTTCGTTGTAATCAATACAACTACTACTCATAAGGACATGAGTTTTCTTCTTGGCTTATCAATGCCATTCTGTACCTATCAGATAGATCTGGTGGTTTACTTTCAATAGCTGAAGCAATCAGCTCTTCGATTCACATTAAGGTTTCATATGCCTTATTGATTCTGAAGACTTCGAACGATTTAAGGACTATTATCACCCATCGTGTGATTCATCGGATCTTCTTCATTTTGGTGTTGGCGTTGCAAGATCTCAGGCTAACATCTGTATCAACTATCAAAAGGTGGTATTAATCAATTCAAAGGTACGTCATTTACTACCTAATTTATTTGAGGAACAATTTGGACGTAATTTCATCATTGAACTAATATATTTGTGGTTTTGATCAAACTGATTAAGCCATCTCAAGGATATTTATGACCTTTAACAAAGGAATTTGTATTAAACATTGTGATATCTACAAGTTCATCAGTGTTTATGAATAATAATATTATACGTCCAAGGAATCCAGAATTTATGAACTGAGCATGATGTATGTATTGTTTGTTGTGACAATAAATTGTTACATACCAGAGAAATTTATCTAAAATGTATTGGGCAAGTTTGGCTTATCTATTTATAGTTTAAGTCTCAATTTCAAGAAGTGTTACGTCCTACGAATCTTGTTATACAGTCCGTTTGCTCTCAGCTTGCCCGTACATTTTAACATTAAAATGTACGGGCAAGCTGAGAGCAAGCGGACTGTATTCAAGAATCATAGGACGTAGCACTTCTTGAAATTGAGACTTAAACTATAAATAGATAAGCCAAACTTGCCCAATACATTTTAGATAAATTTCTCTGGTATGTAACAATTTATTGTCACAACAACAATACACAAATCATGCTCAGTTCATAATTTCTGGATTCCTTGGACATCTATAATATTATTATTCATAAACACTGATGAAATTGTAGATATCACAATGTTTAATACAAATTCCTTTGTTAAAGGTCATAAATATCTTTGAGATGGCTTAATCAGTTTGATCAAAACCACACATATATAGTTCATTGATGAAATTACGTCCAAATTGTTCCTCAAATAAATTAGGTAGTAAATGACGTACCTTTGAATTGATTAAATACCACCTTTTGATAGTTGCAGAAGATGGCTGACCTTCCTCCCTCTCGAGTTAATTCCATACCCCCATTTACGAATGTTAGCATTGACTACGCAGGCCCATTTACCATTAAGTATGGTGGTCCTCGTTCTAAGACCTCTATCAAGGCATATTTATCTATATTTGTGTGCATGTCCACTAAGGCCATCCACATTGAGCTTGTCACGGCGCTTACTTCCGTGCCTTTCTTGCGGCTTTTTCTCGCTTTACAGGGCGTAGAGGTCTCCCGTTTTCTGTCACTTCGGATAATGGAACTAATTTTGTAGGTGCTAACACAGATCTTCATCACCTTAGCGAATTCCTAAATTCAGAAGAGCATCAATCATCAGTGCAAGATGCTACTTCTCATTTGAATGTTCTTTGGCATTTTTTGCCGTCTAATTCTCCTCACATGGGAGGTTTGCATGAAGCAGCTGTACGCTCTATAAAGTACCATCTTAAAAGGATGCTATCTTCATTCAACTTCACTTATGAGGAGTTTAGCACAGTTTTGATCCAGGTTGAGGCATTACTGAATTCACGTCCTCTAATTCCACTAAATGAGGATATAGATGACTTCGCTTATATCTCACCTGGTCACCTTCTTGTAGGAAAGCCTTTAATATCTATTTCTAGCCCTGATTTAACAGGTGGTTATACTTTGCGTTCGCGTTGGGATGCCTTGCACCAATTTAACATTAATCTATGGAAAAAGTGGTCCAAAGATTACTTACTTACCCTGCAACGACGTGCTAAATGGACCAAGGTCCAAGACAATGTATCTATTGGCACACCAGTGCTAATCATAGATGATAATGTCCCTCCTCAGAGATGGATATTGGGCATTATTCATCAGATTCACCCTGGCAAGGACGGGCTTGTTCGGATTGTAACAGTTCGGACTGCCACGGGTTCTTATGTGCGTCCTATCATTAAATTGGCGCCATTGCCAATGTCAGAAAATGATGAATGATTTAGTCATTCTCTGCATTCATGTTTTTCAATTCATTTCAATTATTTGTTCTCATGTTTGTTTTGTTTTTTATTTCTTTTTTCTCTCTTCTTTATTTATTTTTTAAACATAACTCCACATGTAATTTTAAATTATGCCTCAAGTGTCATAATTTGCGGGCAATATGTTCCGTTATGTTTTAGTTTAGTAGGTCATGCTTCTGTAATTCGTTTTTAGCAGGCCTTGCTTGCTATCTTGTTTTTTTATTTATTGAACAAATGAATTTCAAATAGTTGTTATGTATGGGTATTGTAATATCAAAATTATTCTTTTTATGTCTTGCATCCAATCAGAGACTGGAGATTTTTATTATATTGTTTTGATAGCCAATAAGGTTTATCTTTAGCTTCATTCTCCTTCTTCATCGATTCAAGTTAACTGTGTCTCATAAAGACATTAGTTTTTCTAGGCTTTAAATGCCTATTCTTCGTTGTAATCAATTCAACTACTACTCATAAGGACATGAGTTTTCTTCTTGGCTTATCAATGCCATTCTGTACCTATCAGATAGATCTGGTGGTTTACTTTCAATAGCTGAAGCAATCAGCTCTTCGATTCACATTAAGGTTTCATATGCCTTATTGATTCTGAAGACTTCGAACGATTTAAGGAATATTATCACCCATCGTGTGATTCATCGGATCTTCTTCATTTTGGTGTTGGCGTTGCAAGATCTCAGGCTAACATCTGTATCAACTATCAAAAGGTGGTATTAATCAATTCAAAGGTACGTCATTTACTACCTAATTTATTTGAGGAACAATTTGGACGTAATTTCATCATTGAACTAATATATTTGTGGTTTTGATCAAACTGATTAAGCCATCTCAAGGATATTTATGACTTTTAACAAAGGAATTTGTATTAAACATTGTGATATCTACAAGTTCATCAGTGTTTATGAATAATAATATTATACGTCCAAGGAATCCAGAATTTATGAACTGAGCATGATGTATGTATTGTTTGTTGTGACAATAAATTGTTACATACCAGAGAAATTTATCTAAAATGTATTGGGCAAGTTTGGCTTATCTATTTATAGTTTAAGTCTCAATTTCAAGAAGTGTTACGTCCTACGAATCTTGTTATACAGTCCGTTTGCTCTCAGCTTGCCCGTACAAACTTGAATAATGCTGTATTAGCATCAAATTCACCGTTTATAGGTTGAATATGTGATATTCAGAAACGTACAACGCATCTGAAAAAACATTTCTACAAACTCACATTAAGTGCAATAGGATATAAGAGGAGCTCGAATATGTATGTAATATCGTCATATTCACTGTATATAGATGGAATTCGCGATATTCAGAAACATATATCACATGTGAAAACACATTTCGGAAATGGAAGAAAAAGTACAAAAGGAACTCGAATAAGGCTGAATTAGCGTAAAATTCACTGTTTAAAGCATGAATATGCGAAATTCAGAAACGGACAACCCATCCATAAACAGATTTCTACAATCACACATTAAGTGGAATAGTAATTATGTGGAGCTGGAAAAGTATGAGATATCGTCATTTCATTGTTTATAAAAGGAATTTGCAATATCCAGAAACATAAATCACGTATGAAAATACAATTTGGAAATTGCATATTAAGTACAAAAGGAACTTGAATAATGCTGTATTAGCATCAAATTCACCGTTTATAGGTTGAATATGTGATATTCAGAAACGTGCAACACATCTGAAAACTCATTTCTTCAAACTCACATTAAGTGCAATAGTGTGTAACAGGAGCTCAAATAAGTATGTAATATCGTCATATTCACTGTATATAGATGGATTTCGCGATGATCAGAAACATAAATCACATATGAAAACACATTTCGGAAATAGCACAATAACTACAAAAAGAAGTCGAATTAGGCTGTATTAGTATCAAATTCACTGGTCAAAGATTCTATATGCGATATTCAGAAACAGACAACGCATTTATAAACACATTTCTACAATCACACATTAAGTGGAATAGTAATCATCTAGAGCTGGAATAAGTTTGAGATATCGTCATATTCACTGTTTCTAGAAGGAATTTGCAATATTCAGAATCGTAAATCACATATCTAAACACATTTAGGAAATTGCACATTGTGTACAAAAGGAACTTGAATAAGGCTGAATTAGCGTCACATTCAACGTTTATATGTTGAATATGTGATATTCAGAAACGGACAACGCATCTAGAAACACATTTCTACAAACACACATTAATTGCAATAAAAGCTCGAATAAGTACGTAATATCGTCATATTCATTGTTTATAGATGGAATTCGCGATAATCTGAAACATATATCACAGGTGGAAACACATTTCGGAAATGGAAGAAAAAGTAAAAAAGGAACTCGAATAAGGATGAATTAGCGTAAAATTCACTGTTTAAAGCTTGAATATGCGAAATTCAGAAACGGAAAACACATCCGTAAACAGATTTCTACAATCAAACACAAATTGCAATAAAAGCTCGAATAAGTACGAAATATCGTCATATTCACTGTTTATAGATGGAATTCGCGATGTTCAGAAACATAAATCACATATGAAAACACATTTCGGAAATAACACAATAAGTACAATAAAAACTCGAATTAGGCTAAATTAGTATCAAATTTACTGTTTAAAGTTTCAATATGCGATATTCAGAAACGTACAACGCATCTGAAAACACATTTCTACAAACTCACATTAAACGCAATAGTATGTAACAGGAGCTCGAATAAGTATGTAAAATCGACATATTCACTGTTTATAGATGGAATTCGAGATATTCAGAGACATAAATCACATATCAAAACACATTTATGAAATTGCATTTTAAGTACAAAAGGAACTAGAATAATGCTGTATTAGCATCAAATTCACCGTTTATAGGTTGAATATGTGATATTCAGAAACGTACAACGCATCTGAAAAAACATTTCTACAAACTCACATTAAGTTCATATGTAGTAATGTTAGGTCGGCTTTAAGGTTGTTAATGTAAGTGTTACAGATATGTGAGTCGTCAAATACAAGTGTTTTTTTGTTTTCATTATGGTTGTCAAATGCTGATAGTAAGGCGTTTGCGTCCATAATTACAGTTTAAAAACAGGAGGTAAGCAAAAATGTTACAAATTAGTTAAGTCATTGTTACAGCTAATCTTGTAAGCAGGACTTCTGTCATTTTTGCGTACAAATACCTTTCCGTCCTTGACCCATACGAATTGGTAATCCTTCATTCTGGCAGTATCCTTTGTATTGTTGAGTAGGGACCTAAGTGCAATAGTATGTAAGAGGACCTCGAATTAGTATGTAATATCGTCATATTCACTGTTTATAGATGGAATTCGCGATATTCAGAAACATATATCACATGTGAAAACACATTTCGGAAATGGAAGAAAAAGTACAAAAGGAACTCGAATAAGGATGAATTAGCGAAAAATTGACTGTTTAAAGCTTGAATATGCGAAATTCAGAAACGGAAAACACATCCGTAAACAGATTTCTACAATCACACATTAATTGCAATAAAAGCTCGAATAAGTACGTAATATCGTCATATTCACTGTTTATAGATGGAATTCGCGATGTTCAGAAACATAAATCACCTATGAAAACACAATTCGGAAATAACACAATAAGTACAATAAGAACTCGAATTAGGCTAAATTAGTATCAAATTCACTGTTTAAAGTTTCAATATGCGATATTCAGAAACGTACAACGCATCTGAGAACACATTTCTACATACTCACATTAAATGCAATAGTATGTAACAGGAGCTCGAATAAGTATGCAATATCATCATATTCACTGTTTATAGTTGGTATTAGAGATATTCAGAGACATAAATCACATATGAAAACACATTTAGGAAATTGCATATTAAGTACAAAAGGAACTTGAATAATGGTGTATTAGGGTCAAATTCACCGTTTATAGGTTAAATATGTGATATTCAGAAACGGACAACGCATTTGAAAACACATTTCTAGAAACTCACATTAAGTGCAATAGTATGTAAGAGGAGCTCGAATAAGTATGTAATATCGTCTTATTCACTGTTTATATATGGAATTCGCGATGTTCAGAAACATATATCACATATGAAAACACATTTCGGAAAAAGCACAATAAGTACAATAAGAACTCGAATTAGGGTATATTATTATCAAATTCACTGTTTAAAGTTTCAATATGCGATATTCAGAAACGTACAACGCATCTGAAAACACATTTATACAAACACACATTAAATGCAATAGTATGTAACAGGAGCTCGAATAAGTATGTAATATCGTCAAATTCACTGTTTATAGATGGAATTCGAGATATACAGAGACATAAATCACATATCAAAACACATTTAAGAAATTGCATATTAAGTACAAAAAGAACTTGAATAATGCTGTATTAGCATCAAATTCACCGTTTATAGGTTGAATATGTGATATTCAGAAACGTGCAACACATCTGAAAACTCATTTCTTCAAACTCACATTAAGTGCAATAGTGTGTAACAGGAGCTCAAATAAGTATGTAATATCGTCATATTCACTGTATATAGATGGATTTCGCGATGATCAGAAACATAAATCACATATGAAAACACATTTCGGAAATAGCACAATAACTACAAAAAGAACTCGAATTAGGAGGTATTAGTATCAAATTCACTGTTTAAAGATTCTATATGCGATATTCAGAAACGGACAACGCATTTATAAACACATTTCTACAATCACACATTAAGTGGAATAGTAATCATCTAGAGCTGGAATAAGTTTGAGATATCGTCATATTCACTGTTTCTAGAAGGAATTTGCAATATTCAGAATCGTACATCACATAAGAAAACACATTTAGGAAATTGCACATTGTGTACAAAAGGAACATGAATAAGGCTGAATTAGCGTCACATTCAACGTTTATATGTTGAATATGTGATATTCAGAAACGGACAACGCATCTAGAAACACATTTCTACAAACACACATTAATTGCAAGAAAAGCTCGAATAAGTACGTAATATCGTCATATTATCTGTTTATAGATGGAATTCGCGATGTTCAGAAACATAAATCCCATTTGAAAACACATTTCGGAAATAGCAAAATAAGTACAAAAGGAACTTTTTATAATGCTGTATTAGCATCAAATTCACCGTTTATAGGTTGAATATGTGATATTCAGAAACGGACAACGCATTTGAAAACACATTTCTACAAACTCTTATTAAATGCAATAGTATGTAAGAGGAGCTCCAATAAGTATGTAATATCGTCATATTAACTGTTTATAGATGGAATTTGCGATATTCAGAAACATATATCACATGTGAAAACACATTTCGGAAATGGAAGAAAAAGTACAAAAGAAACTCGAATAAGGATGAATTAGCGTAAAATTCACTGTTTAAAGCTTGAATATGCGAAATTCAGAAACGGAAAACACATCCGTAAACAGATTTCTACAATCAAACATTAATTGCAATAAAAGCTCGAATAAGTACGTTATATCGTCATATTCACTGTTTATAGATGGAATTCGCGATGTTCAGAAACATAAATCACATATGAAAACACATTTCGGAAATAACACAATAAGTACAATAAGAACTCGAATTAGGCTAAATTAGTATCAAATTCACTGTTTAAAGTATCAATATGCGATATTCAGAAACGTACAACGCATATGAAAACACATTTCTACAAACACACATTAAATGCAATAGTATGTAAGAGGAGCTCCAATATGTATGTAATATCGTCATATTCACTGTTTATAGATGGAATTCGCGATATTCAGAAACATATATCACATGTGAAAACACATTTCGGAAATGGAAGAAAAAGTACAAAAGGAACTCGAATAAGGTTGAATTAGCGTAAAATTCACTGTTTAAAGCATGAATATGCGAAATTCAGAAACGGACAACACATCCATAAACAGATTTCTACAATCACACATTAAGTGGAATAGTAATTATGTGGAGCTGGAAAAGTATGAGATATCGTCATATTCATTGTTTATAGAAGGACTTTGCAATATTCAGAAACATAAATCACGTATGAAAACCACAATTTGGAAATTGGATATTAAGTACAAAAGGAACTTGAGTAATGCTGTATTAGCATCAAATTCACCGTTTATAGGTTGAATATGTGATATTCAGAAACGTGCAACACATCTGAAAACTCATTTCTTCAAACTCACATTAAGTGCAATAGTGTGTAACAAGAGCTCAAATAAGTATGTAATATCGTCATATTCACTGTTTATAGATGGAATTCGCGATCTTCAGAAACATAAATCACATTTGAAAACACATTTCGGAAATAGCACAATAAGTACAATAAGAACTCGAATTAGGCTAAATTAGTATCAAATTCACTGATTAAAGTTTCAATATGCGATATTCAGAAACGTACAACAAATCTGAAAACACATTTCTACAAACTCACATTAAATGCAATAGTATGTAACAGGAGCTCGAATAAGTATGTAATATCGTCATATTCACTGTTTATAGATGGAATTCGAGATATTCAAAGACATAAATCACATATCTAAACACATTTAGGAAATTGCATATTAAGTACAAAAGGAACTAGAATAATGCTGTATTAGCATCAAATTCAACGTTTATATGTTGAATATGTGATATTCAGAAACGGACAACGCATCTAGAAACACATTTCTACAAACACACATTAATTGCAATAAAAGCTCGTATAAGTACGTAATATCGTCATATTCACTGTTTATAGATGGAATTCGCGATGTTCAGAAACATAAATCACATTTGAAAACACATTTCGGAAATAGCAAAATAAGTACAAAAGGAACTTTTTATAATGCTGTATTAGCATCAAATTCACCGTTTATAGGTTGAATATGTGATATTCAGAAACGTACAACGCATCTGAAAAAAACATTTCTACAAACTCTTATTAAATGCAATAGTATGTAAGAGGAGCTCCAATATGTATGTAATATCGTCATATTCACTGTTTATAGATGGAATTCGCGATATTCAGAAACATATATCACATGTGAAAACACATTTCGGAAATGGAAGAAAAAGTACAAAAGGAACTCGAATAAGGATGAATTAGCGTAAAATTCACTGTTTAAAGCATGAATATGCGAAATTCAGAAACGGACAACACATCCATAAACAGATTTCTACAATCACACATTAAGTGGAATAGTAATTATGTGGAGCTGGAAAAGTATGAGATATCGTCATATTCATTGTTTATAGAAGGAATTTGCATTATTCAGAAACATAAATCACGTATGAAAACACAATTTGGAAATTGTACTTAATGTACAAAAGGAACTTGAATAATGCTGTATTAGCATCAAATTCACCGTTTATAGGTTGAATATGTGATATTCACAAACGTGCCACACATCTGAAAACTCATTTCTTCAAACTCACATTAAGTGCAATAGTGTGTAACAAGAGCTCAAATAAGTATGTAATATCGTCATATTCACTGTTTATAGATGGAATTCGCGATCTTCAGAAACATAAATCACATTTGAAAACACATTTCGGAAATAGCACAATAAGTACAATAAGAACTCGAATTAGGCTAAATTAGTACCAAATTCACTGTTTAAAGTTTCAATATGCGATATTCAGAAACGTACAACGCATCTGAAAACACATTTCTACAAACTCACAATAAATGCAATAGTATGTAACAGGAGCTCGAATAAGTATGCAATATCGTCATATTCACTGTTTATAGATGGAATTCGAGATATTCAGAGACATAAATCAAATATCTAAACACATTTAGGAAATTGCATATTGAGTACAAAAGGAACTAGAATAATGCTGTATTAGCATCAAATTCACCGTTTATAGGTTGAATATGTGATATTCAGAAACGTAGAACGCATCTGAAAAAACATTTCTACAAACTCTTATTAAATGCAATAGTATGTAAGAGGAGCTCGAATAAGTATGTAATATCGGCATATTCACTGTTTATAGTTGGAATTCGCGATATTCAGAAACATATATCACATGTGAAAACACATTTCGGAAATGGAAGAAAAAGTACAAAAGGAACTCGAATAAGGATGAATTAGCGTAAAATTCACTGTTTAAAGCTTGAATATGCGAAATTCAGAAACGGAAAACACATCCGTAAACAGATTTCTACAATCACACATTAATTGCAATAAAAGCTCGAATAAGGACGTAATATCGTCATATTCACTGTTTATAGATGGAATTCGCGATGTTCAGAAACATAAATCACATATGAAAACACATTTCGGAAATAACACAATAAGTACAATAAAAACTCGAATTAGGCTAAATTAGTATCAAATTTACTGTTTAAAGTTTCAATATGCGATATTCAGAAACGTACAACGCATCTGAAAACACATTTCTACAAACTCACATTAAACGCAATAGTATGTAACAGGAGCTCGAATAAGTATGTAAAATCGACATATTCACTGTTTATAGATGGAATTCGAGATATTCAGAGACATAAATCACATATCAAAACACATTTAGGAAATTGCATTTTAAGTACAAAAGGAACTCGAATAATGCTGTATTAGCATCAAATTCACCGTTTATAGGTTGAATATGTGATATTCAGAAACGTACAACGCATCTGAAAAAAACATTTCTACAAACTCACATTAAGTGCAATAGTATGTAAGAGGACCTCGAATTAGTATGTAATATCGTCATATTCACTGTTTATAGATGGAATTCGCGATATTCAGAAACATATATCACATGTGAAAACACATTTCGGAAATGGAAGAAAAAGTACAAAAGGAACTCGAATAAGGATGAATTAGCGAAAAATTGACTGTTTAAAGCTTGAATATGCGAAATTCAGAAACGGAAAACACATCCGTAAACAGATTTCTACAATCACACATTAATTGCAATAAAAGCTCGAATAAGTACGTAATATCGTCATATTCACTGTTTATAGATGGAATTCGCGATGTTCAGAAACATAAATCACCTATGAAAACACAATTCGGAAATAACACAATAAGTACAATAAGAACTCGAATTAGGCTAAATTAGTATCAAATTCACTGTTTAAAGTTTCAATATGCGATATTCAGAAACGTACAACGCATCTGAGAACACATTTCTACATACTCACATTAAATGCAATAGTATGTAACAGGAGCTCGAATAAGTATGTAATATCATCATATTCACTGTTTATAGTTGGTATTAGAGATATTCAGAGACATAAATCACATATGAAAACACATTTAGGAAATTGCATATTAAGTACAAAAGGAACTTGAATAATGGTGTATTAGGGTCAAATTCACCGTTTATAGGTTAAATATGTGATATTCAGAAACGGACAACGCATTTGAAAACACATTTCTAGAAACTCACATTAAGTGCAATAGTATGTAAGAGGAGCTCGAATAAGTATGTAATATCGTCTTATTCACTGTTTATAGATGGAATTCGCGATGTTCAGAAACATAAATCACATATGAAAACACATTTCGGAAAAAGCACAATAAGTACAATAAGAACTCGAATTAGGGTATATTATTATCAAATTCACTGTTTAAAGTTTCAATATGCGATATTCAGAAACGTACAACGCATCTGAAAACACATTTATACAAACACACATTAAATGCAATAGTATGTAACAGGAGCTCGAATAAGTATGTAATATCGTCAAATTCACTGTTTATAGATGGAATTCGAGATATACGGAGACATAAATCACATATCAAAACACATTTAAGAAATTGCATATTAAGTACAAAAAGAACTTGAATAATGCTGTATTAGCATCAAATTCACCGTTTATAGGTTGAATATGTGATATTCAGAAACGTGCAACACATCTGAAAACTCATTTCTTCAAACTCACATTAAGTGCAATAGTGTGTAACAGGAGCTCAAATAAGTATGTAATATCGTCATATTCACTGTATATAGATGGATTTCGCGATGATCAGAAACATAAATCACATATGAAAACACATTTCGGAAATAGCACAATAACTACAAAAAGAACTCGAATTAGGAGGTATTAGTATCAAATTCACTGTTTAAAGATTCTATATGCGATATTCAGAAACGGACAACGCATTTATAAACACATTTCTACAATCACACATTAAGTGGAATAGTAATAATCTAGAGCTGGAATAAGTTTGAGATATCGTCATATTCACTGTTTCTAGAAGGAATTTGCAATATTCAGTATCGTACATCACATAAGAAAACACATTTAGGAAATTGCACATTGTGTACAAAAGGAACTTGAATAAGGCTGAATTAGCGTCACATTCAACGTTTATATGTTGAATATGTGATATTCAGAAACGGACAACGCATCTAGAAACACATTTCTACAAACACACATTAATTGCAATAAAAGCTCGTATAAGTACGTAATATCGTCATATTCACTGTTTATAGATGGAATTCGCGATGTTCAGAAACATAAATCACATTTGAAAACACATTTCGGAAATAGCAAAATAAGTACAAAAGGAACTTTTTATAATGCTGTATTAGCATCAAATTCACCGTTTATAGGTTGAATATGTGATATTCAGAAACGTAGAACGCATCTGAAAAAACATTTCTACAAACTCTTATTAAATGCAATAGTATGTAAGAGGAGCTCGAATAAGTATGTAATATCGGCATATTCACTGTTTATAGTTGGAATTCGCGATATTCAGAAACATATATCACATGTGAAAACACATTTCGGAAATGGAAGAAAAAGTACAAAAGGAACTCGAATAAGGATGAATTAGCGTAAAATTCACTGTTTAAAGCTTGAATATGCGAAATTCAGAAACGGAAAACACATCCGTAAACAGATTTCTACAATCACACATTAATTGCAATAAAAGCTCGAATAAGGACGTAATATCGTCATATTCACTGTTTATAGATGGAATTCGCGATGTTCAGAAACATAAATCACATATGAAAACACATTTCGGAAATAACACCATAAGTACAATAAGAACTCGAATTAGGCTAAATTAGTATCAAATTCACTGTCTAAAGTATCAATATGCGATATTCAGAAACGTACAACGCATTTATAAACACATTTCTACAATCACACATTAAGTGGAATAGTAATCATCTAGAGCTGGAATAAGTTTGAGATATCGTCATATTCACTGTTTCTAGAAGGAATTTGCAATATTCAGAATCGTAAATCACATATCTAAACACATTTAGGAAATTGCACATTGTGTACAAAAGGAACTTGAATAAGGCTGAATTAGCGTCACATTCAACGTTTATATGTTGAATATGTGATATTCAGAAACGGACAACGCATCTAGAAACACATTTCTACAAACACACATTAATTGCAATAAAAGCTCGAATAAGTACGTAATATCGTCATATTCATTGTTTATAGATGGAATTCGCGATATTCAGAAACATATATCACATGTGAAAACACATTTCGGAAATTGAAGAAAAAGTACAAAAGGAAATCGAATAAGGCTGAATTAGTGTAAAATTCACTGTTTAAAGCATGAATATGCGAAATTCAGAAACGGACAACACATCCATAAACAGATTTCTACAATCACACATTAAGTGGAATAGTAATTATGTGGAGCTGGAAAAGTATGAGATATCGTCATATTCATTGTTTATAGAAGGAATTTGCAATATTCAGAAACATAAATCACGTATGAAAACACAATTTGGAAATTGGATATTAAGTACAAAAGGAACTTGAGTAATGCTGTATTAGCATCAAATTCACCGTTTATAGGTTGAATATGTGATATTCAGAAACGTGCCACACATCTGAAAACTCATTTCTTCAAACTCACATTAAGTGCAATAGTGTGTAACAAGAGCTCAAATAAGTATGTAATATCGTCATATTCACTGTTTATAGATGGAATTCGCGATCTTCAGAAACATAAATCACATTTGAAAACACATTTCGGAAATAGCACAATAAGTACAATAAGAACTCGAATTAGGCTAAATTAGTATCAAATTCACTGTTTAAAGTTTCAATATGCGATATTCAGAAACGTACAACGCATCTGAAAACACATTTCTACAAACTCACATTAAATGCAATAGTATGTAACAGGAGCTCGAATAAGTATGTAATATCGTCATATTCACTGTTTATAGATGGAATTCGAGATATTCAGAGACATAAATCACATATCTAAACACATTTAGGAAATTGCATATTAAGTACAAAAGGAACTAGAATAATGCTGTATTAGCATCAAATTCAACGTTTATATGTTGAATATGTGATATTCAGAAACGGACAACGCATCTAGAAACACATTTCTACAAACACACATTAATTGCAATAAAAGCTAGTATAAGTACGTAATATCGTCATATTCACTGTTTATAGATGGAATTCGCGATGTTCAGAAACATAAATCACATTTGAAAACACATTTCGGAAATAGCAAAATAAGTACAAAAGGAACTTTTTATAATGCTGTATTAGCATCAAATTCACCGTTTATAGGTTGAATATGTGATATTCAGAAACGTACAACGCATCTGAAAAAAACATTTCTACAAACTCTTATTAAATGCAATAGTATGTAAGAGGAGCTCCAATATGTATGCAATATCGTCATATTCACTGTTTATAGATGGAATTCGCGATATTCAGAAACATATATCACATGTGAAAACACATTTCGGAAATGGAAGAAAAAGTACAAAAGGAACTCGAATAAGGATGAATTAGCGTAAAATTCACTGTTTAAAGCATGAATATGCGAAATTCAGAAACGGACAACACATCCATAAACAGATTTCTACAATCACACATTAAGTGGAATAGTAATTATGTGGAGCTGGAAAAGTATGAGATATCGTCATATTCATTGTTTATAGAAGGAATTTGCAATATTCAGAAACATAAATCACGTATGAAAACACAATTTGGAAATTGTACTTAATGTACAAAAGGAACTTGAATAATGCTGTATTAGCATCAAATTCACCGTTTATAGGTTGAATATGTGATATTCACAAACGTGCCACACATCTGAAAACTCATTTCTTCAAACTCACATTAAGTGCAATAGTGTGTAACAAGAGCTCAAATAAGTATGTAATATCGTCATATTCACTGTTTATAGATGGAATTCGCGATCTTCAGAAACATAAATCACATTTGAAAACACATTTCGGAAATAGCACAATAAGTACAATAAGAACTCGAATTAGGCTAAATTAGTATCAAATTCACTGTTTAAAGTTTCAATATGCGATATTCAGAAACGTACAACGCATCTGAAAACACATTTCTACAAACTCACATTAAATGCAATAGTATGTAACAGGAGCTCGAATAAGTATGTAATATCGTCATATTCACTGTTTATAGATGGAATTCGAGATATTCAGAGACATAAATCACATATCTAAACACATTTAGGAAATTGCATATTAAGTACAAAAGGAACTAGAATAATGCTGTATTAGCATCAAATTCACCGTTTATACGTTGAATATGTGATATTCAGAAACGTAGAACGCATCTGAAAAAACATTTCTACAAACTCTTATTAAATGCAATAGTATGTAAGAGGAGCTGGAATAAGTATGTAATATCGGCATATTCACTGTTTATAGATGGAATTCGCGATATTCAGAAACATATATCACATGTGAAAACACATTTCGGAAATGGAAGAAAAAGTACAAAAGGAACTCGAATAAGGATGAATTAGCGTAAAATTCACTGTTTAAAGCTTGAATATGCGAAATTCAGAAACGGAAAACACATCCGTAAACAGATTTCTACAATCACACATTAATTGCAATAAAAGCTCGAATAAGGACGTAATATCGTCATATTCACTGTTTATAGATGGAATTCGCGATGTTCAGAAACATAAATCACATATGAAAACACATTTCGGAAATAACACCATAAGTACAATAAGAACTCGAATTAGGCTAAATTAGTATCAAATTCACTGTTTAAAGTATCAATATGCGATATTCAGAAACGTACAACGCATCTGAAAAAACATTTCTACAAACTCACATTAAGTGCAATAGTATGTAAGAGGACCTCGAATTAGTATGTATTATCGTCATATTCACTGTTTATAGTGGAATTCGCGATATTCAGAAACATATATCACATGTGAAAACACATTTCGGAAATAGCACAATAAGTACAATAAGAACTCGAATTAGGCTAAATTAGTATCAAATTCACTGTTTAAAGTTTCAATATGCGATATTCAGAAACGTACAACGCATCTGAAAACACATTTCTACAAACTCACATTAAATGCAATAGTATGTAACAGGAGCTCGAATAAGTATGTAATATCATCATATTCACTGTTTATAGATGGAATTAGAGATATTCAGAGACATAAATCACATATGAAAACACATTTAGGAAATTGCATATTAAGTACAAAAGGAACTTGAATAATGGTGTATTAGGGTCAAATTCACCGTTTATAGGTTAAATATGTGATATTCAGAAACGGACAACGCATTTGAAAACACATTTCTAGAAACTCACATTAAGTGCAATAGTATGTAAGAGGAGCTCGAATAAGTATGTAATATCATCTTATTCACTGTTTATAGATGGAATTCGCGATGTTCAGAAACATAAATCACATATGAAAACACATTTCGGAAAAAGCACAATAAGTACAATAAGAACTCGAATTAGGCTATATTAGTATCATATTCACTGTTTAAAGTTTCAATATGCTATATTCAGAAACGTACAACGCATCTGAAAACACATTTCTACAAACACACATTAAATGCAATAGTATGTAACAGGAGCTCGAATAAGTATGTAATATCGTCATATTCACTGTTTATAGATGGAATTCGAGATATTCAGAGACATAAATCACATATTAAAACACATTTAAGAAATTGCATATTAAGTACAAAAAGAACTTGAATAATGCTGTATTCAGAGGTGTACATATTCTGATTTTAGCTTGCCTGCCCCTTTGAAATTCTGCAACCAGTCACAGCTTTTAACTTGCTTGACTTGAAAGCAAGCCAGATTACAACGATGATAAGAAATGCTGTCGCTATGAGTCATAAGCTCTTCATAACCTGATGGGTTGCACAGGACCTAAGGAAACTGCAAGGCCTGGCGGAAAGAATATGAAACTGGGTATAGCAGTGCACTGGTTAAGTCGTGCAGTTACGTAGTTGAGGAACTTCAGATGTGTTTAGAGAATTTTACCCTGAAGGAAGCCGAGGAGAAACTAAAATGTGGACAGTTTGAATTATCAATGAACAAAGGTAGTACTAGTCCGGCATGGGAAAAATTTTCAAACATTTTCGAGAAAACATCATAAAATCATTAATAACAATAACAAAAATCCATTTAGGCAAGCCTACAAGCTGAGGTAGATTTCGAAGTGCTTTTGTTTTAATTTACTGTCGCTGCGTAGCATTCTTCTTCTTTAGTCTTGGCATGACAAACCCGCAATAATAACTGCAAAAAAGAGGAAAGATAACTTTTTTCAAACATTCAAATCTCGCCTTATATGAGAACTATCAAGAAACTAGTTATTGATTTGTAGAGTACTCATCAAGAGCTTTTCAACGATACCCCACAAGACTTAGTTTAGAAAATTTCGAATTTCCATCCCCATACCCCCACCCCCACTCGTACTCCCAAAACCCCCAAATCGTTGGTGTCACTGTGAACTCCATAAGGAGTACTCTAATATATTCAATCAAAGTTTCCCTCTATAGTTCATAGGGGCCGAGATATAAATGTTTTAAAATTTCAACCCCATCCCCCGACCACCCCTTTAGGCCAATTTTGCTCATTAACGAACTTGTCTGAACTATTGGGCCTAGAAATAACATAATAAAATTTGATTCAAATATCTTGAAAATTACGGCCGCTAGCGTGTAAAGATATATAGGCATATATATATATATATATATATATATATATATACATATACATATACTGTATATAAATATAAATATCACAATTTTTTTAACAGGCGGTGGTTTCGTACTTAGGGAGGCATGAAACGTAACGATATGAACGAATTTTTTGAAAGTCATTAGGTAGATTTTTCTTCGAAATCTACCTAATAATAAAAATAATAATTGTGTTAAGACGCTAAAACGATTTTTAATACTTTATCCACCTTTTATTTATCTGCATGGTGAATTTCTTCTACCAGCATGTAGAAAAGCAAGAAAGTATTACCTACACTCAGAAACTACAGTTGTTTAGCTGATAGGAATGTCGCAAGCTTATTCTGACTTGCCTAGGCTGGGTTTGACCTGACCCATCAGGCATAAAGAAACCTGCCTGCTTCCTAGCTATGACGCTGGCAACTTGCTTGCCTGGCGTTCAAGCGGGTTTGGGCAAGCTAAAATCGAGATTTGTACACCTCTGGCTGTATTAGCATCAAATTCACCGTTTATAGGTTGAATATGTGATATTCAGAAACGTACAACGCATCTGAAAAAACATTTCTACAAACTCACATTAAGTGCAATAGGATGTAAGAGGAGCTCGAATATGTATGTAATATCGTCATATTCACTGTATATAGATGGAATTCGCGATATTCAGAAACATATATCACATGTGAAAACACATTTCGGAATTGGAAGAAAAAGTACAAAAGGAACTCGAATAAGGCTGAATTAGCGTAAAATTCACTGTTTAAAGCATGAATATGCGAAATTCAGAAACGGACAACCCATCCATAAACAGATTTCTACAATCACACATTAAGTGGAATAGTAATTATGTGGAGCTGGAAAAGTATGAGATATCGTCATTTCATTGTTTATAGAAGGAATTTGCAATATCCAGAAACATAAATCACGTATGAAAATACAATTTGGAAATTGCATATTAAGTACAAAAGGAACTTGAATAATGCTGTATTAGCATCAAATTCACCGTTTATAGGTTGAATATGTGATATTCAGAAACGTGCAACACATCTGAAAACTCATTTCTTCAAACTCACATTAAGTGCAATAGTGTGTAACAGGAGCTCAAATAAGTATGTAATATCGTCATATTCACTGTATATAGATGGATTTCGCGATGATCAGAAACATAAATCACATATGAAAACACATTTCGGAAATAGCACAATAACTACAAAAAGAAGTCGAATTAGGCTGTATTAGTATCAAATTCACTGTTTAAAGATTCTATATGCGATATTCAGAAACAGACAACGCATTTATAAACACATTTCTACAATCACACATTAAGTGGAATAGTAATCATCTAGAGCTGGAATAAGTTTGAGATATCGTCATATTCACTGTTTCTAGAATGAATTTGCAATATTCAGAATCGTAAATCACATATCTAAACACATTTAGGAAATTGCACATTGTGTACAAAAGGAACTTGAATAAGGCTGAATTAGCGTCACATTCAACGTTTATATGTTGAATATGTGATATTCAGAAACGGACAACCCATCTAGAAACACATTTCTACAAACACACATTAATTGCAATAAAAGCTCGAATAAGTACGTAATATCGTCATATTCATTGTTTATAGATGGAATTCGCGATATTCTGAAACATATATCACATGTGGAAACACATTTCGGAAATGGAAGAAAAAGTGCAAAAGGAACTCGAATAAGGATGAATTAGCGTAAAATTCACTGTTTAAAGCATGAATATGCGAAATTCAGAAACGGACAACACATCCATAAACAGATTTCTACAATCACACATTAAGTGGAATAGTAATTATGTGGAGCTGGAAAAGTATGAGATATCGTCATATTCATTGTTTATAGAAGGAATTTGCAATATTCAGAAACATAAATCACGTATGAAAACACAATTTGGAAATTGTACTTAATGTACAAAGGGAACTTGAATAATGCTGTATTAGCATCAAATTCACCGTTTATAGGTTGAATATGTGATATTCACAAACGTGCCACACATCTGAAAACTCATTTCTTCAAACTCACATTAAGTGCAATAGTGTGTAACAAGAGCTCAAATAAGTATGTAATATCGTCATATTCACTGTTTATAGATGGAATTCGCGATCTTCAGAAACATAAATCACATTTGAAAACACATTTCGGAAATAGCACAATAAGTACAATAAGAACTCGAATTAGGCTAAATTAGTATCAAATTCACTGTTTAAAGTTTCAATATGCGATATTCAGAAACGTACAACGCATCTGAAAACACATTTCTACAAACTCACATTAAATGCAATAGTATGTAAGAGGAGATCGAATAAGTATGTAATATCGTCATATTCACTGTTTATAGATGGAATTCGAGATATTCAGAGACATAAATCACATATCTAAACACATTTAGGAAATTGCATATTAAGTACAAAAGGAACTAGAATAATGCTGTATTAGCATCAAATTCACCGTTTATAGGTTGAATATGTGATATTCAGAAACGTAGAACGCATCTGAAAAAACATTTCTACAAACTCTTATTAAATGCAATAGTATGTAAGAGGAGCTCGAATAAGTATGTAATATCGGCATATTCACTGTTTATAGATGGAATTCGCGATATTCAGAAACATATATCACATGTGAAAACACATTTCGGAAATGGAAGAAAAAGTACAAAAGGAACTCGAATAAGGATGAATTAGCGTAAAATTCACTGTTTAAAGCTTGAATATGCGAAATTCAGAAACGGAAAACACATCCGTAAACAGATTTCTACAATCACACATTAATTGCAATAAAAGCTCGAATAAGGACGTAATATCGTCATATTCACTGTTTATAGATGGAATTCGCGATGTTCAGAAACATAAATCACATATGAAAACACATTTCGGAAATAACACCATAAGTACAATAAGAACTCGAATTAGGCTAAATTAGTATCAAATTCACTGTTTAAAGTATCAATATGCGATATTCAGAAACGTACAACGCATATGAAAACACATTTCTACAAACAAAAATTAAATGCAATAGTATGTAACAGGAGCTCGAATAAGTATGTAATATCGACATATTCACTGTATATAGATGGAATTCGCGATATTCAGAAACATATATCACATGTGAAAACACATTTCGGAAATTGAAGAAAAAGTACAAAATGAAATCGAATAAGGCTGAATTAGTGTAAAATTCACTGTTTAAAGCATGAATATGCGAAATTCAGAAACGGACAACACATCCATAAACAGATTTCTACAATCACACATTAAGTGGAATAATAATTATGTGGAGCTGGAAAAGTATGAGATATCGTCATATTCATTGTTTATAGAAGGAATTTGCAATATTCAGAAACATAAATCACGTATGAAAACACAATTTGGAAATTGGATATTAAGTACAAAAGGAACTTGAATAATGCTGTATTAGCATCAAATTCACCGTTTATAGGTTGAATATGTGATATTCAGAAACGTGCCACACACTTGAAAACTCATTTCTTCAAACTCACATTAAGTGCAATAGTATGTAACAAGAGCTCAAATAAGTATGCAATATCGTCATATTCACTGTTTATAGATGGATTTCGCGATCTTCAGAAACATAAATCACATTTGAAAACACATTTCGGAAATAGCACAATAAGTACAATAAGAACTCGAATTAGGCAAAATTAGTATCAAATTCACTGTTTAAAGTTTCAATATGCGATATTCAGAAACGTACAACGCATCTGAAAACACATTTCTACAAACTCACATTAAATGCAATAGTATGTAAGAGGAGCTCGAATAAGAATGTAATATCGTCATATTCACTGTTTATAGATGGAATTCGAGATATTCAGAGACATAAATCACATATGAAAACACATTTAGGAAATTGCATATTAAGTACAAAAGGAACTTGAATAATGGTGTATTAGGGTCAAATTCACCGTTTATAGGTTAAATATGTAATATTCAGAAACGGACAACGCATTTGAAAACACATTTCTAGAAACTCACATTAAGTGCAATAGTATGTAAGAGGAGCTCGAATAAGTATGTAATATCGTCTTATTCACTGTTTATAGATGGAATTCGCGATGTTCAGAAACATAAATCACATATAAAAACACATTTAGGAAAAAGCACAATAAGTACAATAAGAACTCGAATTAGGGTATATTATTATCAAATTCACTGTTTAAAGTTTCAATATGCGATATTCAGAAACGTACAACGCATCTGAAAAAACATTTCTACAAACTCACATTAAGTGCAATAGTATGTAAGAGGACCTCGAATTAGTATGTAATATCGTCATATTCACTGTTTATAGATGGAACTCGCGATATTCAGAAACATATATCACATGTGAAAACACATTTCGGAAATGGAATAAAAAGTACAAAAGGAACTCGAATAAGGATGAATTAGCGTAAAATTCACTGTGTAAAGCTTGAATATGCGAAATTCAGAAACGGAAAACACATCCGTAAACAGATTTCTACAATCACATATTAATTGCAATGAAAGCTCGAATAAGTACGTAATTTCGTCATATTCATTGTTTATAGATGGAATTCGCGATGTTCAGAAACATAAATCACATATGAAAACACATTTCGGAAATAACACAATAAGTACATTAAGAACTCGAATTAGTCTAAATTAGTATCATATTCACTGTTTAAAGTTTCAATATGCGATATTCAGAAACGTACAACGCATCTGAATACACATTTCTACAAACTCACATTAAATGCAATAGTATGTAACAGGAGCTCGAATAAGTATGTAATATCATCATATTCACTGTTTATAGATGGAATTAGAGATAATCAGAGACATAAATCACATATGAAAACACATTTAGGAAATTGCATATTAAGTACAAAAGGAACTTGAATAATGGTGTATTAGGGTCAAATTCACCGTTTATAGGTTAAATATGTAATATTCAGAAACGGACAACGCATTTGAAAACACATTTCTAGAAACTCACATTAAGTGCAATAGTATGTAAGAGGAGCTCGAATAAGTATGTAATATCGTCTAATTCACTGTTTATAGATGGAATTCGCGATGTTCAGAAACATAAATCACATATAAAAACACATTTAGGAAAAAGCACAATAAGTACAATAAGAACTCGAATTAGGGTATATTATTATCAAATTCACTGTTTAAAGTTTCAATATGCGATATTCAGAAACGTACAACGCATCTGAAAAAAACATTTCTACAAACTCACATTAAGTGCAATAGTATGTAAGAGGAGCTCGAATAAGTATGTAATATCGTCATATTCACTGTATATAGATGGAATTCGCGATATTCAGAAACATATATCACATGTGAAAACACATTTCGGAAATGGAAGAAAAAGTACAAAAGGAAATCGAATAAGGCTGAATTAGCGTAAAATTCACTGTTTAAAGCATGAATATGCGAAATTCAGAAACGGACAACACATCCATAAACAGATTTCTACAATCACACATTAAGTGGAATAGTAATTATGTGGAGCTGGAAAAGTATGAGATATCGTCATATTCATTGTTTATAGAAGGAATTTGCAATATTCAGAAACATAAATCACAAATGAAAACACATTTCGGAAAAAGCACAATAAGTACAATAAGAACTCGAATTAGGCTATATTAGTATCATATTCACTGTTTAAAGTTTCAATATGCGATATTCAGAAACGTAGAACGCATCTGAAAACACATTTCTACAAACACACATTAAATGCAATAGTATGTAACAAGAGCTCGAATAAGTATGTAATATCGTCATATTCACTGTTTATAGATGGAATTCGAGATATTCAGAGACATAAATCACATATTAAAACACATTTAAGAAATTGCATATTAAGTACAAAAAGAACTTGAATAATGCTGTATTAGCATCAAATTCACCGTTTATAGGTTGAATATGTGATATTCAGAAACGTGCAACACATCTGAAAACTCATTTCTTCAAACTCACATTAAGTGCAATAGTGTGTAACAGGAGCTCAAATAAGTATGTAATATCGTCATATTGACTGTATATAGATGGATTTCGCGATAATCAGAAACATAAATCACATATGTTAACACATTTCGGAAATAGCACAATAACTACAAAAAGAAGTCGAATTAGGCTGTATTAGTATCAAATTCACTGTTTAAAGATTCTATATGCGATATTCAGAAACAGACAACGCATTTATAAACACATTTCTACAATCACACATTAAGTGGAATAGTAATCATCTAGAGCTGGAATAAGTTTGAGATATCGTCATATTCAGTGTTTCTAGAAGGAATTTGCAATATTCAGAATCGGAAATCACATATCTAAACACATTTAGGAAATTGCACATTGTGTACAAAAGGAACTTGAATAAGGCTGAATTAGCGTCACATTCAACGTTTATATGTTGAATATGTGATATTCAGAAACGGACAACCCATCTAGAAACACATTTCTACAAACACACATTAATTGCAATAAAAGCTCGAATAAGTACGTAATATCGTCATATTCATTGTTTATAGATGGAATTCGCGATATTCTGAAACATATATCACATGTGGAAACACATTTCGGAAATGGAAGAAAAAGTACAAAAGGAACTCGAATAAGGATGAATTAGCGTAAAATTCACTGTTTAAAGCATGAATATGCGAAATTCAGAAACGGACAACACATCCATAAACAGATTTCTACAATCACACATTAAGTGGAATAGTAATTATGTGGAGCTGGAAAAGTATGAGATATCGTCATATTCATTGTTTATAGAAGGAATTTGCAATATTCAGAAACATAAATCACGTATGAAAACACAATTTGGAAATTGTACTTAATGTACAAAAGGAACTTGAATAATGCTGTATTAGCATCAAATTCACCGTTTATAGGTTGAATATGTGATATTCACAAACGTGCCACACATCTGAAAACTCATTTCTTCAAACTCACATTAAGTGCAATAGTGTGTAACAAGAGCTCAAATAAGTATGTAATATCGTCATATAGACTGTTTATAGATGGAATTCGCGATCTTCAGAAACATAAATCACATTTGAAAACACATTTCGGAAATAGCACAATAAGTACAATAAGAACTCGAATTAGGCTAAATTAGTATCAAATTCACTGTTTAAAGTTTCAATATGCGATATTCAGAAACGTACAACGCATCTGAAAACACATTTCTACAAACTCACATTAAATGCAATAGTATGTAAGAGGAGCTCGAATAAGTATGTAATATCGTCATATTCACTGTTTATAGATGGAATTCGAGATATTCAGAGACATAAATCACATATCTAAACACATTTAGGAAATTGCATATTAAGTACAAAAGGAACTAGAATAATGCTGTATTAGCATCAAATTCACCGTTTATAGGTTGAATATGTGATATTCAGAAACGTAGAACGCATCTGAAAAAACATTTCTACAAACTCTTATTAAATGCAATAGTATGTAAGAGGAGCTCGAATAAGTATGTAATATCGGCATATTCACTGTTTATAGATGGAATTCGCGATATTCAGAAACATATATCACATGTGAAAACACATTTCGGAAATGGAAGAAAAAGTACAAAAGGAACTCGAATAAGGATGAATTAGTGTAAAATTCACTGTTTAAAGCATGAATATGCGAAATTCAGAAACGGACAACACATCCATAAACAGATTTCTACAATCACACATTAAGTGGAATAGTAATTATGTGGAGCTGGAAAAGTATGAGATATCGTCATATTCATTGTTTATAGAAGGAATTTGCAATATTCAGAAACATAAATCACGTATGAAAACACAATTTGGAAATTGGATATTAAGTACAAAAGGAACTTGAATAATGCTGTATTAGCATCAAATTCACCGTTTATAGGTTGAATATGTGATATTCAGAAACGTAGAACGCATCTGAAAAAACATTTCTACAAACTCTTATTAAATGCAATAGTATGTAACAGGAGCTCGAATAAGTATGTAATATCGACATATTCACTGTATATAGATGGAATTCGCGATATTCAGAAACATATATCACATGTGAAAACACATTTCGGAAATTGAAGAAAAAGTACAAAATGAAATCGAATAAGGCTGAATTAGTGTAAAATTCACTGTTTAAAGCATGAATATGCGAAATTCAGAAACGGACAACACATCCATAAACAGATTTCTACAATCACACATTAAGTGGAATAGTAATTATGTGGAGCTGGAAAAGTATGAGATATCGTCATATTCATTGTTTATAGAAGGAATTTGCAATATTCAGAAACATAAATCACGTATGAAAACACAATTTGGAAATTGGATATTAAGTACAAAAGGAACTTGAATAATGCTGTATTAGCATCAAATTCACCGTTTATAGGTTGAATATGTGATATTCAGAAACGTGCCACACACTTGAAAACTCATTTCTTCAAACTCACATTAAGTGCAATAGTATGTAACAAGAGCTCAAATAAGTATGCAATATCGTCATATTCACTGTTTATAGATGGATTTCGCGATCTTCAGAAACATAAATCACATTTGAAAACACATTTCGGAAATAGCACAATAAGTACAATAAGAACTCGAATTAGGCTAAATTAGTATCAAATTCACTGTTTAAAGTTTCAATATGCGATATTCAGAAACGTACAACGCATCTGAAAACACATTTCTACAAACTCACATTAAATGCAATAGTATGTAAGAGGAGCTCGAATAAGTATGTAATATCGTCATATTCACTGTTTATAGATGGAATTCGAGATATTCAGAGACATAAATCACATATGAAAACACATTTAGGAAATTGCATATTAAGTACAAAAGGAACTAGAATAATGCTGTATTAGCATCAAATTCAACGTTTATATGTTGAATATGTGATATTCAGAAACGGACAACGCATCTAGAAACACATTTCTACAAACACACATTAATTGCAATAAAAGCTAGTATAAGTACGTAATATCGTCATATTCACTGTTTATAGATGGAATTCGCGATGTTCAGAAACATAAATCACATTTGAAAACACATTTCGGAAATAGCAAAATAAGTACAAAAGGAACTTTTTATAATGCTGTATTAGCATCAAATTCACCGTTTATAGGTTGAATATGTGATATTCAGAAACGTACAACGCATCTGAAAAAAACATTTCTACAAACTCTTATTAAATGCAATAGTATGTAAGAGGAGCTCCAATATGTATGCAATATCGTCATATTCACTGTTTATAGATGGAATTCGCGATATTCAGAAACATATATCACATGTGAAAACACATTTCGGAAATGGAAGAAAAAGTACAAAAGGAACTCGAATAAGGATGAATTAGCGTAAAATTCACTGTTTAAAGCATGAATATGCGAAATTCAGAAACGGACAACACATCCATAAACAGATTTCTACAATCACACATTAAGTGGAATAGTAATTATGTGGAGCTGGAAAAGTATGAGATATCGTCATATTCATTGTTTATAGAAGGAATTTGCAATATTCAGAAACATAAATCACGTATGAAAACACAATTTGGAAATTGTACTTAATGTACAAAAGGAACTTGAATAATGCTGTATTAGCATCAAATTCACCGTTTATAGGTTGAATATGTGATATTCACAAACGTGCCACACATCTGAAAACTCATTTCTTCAAACTCACATTAAGTGCAATAGTGTGTAACAAGAGCTCAAATAAGTATGTAATATCGTCATATTCACTGTTTATAGATGGAATTCGCGATCTTCAGAAACATAAATCACATTTGAAAACACATTTCGGAAATAGCACAATAAGTACAATAAGAACTCGAATTAGGCTAAATTAGTATCAAATTCACTGTTTAAAGTTTCAATATGCGATATTCAGAAACGTACAACGCATCTGAAAACACATTTCTACAAACTCACATTAAATGCAATAGTATGTAACAGGAGCTCGAATAAGTATGTAATATCGTCATATTCACTGTTTATAGATGGAATTCGAGATATTCAGAGACATAAATCACATATCTAAACACATTTAGGAAATTGCATATTAAGTACAAAAGGAACTAGAATAATGCTGTATTAGCATCAAATTCACCGTTTATACGTTGAATATGTGATATTCAGAAACGTAGAACGCATCTGAAAAAACATTTCTACAAACTCTTATTAAATGCAATAGTATGTAAGAGGAGCTCGAATAAGTATGTAATATCGGCATATTCACTGTTTATAGATGGAATTCGCGATATTCAGAAACATATATCACATGTGAAAACACATTTCGGAAATGGAAGAAAAAGTACAAAAGGAACTCGAATAAGGATGAATTAGCGTAAAATTCACTGTTTAAAGCTTGAATATGCGAAATTCAGAAACGGAAAACACATCCGTAAACAGATTTCTACAATCACACATTAATTGCAATAAAAGCTCGAATAAGGACGTAATATCGTCATATTCACTGTTTATAGATGGAATTCGCGATGTTCAGAAACATAAATCACATATGAAAACACATTTCGGAAATAACACCATAAGTACAATAAGAACTCGAATTAGGCTAAATTAGTATCAAATTCACTGTTTAAAGTATCAATATGCGATATTCAGAAACGTACAACGCATCTGAAAAAACATTTCTACAAACTCACATTAAGTGCAATAGTATGTAAGAGGACCTCGAATTAGTATGTATTATCGTCATATTCACTGTTTATAGTGGAATTCGCGATATTCAGAAACATATATCACATGTGAAAACACATTTCGGAAATAGCACAATAAGTACAATAAGAACTCGAATTAGGCTAAATTAGTATCAAATTCACTGTTTAAAGTTTCAATATGCGATATTCAGAAACGTACAACGCATCTGAAAACACATTTCTACAAACTCACATTAAATGCAATAGTATGTAACAGGAGCTCGAATAAGTATGTAATATCATCATATTCACTGTTTATAGATGGAATTAGAGATATTCAGAGACATAAATCACATATGAAAACACATTTAGGAAATTGCATATTAAGTACAAAAGGAACTTGAATAATGGTGTATTAGGGTCAAATTCACCGTTTATAGGTTAAATATGTGATATTCAGAAACGGACAACGCATTTGAAAACACATTTCTAGAAACTCACATTAAGTGCAATAGTATGTAAGAGGAGCTCGAATAAGTATGTAATATCATCTTATTCACTGTTTATAGATGGAATTCGCGATGTTCAGAAACATAAATCACATATGAAAACACATTTCGGAAAAAGCACAATAAGTACAATAAGAACTCGAATTAGGCTATATTAGTATCATATTCACTGTTTAAAGTTTCAATATGCTATATTCAGAAACGTACAACGCATCTGAAAACACATTTCTACAAACACACATTAAATGCAATAGTATGTAACAGGAGCTCGAATAAGTATGTAATATCGTCATATTCACTGTTTATAGATGGAATTCGAGATATTCAGAGACATAAATCACATATTAAAACACATTTAAGAAATTGCATATTAAGTACAAAAAGAACTTGAATAATGCTGTATTAGCATCAAATTCACCGTTTATAGGTTGAATATGTGATATTCAGAAACGTACAACGCATCTGAAAAAACATTTCTACAAACTCACATTAAGTGCAATAGGATGTAAGAGGAGCTCGAATATGTATGTAATATCGTCATATTCACTGTATATAGATGGAATTCGCGATATTCAGAAACATATATCACATGTGAAAACACATTTCGGAATTGGAAGAAAAAGTACAAAAGGAACTCGAATAAGGCTGAATTAGCGTAAAATTCACTGTTTAAAGCATGAATATGCGAAATTCAGAAACGGACAACCCATCCATAAACAGATTTCTACAATCACACATTAAGTGGAATAGTAATTATGTGGAGCTGGAAAAGTATGAGATATCGTCATTTCATTGTTTATAGAAGGAATTTGCAATATCCAGAAACATAAATCACGTATGAAAATACAATTTGGAAATTGCATATTAAGTACAAAAGGAACTTGAATAATGCTGTATTAGCATCAAATTCACCGTTTATAGGTTGAATATGTGATATTCAGAAACGTGCAACACATCTGAAAACTCATTTCTTCAAACTCACATTAAGTGCAATAGTGTGTAACAGGAGCTCAAATAAGTATGTAATATCGTCATATTCACTGTATATAGATGGATTTCGCGATGATCAGAAACATAAATCACATATGAAAACACATTTCGGAAATAGCACAATAACTACAAAAAGAAGTCGAATTAGGCTGTATTAGTATCAAATTCACTGTTTAAAGATTCTATATGCGATATTCAGAAACAGACAACGCATTTATAAACACATTTCTACAATCACACATTAAGTGGAATAGTAATCATCTAGAGCTGGAATAAGTTTGAGATATCGTCATATTCACTGTTTCTAGAATGAATTTGCAATATTCAGAATCGTAAATCACATATCTAAACACATTTAGGAAATTGCACATTGTGTACAAAAGGAACTTGAATAAGGCTGAATTAGCGTCACATTCAACGTTTATATGTTGAATATGTGATATTCAGAAACGGACAACCCATCTAGAAACACATTTCTACAAACACACATTAATTGCAATAAAAGCTCGAATAAGTACGTAATATCGTCATATTCATTGTTTATAGATGGAATTCGCGATATTCTGAAACATATATCACATGTGGAAACACATTTCGGAAATGGAAGAAAAAGTGCAAAAGGAACTCGAATAAGGATGAATTAGCGTAAAATTCACTGTTTAAAGCATGAATATGCGAAATTCAGAAACGGACAACACATCCATAAACAGATTTCTACAATCACACATTATGTGGAATAGTAATTATGTGGAGCTGTAAAAGTATGAGATATCGTCATATTCATTGTTTATAGAAGGAATTTGCAATATTCAGAAACATAAATCACGTATGAAAACACAATTTGGAAATTGTACTTAATGTACAAAGGGAACTTGAATAATGCTGTATTAGCATCAAATTCACCGTTTATAGGTTGAATATGTGATATTCACAAACGTGCCACACATCTGAAAACTCATTTCTTCAAACTCACATTAAGTGCAATAGTGTGTAACAAGAGCTCAAATAAGTATGTAATATCGTCATATTCACTGTTTATAGATGGAATTCGCGATCTTCAGAAACATAAATCACATTTGAAAACACATTTCGGAAATAGCACAATAAGTACAATAAGAACTCGAATTAGGCTAAATTAGTATCAAATTCACTGTTTAAAGTTTCAATATGCGATATTCAGAAACGTACAACGCATCTGAAAACACATTTCTACAAACTCACATTAAATGCAATAGTATGTAAGAGGAGATCGAATAAGTATGTAATATCGTCATATTCACTGTTTATAGATGGAATTCGAGATATTCAGAGACATAAATCACATATCTAAACACATTTAGGAAATTGCATATTAAGTACAAAAGGAACTAGAATAATGCTGTATTAGCATCAAATTCACCGTTTATAGGTTGAATATGTGATATTCAGAAACGTAGAACGCATCTGAAAAAACATTTCTACAAACTCTTATTAAATGCAATAGTATGTAAGAGGAGCTCGAATAAGTATGTAATATCGGCATATTCACTGTTTATAGATGGAATTCGCGATATTCAGAAACATATATCACATGTGAAAACACATTTCGGAAATGGAAGAAAAAGTACAAAAGGAACTCGAATAAGGATGAATTAGCGTAAAATTCACTGTTTAAAGCTTGAATATGCGAAATTCAGAAACGGAAAACACATCCGTAAACAGATTTCTACAATCACACATTAATTGCAATAAAAGCTCGAATAAGGACGTAATATCGTCATATTCACTGTTTATAGATGGAATTCGCGATGTTCAGAAACATAAATCACATATGAAAACACATTTCGGAAATAACACCATAAGTACAATAAGAACTCGAATTAGGCTAAATTAGTATCAAATTCACTGTTTAAAGTATCAATATGCGATATTCAGAAACGTACAACGCATATGAAAACACATTTCTACAAACAAAAATTAAATGCAATAGTATGTAACAGGAGCTCGAATAAGTATGTAATATCGACATATTCACTGTATATAGATGGAATTCGCGATATTCAGAAACATATATCACATGTGAAAACACATTTCGGAAATTGAAGAAAAAGTACAAAATGAAATCGAATAAGGCTGAATTAGTGTAAAATTCACTGTTTAAAGCATGAATATGCGAAATTCAGAAACGGACAACACATCCATAAACAGATTTCTACAATCACACATTAAGTGGAATAATAATTATGTGGAGCTGGAAAAGTATGAGATATCGTCATATTCATTGTTTATAGAAGGAATTTGCAATATTCAGAAACATAAATCACGTATGAAAACACAATTTGGAAATTGGATATTAAGTACAAAAGGAACTTGAATAATGCTGTATTAGCATCAAATTCACCGTTTATAGGTTGAATATGTGATATTCAGAAACGTGCCACACACTTGAAAACTCATTTCTTCAAACTCACATTAAGTGCAATAGTATGTAACAAGAGCTCAAATAAGTATGCAATATCGTCATATTCACTGTTTATAGATGGATTTCGCGATCTTCAGAAACATAAATCACATTTGAAAACACATTTCGGAAATAGCACAATAAGTACAATAAGAACTCGAATTAGGCAAAATTAGTACCAAATTCACTGTTTAAAGTTTCAATATGCGATATTCAGAAACGTACAACGCATCTGAAAACACATTTCTACAAACTCACATTAAATGCAATAGTATGTAAGAGGAGCTCGAATAAGAATGTAATATCGTCATATTCACTGTTTATAGATGGAATTCGAGATATTCAGAGACATAAATCACATATGAAAACACATTTAGGAAATTGCATATTAAGTACAAAAGGAACTTGAATAATGGTGTATTAGGGTCAAATTCACCGTTTATAGGTTAAATATGTAATATTCAGAAACGGACAACGCATTTGAAAACACATTTCTAGAAACTCACATTAAGTGCAATAGTATGTAAGAGGAGCTCGAATAAGTATGTAATATCGTCTTATTCACTGTTTATAGATGGAATTCGCGATGTTCAGAAACATAAATCACATATAAAAACACATTTAGGAAAAAGCACAATAAGTACAATAAGAACTCGAATTAGGGTATATTATTATCAAATTCACTGTTTAAAGTTTCAATATGCGATATTCAGAAACGTACAACGCATCTGAAAAAACATTTCTACAAACTCACATTAAGTGCAATAGTATGTAAGAGGACCTCGAATTAGTATGTAATATCGTCATATTCACTGTTTATAGATGGAACTCGCGATATTCAGAAACATATATCACATGTGAAAACACATTTCGGAAATGGAATAAAAAGTACAAAAGGAACTCGAATAAGGATGAATTAGCGTAAAATTCACTGTGTAAAGCTTGAATATGCGAAATTCAGAAACGGAAAACACATCCGTAAACAGATTTCTACAATCACATATTAATTGCAATGAAAGCTCGAATAAGTACGTAATTTCGTCATATTCATTGTTTATAGATGGAATTCGCGATGTTCAGAAACATAAATCACATATGAAAACACATTTCGGAAATAACACAATAAGTACATTAAGAACTCGAATTAGTCTAAATTAGTATCATATTCACTGTTTAAAGTTTCAATATGCGATATTCAGAAACGTACAACGCATCTGAATACACATTTCTACAAACTCACATTAAATGCAATAGTATGTAACAGGAGCTCGAATAAGTATGTAATATCATCATATTCACTGTTTATAGATGGAATTAGAGATAATCAGAGACATAAATCACATATGAAAACACATTTAGGAAATTGCATATTAAGTACAAAAGGAACTTGAATAATGGTGTATTAGGGTCAAATTCACCGTTTATAGGTTAAATATGTAATATTCAGAAACGGACAACGCATTTGAAAACACATTTCTAGAAACTCACATTAAGTGCAATAGTATGTAAGAGGAGCTCGAATAAGTATGTAATATCGTCATATTCACTGTATATAGATGGAATTCGCGATATTCAGAAACATATATCACATGTGAAAACACATTTCGGAAATGGAAGAAAAAGTACAAAAGGAAATCGAATAAGGCTGAATTAGCGTAAAATTCACTGTTTAAAGCATGAATATGCGAAATTCAGAAACGGACAACACATCCATAAACAGATTTCTACAATCACACATTAAGTGGAATAGTAATTATGTGGAGCTGGAAAAGTATGAGATATCGTCATATTCATTGTTTATAGAAGGAATTTGCAATATTCAGAAACATAAATCACAAATGAAAACACATTTCGGAAAAAGCACAATAAGTACAATAAGAACTCGAATTAGGCTATATTAGTATCATATTCACTGTTTAAAGTTTCAATATGCGATATTCAGAAACGTAGAACGCATCTGAAAACACATTTCTACAAACACACATTAAATGCAATAGTATGTAACAAGAGCTCGAATAAGTATGTAATATCGTCATATTCACTGTTTATAGATGGAATTCGAGATATTCAGAGACATAAATCACATATTAAAACACATTTAAGAAATTGCATATTAAGTACAAAAAGAACTTGAATAATGCTGTATTAGCATCAAATTCACCGTTTATAGGTTGAATATGTGATATTCAGAAACGTGCAACACATCTGAAAACTCATTTCTTCAAACTCACATTAAGTGCAATAGAGTGTAACAGGAGCTCAAATAAGTATGTAATATCGTCATATTGACTGTATATAGATGGATTTCGCGATAATCAGAAACATAAATCACATATGTTAACACATTTCGGAAATAGCACAATAACTACAAAAAGAAGTCGAATTAGGCTGTATTAGTATCAAATTCACTGTTTAAAGATTCTATATGCGATATTCAGAAACAGACAACGCATTTATAAACACATTTCTACAATCACACATTAAGTGGAATAGTAATCATCTAGAGCTGGAATAAGTTTGAGATATCGTCATATTCAGTGTTTCTAGAAGGAATTTGCAATATTCAGAATCGGAAATCACATATCTAAACACATTTAGGAAATTGCACATTGTGTACAAAAGGAACTTGAATAAGGCTGAATTAGCGTCACATTCAACGTTTATATGTTGAATATGTGATATTCAGAAACGGACAACCCATCTAGAAACACATTTCTACAAACACACATTAATTGCAATAAAAGCTCGAATAAGTACGTAATATCGTCATATTCATTGTTTATAGATGGAATTCGCGATATTCTGAAACATATATCACATGTGGAAACACATTTCGGAAATGGAAGAAAAAGTACAAAAGGAACTCGAATAAGGATGAATTAGCGTAAAATTCACTGTTTAAAGCATGAATATGCGAAATTCAGAAACGGACAACACATCCATAAACAGATTTCTACAATCACACATTAAGTGGAATAGTAATTATGTGGAGCTGGAAAAGTATGAGATATCGTCATATTCATTGTTTATAGAAGGAATTTGCAATATTCAGAAACATAAATCACGTATGAAAACACAATTTGGAAATTGTACTTAATGTACAAAAGGAACTTGAATAATGCTGTATTAGCATCAAATTCACCGTTTATAGGTTGAATATGTGATATTCACAAACGTGCCACACATCTGAAAACTCATTTCTTCAAACTCACATTAAGTGCAATAGTGTGTAACAAGAGCTCAAATAAGTATGTAATATCGTCATATAGACTGTTTATAGATGGAATTCGCGATCTTCAGAAACATAAATCACATTTGAAAACACATTTCGGAAATAGCACAATAAGTACAATAAGAACTCGAATTAGGCTAAATTAGTATCAAATTCACTGTTTAAAGTTTCAATATGCGATATTCAGAAACGTACAACGCATCTGAAAACACATTTCTACAAACTCACATTAAATGCAATAGTATGTAAGAGGAGCTCGAATAAGTATGTAATATCGTCATATTCACTGTTTATAGATGGAATTCGAGATATTCAGAGACATAAATCACATATCTAAACACATTTAGGAAATTGCATATTAAGTACAAAAGGAACTAGAATAATGCTGTATTAGCATCAAATTCACCGTTTATAGGTTGAATATGTGATATTCAGAAACGTAGAACGCATCTGAAAAAACATTTCTACAAACTCTTATTAAATGCAATAGTATGTAAGAGGAGCTCGAATAAGTATGTAATATCGGCATATTCACTGTTTATAGATGGAATTCGCGATATTCAGAAACATATATCACATGTGAAAACACATTTCGGAAATGGAAGAAAAAGTACAAAAGGAACTCGAATAAGGATGAATTAGTGTAAAATTCACTGTTTAAAGCATGAATATGCGAAATTCAGAAACGGACAACACATCCATAAACAGATTTCTACAATCACACATTAAGTGGAATAGTAATTATGTGGAGCTGGAAAAGTATGAGATATCGTCATATTCATTGTTTATAGAAGGAATTTGCAATATTCAGAAACATAAATCACGTATGAAAACACAATTTGGAAATTGGATATTAAGTACAAAAGGAACTTGAATAATGCTGTATTAGCATCAAATTCACCGTTTATAGGTTGAATATGTGATATTCAGAAACGTAGAACGCATCTGAAAAAACATTTCTACAAACTCTTATTAAATGCAATAGTATGTAACAGGAGCTCGAATAAGTATGTAATATCGACATATTCACTGTATATAGATGGAATTCGCGATATTCAGAAACATATATCACATGTGAAAACACATTTCGGAAATTGAAGAAAAAGTACAAAATGAAATCGAATAAGGCTGAATTAGTGTAAAATTCACTGTTTAAAGCATGAATATGCGAAATTCAGAAACGGACAACACATCCATAAACAGATTTCTACAATCACACATTAAGTGGAATAGTAATTATGTGGAGCTGGAAAAGTATGAGATATCGTCATATTCATTGTTTATAGAAGGAATTTGCAATATTCAGAAACATAAATCACGTATGAAAACACAATTTGGAAATTGGATATTAAGTACAAAAGGAACTTGAATAATGCTGTATTAGCATCAAATTCACCGTTTATAGGTTGAATATGTGATATTCAGAAACGTGCCACACACTTGAAAACTCATTTCTTCAAACTCACATTAAGTGCAATAGTATGTAACAAGAGCTCAAATAAGTATGCAATATCGTCATATTCACTGTTTATAGATGGATTTCGCGATCTTCAGAAACATAAATCACATTTGAAAACACATTTCGGAAATAGCACAATAAGTACAATAAGAACTCGAATTAGGCTAAATTAGTATCAAATTCACTGTTTAAAGTTTCAATATGCGATATTCAGAAACGTACAACGCATCTGAAAACACATTTCTACAAACTCACATTAAATGCAATAGTATGTAAGAGGAGCTCGAATAAGTATGTAATATCGTCATATTCACTGTTTATAGATGGAATTCGAGATATTCAGAGACATAAATCACATATGAAAACACATTTAGGAAATTGCATATTAAGTACAAAAGGAACTTGAATAATGGTGTATTAGGGTCATATTCACCGTTTATAGGTTAAATATGTAATATTCAGAAACGGACAACGCATTTGAAAACACATTTCTAGAAACTCACATTAAGTGCAATAGTATGTAAGAGGAGCTCGAATAAGTATGTAATATCGTCTTATTCACTGTTTATAGATGGAATTCGCGATGTTCAGAAACATAAATCACATATAAAAACACATTTAGGAAAAAGCACAATAAGTACAATAAGAACTCGAATTAGGGTATATTATTATCAAATTCACTGTTTAAAGTTTCAATATGCGATATTCAGAAACGTACAACGCATCTGAAAAAAACATTTCTACAAACTCACATTAAGTGCAATAGTATGTAAGAGGAGCTCGAATAAGTATGTAATATCGTCATATTCACTGTATATAGATGGAATTCGCGATATTCAGAAACATATATCACATGTGAAAACACATTTCGGAAATGGAAGAAAAAGTACAAAAGGAAATCGAATAAGGCTGAATTAGCGTAAAATTCACTGTTTAAAGCATGAATATGCGAAATTCAGAAACGGACAACACATCCATAAACAGATTTCTACAATCACACATTAAGTGGAATAGTAATTATGTGGAGCTGGAAAAGTATGAGATATCGTCATATTCATTGTTTATAGAAGGAATTTGCATTATTCAGAAACATAAATCACGTATGAAAACACAATTTGGAAATTGTACTTAATGTACAAAAGGAACTTGAATAATGCTGTATTAGCATCAAATTCACCGTTTATAGGTTGAATATGTGATATTCACAAACGTGCCACACATCTGAAAACTCATTTCTTCAAACTCACATTAAGTGCAATAGTGTGTAACAAGAGCTCAAATAAGTATGTAATATCGTCATATTCACTGTTTATAGATGGAATTCGCGATCTTCAGAAACATAAATCACATTTGAAAACACATTTCGGAAATAGCACAATAAGTACAATAAGAACTCGAATTATGCTAAATTAGTATCAAATTCACTGTTTAAAGTTTCAATATGCGATATTCAGAAACGTACAACGCATCTGAAAACACATTTCTACAAACTCACAATAAATGCAATAGTATGTAACAGGAGCTCGAATAAGTATGTAATATCGTCATATTCACTGTTTATAGATGGAATTCGAGATATTCAGAGACATAAATCACATATCTAAACACATTTAGGAAATTGCATATTAAGTACAAAAGGAACTAGAATAATGCTGTATTAGCATCAAATTCACCGTTTATAGGTTGAATATGTGATATTCAGAAACGTAGAACGCATCTGAAAAAACATTTCTACAAACTCTTATTAAATGCAATAGTATGTAAGAGGAGCTCGAATAAGTATGTAATATCGGCATATTCACTGTTTATAGTTGGAATTCGCGATATTCAGAAACATATATCACATGTGAAAACACATTTCGGAAATGGAAGAAAAAGTACAAAAGGAACTTGAATAAGGATGAATTAGCGTAAAATTCACTGTTTAAAGCTTGAATATGCGAAATTCAGAAACGGAAAACACATCCGTAAACAGATTTCTACAATCACACATTAATTGCAATAAAAGCTCGAATAAGGACGTAATATCGTCATATTCACTGTTTATAGATGGAATTCGCGATGTTCAGAAACATAAATCACATATGAAAACACATTTCGGAAATAACACAATAAGTACAATAAAAACTCGAATTAGGCTAAATTAGTATCAAATTTACTGTTTAAAGTTTCAATATGCGATATTCAGAAACGTACAACGCATCTGAAAACACATTTCTACAAACTCACATTAAACGCAATAGTATGTAACAGGAGCTCGAATAAGTATGTAAAATCGACATATTCACTGTTTATAGATGGAATTCGAGATATTCAGAGACATAAATCACATATCAAAACACATTTAGGAAATTGCATTTTAAGTACAAAAGGAACTAGAATAATGCTGTATTAGCATCAAATTCACCGTTTATAGGTTGAATATGTGATATTCAGAAACGTACAACGCATCTGAAAAAAACATTTCTACAAACTCACATTAAGTGCAATAGTATGTAAGAGGACCTCGAATTAGTATGTAATATCGTCATATTCACTGTTTATAGATGGAATTCGCGATATTCAGAAACATATATCACATGTGAAAACACATTTCGGAAATGGAAGAAAAAGTACAAAAGGAACTCGAATAAGGATGAATTAGCGAAAAATTGACTGCTTAAAGCTTGAATATGCGAAATTCAGAAACGGAAAACACATCCGTAAACAGATTTCTACAATCACACATTAATTGCAATAAAAGCTCGAATAAGGACGTAATATCGTCATATTCACTGTTTATAGATGGAATTCGCGATGTTCAGAAACATAAATCACATATGAAAACACATTTCGGAAATAACACAATAAGTACAATAAAAACTCGAATTAGGCTAAATTAGTATCAAATTTACTGTTTAAAGTTTCAATATGCGATATTCAGAAACGTACAACGCATCTGAAAACACATTTCTACAAACTCACATTAAACGCAATAGTATGTAACAGGAGCTCGAATAAGTATGTAAAATCGACATATTCACTGTTTATAGATGGAATTCGAGATATTCAGAGACATAAATCACATATCAAAACACATTTAGGAAATTGCATTTTAAGTACAAAAGGAACTAGAATAATGCTGTATTAGCATCAAATTCACCGTTTATAGGTTGAATATGTGATATTCAGAAACGTACAACGCATCTGAAAAAAACATTTCTACAAACTCACATTAAGTGCAATAGTATGTAAGAGGACCTCGAATTAGTATGTAATATCGTCATATTCACTGTTTATAGATGGAATTCGCGATATTCAGAAACATATATCACATGTGAAAACACATTTCGGAAATGGAAGAAAAAGTACAAAAGGAACTCGAATAAGGATGAATTAGCGAAAAATTGACTGTTTAAAGCTTGAATATGCGAAATTCAGAAACGGAAAACACATCCGTAAACAGATTTCTACAATCACACATTAATTGCAATAAAAGCTCGAATAAGTACGTAATATCGTCATATTCACTGTTTATAGATGGAATTCGCGATGTTCAGAAACATAAATCACCTATGAAAACACAATTCGGAAATAACACAATAAGTACAATAAGAACTCGAATTAGGCTAAATTAGTATCAAATTCACTGTTTAAAGTTTCAATATGCGATATTCAGAAACGTACAACGCATCTGAGAACACATTTCTACATACTCACATTAAATGCAATAGTATGTAACAGGAGCTCGAATAAGTATGTAATATCATCATATTCACTGTTTATAGTTGGTATTAGAGATATTCAGAGACATAAATCACATATGAAAACACATTTAGGAAATTGCATATTAAGTACAAAAGGAACTTGAATAATGGTGTATTAGGGTCAAATTCACCGTTTATAGGTTAAATATGTGATATTCAGAAACGGACAACGCATTTGAAAACACATTTCTAGAAACTCACATTAAGTGCAATAGTATGTAAGAGGAGCTCGAATAAGTATGTAATATCGTCTTATTCACTGTTTATAGATGGAATTCGCGATGTTCAGAAACATAAATCACATATGAAAACACATTTCGGAAAAAGCACAATAAGTACAATAAGAACTCGAATTAGGGTATATTATTATCAAATTCACTGTTTAAAGTTTCAATATGCGATATTCAGAAACGTACAACGCATCTGAAAACACATTTATACAAACACACATTAAATGCAATAGTATGTAACAGGAGCTCGAATAAGTATGTAATATCGTCAAATTCACTGTTTATAGATGGAATTCGAGATATACGGAGACATAAATCACATATCAAAACACATTTAAGAAATTGCATATTAAGTACAAAAAGAACTTGAATAATGCTGTATTAGCATCAAATTCACCGTTTATAGGTTGAATATGTGATATTCAGAAACGTGCAACACATCTGAAAACTCATTTCTTCAAACTCACATTAAGTGCAATAGTGTGTAACAGGAGCTCAAATAAGTATGTAATATCGTCATATTCACTGTATATAGATGGATTTCGCGATGATCAGAAACATAAATCACATATGAAAACACATTTCGGAAATAGCACAATAACTACAAAAAGAACTCGAATTAGGAGGTATTAGTATCAAATTCACTGTTTAAAGATTCTATATGCGATATTCAGAAACGGACAACGCATTTATAAACACATTTCTACAATCACACATTAAGTGGAATAGTAATAATCTAGAGCTGGAATAAGTTTGAGATATCGTCATATTCACTGTTTCTAGAAGGAATTTGCAATATTCAGTATCGTACATCACATAAGAAAACACATTTAGGAAATTGCACATTGTGTACAAAAGGAACTTGAATAAGGCTGAATTAGCGTCACATTCAACGTTTATATGTTGAATATGTGATATTCAGAAACGGACAACGCATCTAGAAACACATTTCTACAAACACACATTAATTGCAATAAAAGCTCGTATAAGTACGTAATATCGTCATATTCACTGTTTATAGATGGAATTCGCGATGTTCAGAAACATAAATCGCATTTGAAAACACATTTCGGAAATAGCAAAATAAGTACAAAAGGAACTATTTATAATGCTGTATTAGCATCAAATTCACCGTTTATAGGTTGAATATGTGATATTCAGAAACGTAGAACGCATCTGAAAAAACATTTCTACAAACTCTTATTAAATGCAATAGTATGTAAGAGGAGCTCGAATAAGTATGTAATATCGGCATATTCACTGTTTATAGTTGGAATTCGCGATATTCAGAAACATATATCACATGTGAAAACACATTTCGGAAATGGAAGAAAAAGTACAAAAGGAACTCGAATAAGGATGAATTAGCGTAAAATTCACTGTTTAAAGCTTGAATATGCGAAATTCAGAAACGGAAAACACATCCGTAAACAGATTTCTACAATCACACATTAATTGCAATAAAAGCTCGAATAAGGACGTAATATCGTCATATTCACTGTTTATAGATGGAATTCGCGATATTCAGAAACATATATCACATGTGAAAACACATTTCGGAAATTGAAGAAAAAGTACAAAAGGAAATCGAATAAGGCTGAATTAGTGTAAAATTCACTGTTTAAAGCATGAATATGCGAAATTCAGAAACGGACAACACATCCATAAACAGATTTCTACAATCACACATTAAGTGGAATAGTAATTATGTGGAGCTGGAAAAGTATGAGATATCGTCATATTCATTGTTTATAGAAGGAATTTGCAATATTCAGAAACATAAATCACGTATGAAAACACAATTTGGAAATTGGATATTAAGTACAAAAGGAACTTGAGTAATGCTGTATTAGCATCAAATTCACCGTTTATAGGTTGAATATGTGATATTCAGAAACGTGCCACACATCTGAAAACTCATTTCTTCAAACTCACATTAAGTGCAATAGTGTGTAACAAGAGCTCAAATAAGTATGTAATATCGTCATATTCACTGTTTATAGATGGAATTCGCGATCTTCAGAAACATAAATCGCATTTGAAAACACATTTCGGAAATAGCACAATAAGTACAATAAGAACTCGAATTAGGCTAAATTAGTATCAAATTCACTGTTTAAAGTTTCAATATGCGATATTCAGAAACGTACAACGCATCTGAAAACACATTTCTACAAACTCACATTAAATGCAATAGTATGTAACAGGAGCTCGAATAAGTATGTAATATCGTCATATTCACTGTTTATAGATGGAATTCGAGATATTCAGAGACATAAATCACATATCTAAACACATTTAGGAAATTGCATATTAAGTACAAAAGGAACTAGAATAATGCTGTATTAGCATCAAATTCAACGTTTATATGTTGAATATGTGATATTCAGAAACGGACAACGCATCTAGAAACACATTTCTACAAACACACATTAATTGCAATAAAAGCTAGTATAAGTACGTAATATCGTCATATTCACTGTTTATAGATGGAATTCGCGATGTTCAGAAACATAAATCACATTTGAAAACACATTTCGGAAATAGCAAAATAAGTACAAAAGGAACTTTTTATAATGCTGTATTAGCATCAAATTCACCGTTTATAGGTTGAATATGTGATATTCAGAAACGTACAACGCATCTGAAAAAAACATTTCTACAAACTCTTATTAAATGCAATAGTATGTAAGAGGAGCTCCAATATGTATGTAATATCGTCATATTCACTGTTTATAGATGGAATTCGCGATATTCAGAAACATATATCACATGTGAAAACACATTTCGGAAATGGAAGAAAAAGTACAAAAGGAACTCGAATAAGGATGAATTAGCGTAAAATTCACTGTTTAAAGCATGAATATGCGAAATTCAGAAACGGACAACACATCCATAAACAGATTTCTACAATCACACATTAAGTGGAATAGTAATTATGTGGAGCTGGAAAAGTATGAGATATCGTCATATTCATTGTTTATAGAAGGAATTTGCAATATTCAGAAACATAAATCACGTATGAAAACACAATTTGGAAATTGTACTTAATGTACAAAAGGAACTTGAATAATGCTGTATTAGCATCAAATTCACCGTTTATAGGTTGAATATGTGATATTCACAAACGTGCCACACATCTGAAAACTCATTTCTTCAAACTCACATTAAGTGCAATAGTGTGTAACAAGAGCTCAAATAAGTATGTAATATCGTCATATTCACTGTTTATAGATGGAATTCGCGATCTTCAGAAACATAAATCACATTTGAAAACACATTTCGGAAATAGCACAATAAGTACAATAAGAACTCGAATTAGGCTAAATTAGTATCAAATTCACTGTTTAAAGTTTCAATATGCGATATTCAGAAACGTACAACGCATCTGAAAACACATTTCTACAAACTCACATTAAATGCAATAGTATGTAACAGGAGCTCGAATAAGTATGTAATATCGTCATATTCACTGTTTATAGATGGAATTCGAGATATTCAGAGACATAAATCACATATCTAAACACATTTAGGAAATTGCATATTAAGTACAAAAGGAACTAGAATAATGCTGTATTAGCATCAAATTCACCGTTTATACGTTGAATATGTGATATTCAGAAACGTAGAACGCATCTGAAAAAACATTTCTACAAACTCTTATTAAATGCAATAGTATGTAAGAGGAGCTCGAATAAGTATGTAATATCGGCATATTCACTGTTTATAGATGGAATTCGCGATATTCAGAAACATATATCACATGTGAAAACACATTTCGGAAATGGAAGAAAAAGTACAAAAGGAACTCGAATAAGGATGAATTAGCGTAAAATTCACTGTTTAAAGCTTGAATATGCGAAATTCAGAAACGGAAAACACATCCGTAAACAGATTTCTACAATCACACATTAATTGCAATAAAAGCTCGAATAAGGACGTAATATCGTCATATTCACTGTTTATAGATGGAATTCGCGATGTTCAGAAACATAAATCACATATGAAAACACATTTCGGAAATAACACCATAAGTACAATAAGAACTCGAATTAGGCTAAATTAGTATCAAATTCACTGTTTAAAGTATCAATATGCGATATTCAGAAACGTACAACGCATCTGAAAAAACATTTCTACAAACTCACATTAAGTGCAATAGTATGTAAGAGGACCTCGAATTAGTATGTATTATCGTCATATTCACTGTTTATAGTGGAATTCGCGATATTCAGAAACATATATCACATGTGAAAACACATTTCGGAAATAGCACAATAAGTACAATAAGAACTCGAATTAGGCTAAATTAGTATCAAATTCACTGTTTAAAGTTTCAATATGCGATATTCAGAAACACATTTCTACAAACTCACATTAAATGCAATAGTATGTAACAGGAGCTCGAATAAGTATGTAATATCATCATATTCACTGTTTATAGATGGAATTAGAGATATTCAGAGACATAAATCACATATGAAAACACATTTAGGAAATTGCATATTAAGTACAAAAAGAACTTGAATAATGCTGTATTAGCATCAAATTCACCGTTTATAGGTTGAATATGTGATATTCAGAAACGGACAACGCATTTGAAAACACATTTCTAGAAACTCACATTAAGTGCAATAGTATGTAAGAGGAGCTCGAATAAGTATGTAATATCATCTTATTCACTGTTTATAGATGGAATTCGCGATGTTCAGAAACATAAATCACATATGAAAACACATTTCGGAAAAAGCACAATAAGTACAATAAGAACTCGAATTAGGGTATATTATTATCAAATTCACTGTTTAAAGTTTCAATATGCGATATTCAGAAACGTACAACGCATCTGAAAACACATTTCTACAAACTCACATTAAACGCAATAGTATGTAACAGGAGCTCGAATAAGTATGTAAAATCGACATATTCACTGTTTATAGATGGAATTCGAGATATTCAGAGACATAAATCACATATCAAAACACATTTAGGAAATTGCATATTAAGTACAAAAGGAACTAGAATAATGCTGTATTAGCATCAAATTCACCGTTTATAGGTTGAATATGTGATATTCAGGAACGGACAACGCATTTGAAAACACATTTCTAGAAACTCACATTAAGTGCAATAGTATGTAAGAGGAGCTCGAATAAGTATGTAATATCATCTTATTCACTGTTTATAGATGGAACTCGCGATATTCAGAAACATATATCACATGTGAAAACACATTTCGGAAATGGAATAAAAAGTACAAAAGGAACTCGAATAAGGATGAATTAGCGTAAAATTCACTGTGTAAAGCTTGAATATGCGAAATTCAGAAACGGAAAACACATCCGTAAACAGATTTCTACAATCACATATTAATTGCAATAAAAACTCGAATAAGTACGTAATTTCGTCATATTCATTGTTTATAGATGGAATTCGCGATGTTCAGAAACATAAATCACATATGAAAACACATTTCGGAAATAACACAATAAGTACATTAAGAACTCGAATTAGTCTAAATTAGTATCAAATTCACTGCTTAAAGTTTCAATATGCGATATTCAGAAACGTACAACGCATCTGAATACACATTTCTACAAACTCACATTAAATGCAATAGTATGTAACAGGAGCTCGAATAAGTATGTAATATCATCATATTCACTGTTTATAGATGGAATTAGAGAAAATCAGAGACATAAATCACATATGAAAACACATTTAGGAAATTGCATATTAAGTACAAAAGGAACTTGAATAATGGTGTATTAGGGTCAAATTCACCGTTTATAGGTTAAATATGTAATATTCAGAAACGGACAATGCATTTGAAAACACATTTCTAGAAACTCACATTAAGTGCAAAAGTATGTAAGAGGAGCTGGAATAAGTATGTAATATCGTCTTATTCACTGTTTATAGATGGAATTCGCGATGTTCAGAAACATAAATCACATATAAAAACACATTTAGGAAAAAGCACAATAAGTACAATAAGAACTCGAATTAGGGTATATTATTATCAAATTCACTGTTTAAAGTTTCAATATGCGATATTCAGAAACGTACAACGCATCTGAAAAAAACATTTCTACAAACTCACATTAAGTGCAATAGTATGTAAGACGAGCTCGAATAAGTATGTAATATCGTCATATTCACTGTATATAGATGGAATTCGCGATATTCAGAAACATATATCACATGTGAAAACACATTTCGGAAATGGAAGAAAAAGTACAAAAGGAAATCGAATAAGGCTGAATTAGCGTAAAATTCACTGTTTAAAGCATGAATATGCGAAATTCAGAAACGGACAACACATCCATAAACAGATTTCTACAATCACACATTAAGTGGAATAGTAATTATGTGGAGCTGGAAAAGTATGAGATATCGTCATATTCATTGTTTATAGAAGGAATTTGCAATATTCAGAAACATAAATCACAAATGAAAACACATTTCGGAAAAAGCACAATAAGTACAATAAGAACTCGAATTAGGCTATATTAGTATCATATTCACTGTTTAAAGTTTCAATATGCGATATTCAGAAACGTACAACGCATCTGAAAACACATTTCTACAAACACACATTAAATGCAATAGTATGTAACAGGAGCTCGAATAAGTATGTAATATCGTCATATTCACTGTTTATAGATGGAATTCGAGATATTCAGAGACATAAATCACATATTAAAACACATTTAAGAAATTGCATATTAAGTACAAAAAGAACTTGAATAATGCTGTATTAGCATCAAATTCACCGTTTATAGGTTGAATATGTGATATTCAGAAACGTACAACGCATCTGAAAAAACATTTCTACAAACTCACATTAAGTGCAATAGGATGTAAGAGGAGCTCGAATATGTATGTAATATCGTCATATTCACTGTATATAGATGGAATTCGCGATATTCAGAAACATATATCACATGTGAAAACACATTTCGGAATTGGAAGAAAACGTACAAAAGGAACTCGAATAAGGCTGAATTAGCGTAAAATTCACTGTTTAAAGCATGAATATGCGAAATTCAGAAACGGACAACCCATCCATAAACAGATTTCTACAATCACACATTAAGTGGAATAGTAATTATGTGGAGCTGGAAAAGTATGAGATATCGTCATTTCATTGTTTATAGAAGGAATTTGCAATATCCAGAAACATAAATCACGTATGAAAATACAATTTGGAAATTGCATATTAAGTACAAAAGGAACTCGAATAATGCTGTATTAGCATCAAATTCACCGTTTATAGGTTGAATATGTGATATTCAGAAACGTGCAACACATCTGAAAACTCATTTCTTCAAACTCACATTAAGTGCAATAGTGTGTAACAGGAGCTCAAATAAGTATGTAATATCGTCATATTCACTGTATATAGATGGATTTCGCGATGATCAGAAACATAAATCACATATGAAAACACATTTCGGAAATAGCACAATAACTACAAAAAGAAGTCGAATTAGGCTGTATTAGTATCAAATTCACTGTTTAAAGATTCTATATGCGATATTCAGAAACAGACAACGCATTTATAAACACATTTCTACAATCACACATTAAGTGGAATAGTAATCATCTAGAGCTGGAATAAGTTTGAGATATCGTCATATTCACTGTTTCTAGAATGAATTTGCAATATTCAGAATCGTAAATCACATATCTAAACACATTTAGGAAATTGCACATTGTGTACAAAAGGAACTTGAATAAGGCTGAATTAGCGTCACATTCAACGTTTATATGTTGAATATGTGATATTCAGAAACGGACAACCCATCTAGAAACACATTTCTACAAACACACATTAATTGCAATAAAAGCTCGAATAAGTACGTAATATCGTCATATTCATTGTTTATAGATGGAATTCGCGATATTCTGAAACATATATCACATGTGGAAACACATTTCGGAAATGGAAGAAAAAGTACAAAAGGAACTCGAATAAGGATGAATTAGCGTAAAATTCACTGTTTAAAGCATGAATATGCGAAATTCAGAAACGGACAACACATCCATAAACAGATTTCTACAATCACACATTAAGTGGAATAGTAATTATGTGGAGCTGGAAAAGTATGAGATATCGTCATATTCATTGTTTATAGAAGGAATTTGCAATATTCAGAAACATAAATCACGTATGAAAACACAATTTGGAAATTGTACTTAATGTACAAAAGGAACTTGAATAATGCTGTATTAGCATCAAATTCACCGTTTATAGGTTGAATATGTGATATTCACAAACGTGCCACACATCTGAAAACTCATTTCTTCAAACTCACATTAAGTGCAATAGTGTGTAACAAGAGCTCAAATAAGTATGTAATATCGTCATATTCACTGTTTATAGATGGAATTCGCGATCTTCAGAAACATAAATCACATTTGAAAACACAATTCGGAAATAGCACAATAAGTACAATAAGAACTCGAATTAGGCTAAATTAGTATCAAATTCACTGTTTAAAGTTTCAATATGCGATATTCAGAAACGTACAACGCATCTGAAAACACATTTCTACAAACTCACATTAAATGCAATAGTATGTAAGAGGAGATCGAATAAGTATGTAATATCGTCATATTCACTGTTTATAGATGGAATTCGAGATATTCAGAGACATAAATCACATATCTAAACACATTTAGGAAATTGCATATTAAGTACAAAAGGAACTAGAATAATGCTGTATTAGCATCAAATTCACCGTTTATAGGTTGAATATGTGATATTCAGAAACGTAGAACGCATCTGAAAAAACATTTCTACAAACTCTTATTAAATGCAATAGTATGTAAGAGGAGCTCGAATAAGTATGTAATATCGGCATATTCACTGTTTATAGATGGAATTCGCGATATTCAGAAACATATATCACATGTGAAAACACATTTCGGAAATGGAAGAAAAAGTACAAAAGGAACTCGAATAAGGATGAATTAGCGTAAAATTCACTGTTTAAAGCTTGAATATGCGAAATTCAGAAACGGAAAACACATCCGTAAACAGATTTCTACAATCACACATTAATTGCAATAAAAGCTCGAATAAGGACGTAATATCGTCATATTCACTGTTTATAGATGGAATTCGCGATGTTCAGAAACATAAATCACATATGAAAACACATTTCGGAAATAACACCATAAGTACAATAAGAACTCGAATTAGGCTAAATTAGTATCAAATTCACTGTTTAAAGTATCAATATGCGATATTCAGAAACGTACAACGCATATGAAAACACATTTCTACAAACAAAAATTAAATGCAATAGTATGTAACAGGAGCTCGAATAAGTATGTAATATCGACATATTCACTGTATATAGATGGAATTCGCGATATTCAGAAACATATATCACATGTGAAAACACATTTCGGAAATTGAAGAAAAAGTACAAAATGAAATCGAATAAGGCTGAATTAGTGTAAAATTCACTGTTTAAAGCATGAATATGCGAAATTCAGAAACGGACAACACATCCATAAACAGATTTCTACAATCACACATTAAGTGGAATAGTAATTATGTGGAGCTGGAAAAGTATGAGATATCGTCATATTCATTGTTTATAGAAGGAATTTGCAATATTCAGAAACATAAATCACGTATGAAAACACAATTTGGAAATTGGATATTAAGTACAAAAGGAACTTGAATAATGCTGTATTAGCATCAAATTCACCGTTTATAGGTTGAATATGTGATATTCAGAAACGTGCCACACACTTGAAAACTCATTTCTTCAAACTCACATTAAGTGCAATAGTATGTAACAAGAGCTCAAATAAGTATGCAATATCGTCATATTCACTGTTTATAGATGGATTTCGCGATCTTCAGAAACATAAATCACATTTGAAAACACATTTCGGAAATAGCACAATAAGTACAATAATAACTCGAATTAGGCTAAATTAGTATCAAATTCACTGTTTAAAGTTTCAATATGCGATATTCAGAAACGTACAACGCATCTGAAAAAACATTTCTACAAACTCACATTAAGTGCAATAGTATGTAAGAGGACCTCGAATTAGTATGTAATATCGTCATATTCACTGTTTATAGATGGAACTCGCGATATTCAGAAACATATATCACATGTGAAAACACATTTCGGAAATGGAATAAAAAGTACAAAAGGAACTCGAATAAGGATGAATTAGCGTAAAATTCACTGTGTAAAGCTTGAATATGCGAAATTCAGAAACGGAAAACACATCCGTAAACAGATTTCTACAATCACATATTAATTGCAATAAAAGCTCGAATAAGTACGTAATTTCGTCATATTCATTGTTTATAGATGGAATTCGCGATGTTCAGAAACATAAATCACATATGAAAACACATTTCGGAAATAACACAATAAGTACATTAAGAACTCGAATTAGTCTAAATTAGTATCATATTCACTGTTTAAAGTTTCAATATGCGATATTCAGAAACGTACAACGCATCTGAATACACATTTCTACAAACTCACATTAAATGCAATAGTATGTAACAGGAGCTCGAATAAGTATGTAATATCATCATATTCACTGTTTATAGATGGAATTAGAGATAATCAGAGACATAAATCACATATGAAAACACATTTAGGAAATTGCATATTAAGTACAAAAGGAACTTGAATAATGGTGTATTAGGGTCAAATTCACCGTTTATAGGTTAAATATGTAATATTCAGAAACGGACAACGCATTTGAAAACACATTTCTAGAAACTCACATTAAGTGCAATAGTATGTAAGAGGAGCTCGAATAAGTATGTAATATCGTCTAATTCACTGTTTATAGATGGAATTCGCGATGTTCAGAAACATAAATCACATATAAAAACACATTTAGGAAAAAGCACAATAAGTACAATAAGAACTCGAATTAGGGTATATTATTATCAAATTCACTGTTTAAAGTTTCAATATGCGATATTCAGAAACGTACAACGCATCTGAAAAAAACATTTCTACAAACTCACATTAAGTGCAATAGTATGTAAGAGGAGCTCGAATAAGTATGTAATATCGTCATATTCACTGTATATAGATGGAATTCGCGATATTCAGAAACATATATCACATGTGAAAACACATTTCGGAAATGGAAGAAAAAGTACAAAAGGAAATCGAATAAGGCTGAATTAGCGTAAAATTCACTGTTTAAAGCATGAATATGCGAAATTCAGAAACGGACAACACATCCATAAACAGATTTCTACAATCACACATTAAGTGGAATAGTAATTATGTGGAGCTGGAAAAGTATGAGATATCGTCATATTCATTGTTTATAGAAGGAATTTGCAATATTCAGAAACATAAATCACAAATGAAAACACATTTCGGAAAAAGCACAATAAGTACAATAAGAACTCGAATTAGGCTATATTAGTATCATATTCACTGTTTAAAGTTTCAATATGCGATATTCAGAAACGTACAACGCATCTGAAAATACATTTCTACAAACACACATTAAATGCAATAGTATGTAACAAGAGCTCGAATAAGTATGTAATATCGTCATATTCACTGTTTATAGATGGAATTCGAGATATTCAGAGACATAAATCACATATTAAAACACATTTAAGAAATTGCATATTAAGTACAAAAAGAACTTGAATAATGCTGTATTAGCATCAAATTCACCGTTTATAGGTTGAATATGTGATATTCAGAAACGTGCAACACATCTGAAAACTCATTTCTTCAAACTCACATTAAGTGCAATAGTGTGTAACAGGAGCTCAAATAAGTATGTAATATCGTCATATTCACTGTATATAGATGGATTTCGCGATAATCAGAAACATAAATCACATATGTTAACACATTTCGGAAATAGCACAATAACTACAAAAAGAAGTCGAATTAGGCTGTATTAGTATCAAATTCACTGTTTAAAGATTCTATATGCGATATTCAGAAACAGACAACGCATTTATAAACACATTTCTACAATCACACATTAAGTGGAATAGTAATCATCTAGAGCTGGAATAAGTTTGAGATATCGTCATATTCACTGTTTCTAGAAGGAATTTGCAATATTCAGAATCGTAAATCACATATCTAAACACATTTAGGAAATTGCACATTGTGTACAAAAGGAACTTGAATAAGGCTGAATTAGCGTCACATTCAACGTTTATATGTTGAATATGTGATATTCAGAAACGGACAACCCATCTAGAAACACATTTCTACAAACACACATTAATTGCAATAAAAGCTCGAATAAGTACGTAATATCGTCATATTCATTGTTTATATATGGAATTCGCGATATTCTGAAACATATATCACATGTGGAAACACATTTCGGAAATGGAAGAAAAAGTACAAAAGGAACTCGAATAAGGATGAATTAGCGTAAAATTCACTGTTTAAAGCATGAATATGCGAAATTCAGAAACGGACAACACATCCATAAACAGATTTCTACAATCACACATTAAGTGGAATAGTAATTATGTGGAGCTGGAAAAGTATGAGATATCGTCATATTCATTGTTTATAGAAGGAATTTGCAATATTCAGAAACATAAATCACGTATGAAAACACAATTTGGAAATTGTACTTAATGTACAAAAGGAACTTGAATAATGCTGTATTAGCATCAAATTCACCGTTTATAGGTTGAATATGTGATATTCACAAACGTGCCACACATCTGAAAACTCATTTCTTCAAACTCACATTAAGTGCAATAGTGTGTAACAAGAGCTCAAATAAGTATGTAATATCGTCATATTCACTGTTTATAGATGGAATTCGCGATCTTCAGAAACATAAATCACATTTGAAAACACATTTCGGAAATAGCACAATAAGTACAATAAGAACTCGAATTAGGCTAAATTAGTATCAAATTCACTGTTTAAAGTTTCAATATGCGATATTCAGAAACGTACAACGCATCTGAAAACACATTTCTACAAACTCACATTAAATGCAATAGTATGTAAGAGGAGCTCGAATAAGTATGTAATATCGTCATATTCACTGTTTATAGATGGAATTCGAGATATTCAGAGACATAAATCACATATCTAAACACATTTAGGAAATTGCATATTAAGTACAAAAGGAACTAGAATAATGCTGTATTAGCATCAAATTCACCGTTTATAGGTTGAATATGTGATATTCAGAAACGTAGAACGCATCTGAAAAAACATTTCTACAAACTCTTATTAAATGCAATAGTATGTAAGAGGAGCTCGAATAAGTATGTAATATCGGCATATTCACTGTTTATAGATGGAATTCGCGATATTCAGAAACATATATCACATGTGAAAACACATTTCGGAAATGGAAGAAAAAGTACAAAAGGAACTCGAATAAGGATGAATTAGTGTAAAATTCACTGTTTAAAGCATGAATATGCGAAATTCAGAAACGGACAACACATCCATAAACAGATTTCTACAATCACACATTAAGTGGAATAGTAATTATGTGGAGCTGGAAAAGTATGAGATATCGTCATATTCATTGTTTATAGAAGGAATTTGCAATATTCAGAAACATAAATCACGTATGAAAACACAATTTGGAAATTGGATATTAAGTACAAAAGGAACTTGAATAATGCTGTATTAGCATCAAATTCACCGTTTATAGGTTGAATATGTGATATTCAGAAACGTAGAACGCATCTGAAAAAACATTTCTACAAACTCTTATTAAATGCAATAGTATGTAACAGGAGCTCGAATAAGTATGTAATATCGACATATTCACTGTATATAGATGGAATTCGCGATATTCAGAAACATATATCACATGTGAAAACACATTTCGGAAATTGAAGAAAAAGTACAAAATGAAATCGAATAAGGCTGAATTAGTGTAAAATTCACTGTTTAAAGCATGAATATGCGAAATTCAGAAACGGACAACACATCCATAAACAGATTTCTACAATCACACATTAAGTGGAATAGTAATTATGTGGAGCTGGAAAAGTATGAGATATCGTCATATTCATTGTTTATAGAAGGAATTTGCAATATTCAGAAACATAAATCACGTATGAAAACACAATTTGGAAATTGGATATTAAGTACAAAAGGAACTTGAATAATGCTGTATTAGCATCAAATTCACCGTTTATAGGTTGAATATGTGATATTCAGAAACGTGCCACACACTTGAAAACTCATTTCTTCAAACTCACATTAAGTGCAATAGTATGTAACAAGAGCTCAAATAAGTATGCAATATCGTCATATTCACTGTTTATAGATGGATTTCGCGATCTTCAGAAACATAAATCACATTTGAAAACACATTTCGGAAATAGCACAATAAGTACAATAAGAACTCGAATTAGGCTAAATTAGTATCAAATTCACTGTTTAAAGTTTCAATATGCGATATTCAGAAACGTACAACGCATCTGAAAACACATTTCTACAAACTCACATTAAATGCAATAGTATGTAAGAGGAGCTCGAATAAGTATGTAATATCGTCATATTCACTGTTTATAGATGGAATTCGAGATATTCAGAGACATAAATCACATATGAAAACACATTTAGGAAATTGCATATTAAGTACAAAAGGAACTTGAATAATGGTGTATTAGGGTCATATTCACCGTTTATAGGTTAAATATGTAATATTCAGAAACGGACAACAATAGTATGTAAGAGGAGCTCGAATAAGTATGTAATATCGTCTTATTCACTGTTTATAGATGGAATTCGCGATGTTCAGAAACATAAATCACATATAAAAACACATTTAGGAAAAAGCACAATAAGTACAATAAGAACTCGAATTAGGGTATATTATTATCAAATTCACTGTTTAAAGTTTCAATATGCGATATTCAGAAACGTACAACGCATCTGAAAAAAACATTTCTACAAACTCACATTAAGTGCAATAGTATGTAAGAGGAGCTCGAATAAGTATGTAATATCGTCATATTCACTGTATATAGATGGAATTCGCGATATTCAGAAACATATATCACATGTGAAAACACATTTCGGAAATGGAAGAAAAAGTACAAAAGGAAATCGAATAAGGCTGAATTAGCGTAAAATTCACTGTTTAAAGCATGAATATGCGAAATTCAGAAACGGACAACACATCCATAAACAGATTTCTACAATCACACATTAAGTGGAATAGTAATTATGTGGAGCTGGAAAAGTATGAGATATCGTCATATTCATTGTTTATAGAAGGAATTTGCATTATTCAGAAACATAAATCACGTATGAAAACACAATTTGGAAATTGTACTTAATGTACAAAAGGAACTTGAATAATGCTGTATTAGCATCAAATTCACCGTTTATAGGTTGAATATGTGATATTCACAAACGTGCCACACATCTGAAAACTCATTTCTTCAAACTCACATTAAGTGCAATAGTGTGTAACAAGAGCTCAAATAAGTATGTAATATCGTCATATTCACTGTTTATAGATGGAATTCGCGATCTTCAGAAACATAAATCACATTTGAAAACACATTTCGGAAATAGCACAATAAGTACAATAAGAACTCGAATTATGCTAAATTAGTATCAAATTCACTGTTTAAAGTTTCAATATGCGATATTCAGAAACGTACAACGCATCTGAAAACACATTTCTACAAACTCACAATAAATGCAATAGTATGTAACAGGAGCTCGAATAAGTATGTAATATCGTCATATTCACTGTTTATAGATGGAATTCGAGATATTCAGAGACATAAATCACATATCTAAACACATTTAGGAAATTGCATATTAAGTACAAAAGGAACTAGAATAATGCTGTATTAGCATCAAATTCACCGTTTATAGGTTGAATATGTGATATTCAGAAACGTAGAACGCATCTGAAAAAACATTTCTACAAACTCTTATTAAATGCAATAGTATGTAAGAGGAGCTCGAATAAGTATGTAATATCGGCATATTCACTGTTTATAGTTGGAATTCGCGATATTCAGAAACATATATCACATGTGAAAACACATTTCGGAAATGGAAGAAAAAGTACAAAAGGAACTCGAATAAGGATGAATTAGCGTAAAATTCACTGTTTAAAGCTTGAATATGCGAAATTCAGAAACGGAAAACACATCCGTAAACAGATTTCTACAATCACACATTAATTGCAATAAAAGCTCGAATAAGGACGTAATATCGTCATATTCACTGTTTATAGATGGAATTCGCGATGTTCAGAAACATAAATCACATATGAAAATACATTTCGGAAATAACACAATAAGTACAATAAAAACTCGAATTAGGCTAAATTAGTATCAAATTTACTGTTTAAAGTTTCAATATGCGATATTCAGAAACGTACAACGCATCTGAAAACACATTTCTACAAACTCACATTAAACGCAATAGTATGTAACAGGAGCTCGAATAAGTATGTAAAATCGACATATTCACTGTTTATAGATGGAATTCGAGATATTCAGAGACATAAATCACATATCAAAACACATTTAGGAAATTGCATTTTAAGTACAAAAGGAACTAGAATAATGCTGTATTAGTATCAAATTCACCGTTTATAGGTTGAATATGTGATATTCAGAAACGTACAACGCATCTGAAAAAAAACATTTCTACAAACTCACATTAAGTGCAATAGTATGTAAGAGGACCTCGAATTAGTATGTAATATCGTCATATTCACTGTTTATAGATGGAATTCGCGATATTCAGAAACATATATCACATGTGAAAACACATTTCGGAAATGGAAGAAAAAGTACAAAAGGAACTCGAATAAGGATGAATTAGCGAAAAATTGACTGTTTAAAGTTTGAATATGCGAAATTCAGAAACGGAAATCACATCCGTAAACAGATTTCTACAATCACACATTAATTGCAATAAAAGCTCGAATAAGTACGTAATATCGTCATATTCACTGTTTATAGATGGAATTCGCGATGTTCAGAAACATAAATCACCTATGAAAACACAATTCGGAAATAACACAATAAGTACAATAAGAACTCGAATTAGGCTAAATTAGTATCAAATTCACTGATTAAAGTTTCAATATGCGTTATTCAGAAACGTACAACGCATCTGAGAACACATTTCTACATACTCACATTAAATGCAATAGTATGTAACAGGAGCTCGAATAAGTATGTAATATCATCATATTCACTGTTTATAGTTGGTATTAGAGATATTCAGAGACATAAATCACATATGAAAACACATTTAGGAAATTGCATATTAAGTACAAAAGGAACTTGAATAATGGTGTATTAGGGTCAAATTCACCGTTTATAGGTTAAATATGTGATATTCAGAAACGGACAACGCATTTGAAAACACATTTCTAGAAACTCACATTAAGTGCAATAGTATGTAAGAGGAGCTCGAATAAGTATGTAATATCGTCTTATTCACTGTTTATAGATGGAATTCGCGATGTTCAGAAACATAAATCACATATGAAAACACATTTCGGAAAAAGCACAATAAGTACAATAAGAACTCGAATTAGGGTATATTATTATCAAATTCACTGTTTAAAGTTTCAATATGCGATATTCAGAAACGTACAACGCATCTGAAAACACATTTATACAAACACACATTCAATGCAATAGTATGTAACAGGAGCTCGAATAAGTATGTAATATCGTCAAATTCACTGTTTATAGATGGAATTCGAGATATACGGAGACATAAATCACATATCAAAACACATTTAAGAAATTGCATATTAAGTACAAAAAGAACTTGAATAATGCTGTATTAGCATCAAATTCACCGTTTATAGGTTGAATATGTGATATTCAGAAACGTGCAACACATCTGAAAACTCATTTCTTCAAACTCATATTAAGTGCAATAGTGTGTAACAGGAGCTCAAATAAGTATGTAATATCGTCATATTCACTGTATATAGATGGATTTCGCGATGATCAGAAACATAAATCACATATGAAAACACATTTCGGAAATAGCACAATAACTACAAAAAGAACTCGAATTAGGAGGTATTAGTATCAAATTCACTGTTTAAAGTTTCTATATGCGATATTCAGAAACGGACAACGCATTTATAAACACATTTCTACAATCACACATTAAGTGGAATAGTAATCATCTAGAGCTGGAATAAGTTTGAGATATCGTCATATTCACTGTTTCTAGAAGGAATTTGCAATATTCAGTATCGTACATCACATAAGAAAACACATTTAGGAAATTGCACATTGTGTACAAAAGGAACTTGAATAAGGCTGAATTAGCGTCACATTCAACGTTTATATTGTGACAAAGCCAGAAAAGCCTAGAAACTTATTGAAGGAGGAGCAAGCCAGAAAGAACGAGAAACGACGGAGTCTGGAAACATCGCGGCCCTAGTGGACGGGCGGCAGGCGAGCGCTAGTGGGCGTGACAGCTGCATGGCTATTGGAGCCGCGTGCCGACGGGTGCGTCCTACTCCCTGGCGCGGTGAGTGACGGTGCGCGCTCGTGGGAGGGGCCAGAGGTGGAGCCACGCGCCCCGCGCGGACATTCTAGACAATGCGCGGGCGGAGAACTTTCGGGAGACCGGGTCTGGAATATTCGTCGGCCCTATATATGGGGCCGCGAGCGAGCTGAGCAGTCAGTCAAGGAGAGTCAGTCAGAGACGGCAACGAGGAGTGATGAGTCAGTCAGTCAACGAATGAGAGTAACAGTGAGAGTCAGTGTGAAGAGTCCGAGTGAAGAGCCCGTGAAGAGACAGAATCAGCGAGAGGCAGTCCGTGAGTAGCGGCGAGTGTCAGCGTCAGAGGGTGAATTGTACAGCGGCAGCGAGGACTGTGGAGTTGACCGGCGACGTGGAATCATCTCGACTGGGAGTCCGCACAGTGGATTGGAACGGAACAGTGCTGTAATTAGGACTGAGCACAGTGAGAGTGAGCACTGAACAGGACAGTGAACTGGCAAATAGTCTGGAGTTTTCTGGCTGTATTGAATATTGTTGTAGGAAATAAAGAAACCTCCATCCTTCAATTATAAACTCGGTGTTCTCATTTTGAACCCCGACGAGCCCTTGTTACACTGGTGTCAGAAGTGGGATATAATTGAAGGAAGGCAAGATGGAGGAACGCAAGATGGAGGACATGTTCAAATCATTTCTTCAGCAGATGACAGAGAAAATGGACCAGCTGAACGAGAAAATGGACCAGCTGAACGAGAAAATGGACCAGCGATATGAACAGATGAACGAGAAAATGGACCAGCAGAACTCCGAAGTGAAAGAAATAAGAGGAATTATAAGGGAAATGAAGAACCTGCACTTAGGCCCGAAGGAAGAACTCGAGCAGGAACTGAAACCGGCCAAGGAAAGATTAAATGAACCGGACAGCGAACTGGTGGCCGTGAAGAATGAACTAGAGAGACCGGCCAAGGTGGAAGAACAGGAAGTGCAGAAAGAGGACATGGCCATCACCGTACCACCAGCTACCGAAGGGGAAGATCACGCCCTGAGTGGACAACAGCGGAACGACGTAGACGCAGCACAGTCACCGCGGAACGACGTGGATGCCGGGGAGACGCTGCGTGGCGACGTTGATGAAGGACAGACACCGCGAGACGGTGGGGACGAAGGAAAGACACCGCGGGACGACGTGGACGCCGGAGAGACACCGCGGGACGACGTGGACGTAGGACAAACATCGAGGGACGTCATGTCAGGCAAGGGACCGACGTTAGACGAGGTAGCCAGTCGCGGCGCCATCTACGAGGGCTATGGGAACCAGCAGGACGCCCTATTGGTCAGGGACAGGGTCCTGAAAGGAAGCTGGGAGTCTGCGGATGAGAAGGCGACTGCGGAACAGCTAGTCCTTCCAAGAGCCGGAGTCAAGGAGGTCCTGGAGGAAGTCCACGCAGGAGCAACAGGTGACCACTCGGGAGCGAACCGGATCCTCGACAAACTGCGGAGAATGTTCTACTGGTTGCACCAATGGAGTGACGCCGAGAGGCGGCGTGAACAACGCGACACCTGTGCTGCCAGCAGAGGGCCTAGAACTTGCAGCCGTGGGGCCATGAGGCAATACAACGTGGCAGGCCCATGTTCCATTACTGATGACGGAAATCGGCACCTGTTGTTGGCCATGCATTAGTTCACCAAGTGGCCAGAAGTCTACCGCATCCAACGACAGCCAAAGGGAAGATGCTGGTAGTTCACCTGAACCATCTGGCGGTATATCATGGGGCACTTCGGGACGAAGGCCCTTAAGGAGGGGGCAATGTGACAAAGCCAGAAAAGCCTAGAAACTTATTGAAGGAGGAGCAAGCCAGAAAGAACGAGAAACGACGGAGTCTGGAAACATCGCGGCCCTAGTGGACGGGCGGCAGGCGAGCGCTAGTGGGCGTGACAGCTGCATGGCTATTGGAGCCGCGTGCCGACGGGTGCGTCCTACTCCCTGGCGCGGTGAGTGACGGTGCGCGCTCGTGGGAGGGGCCAGAGGTGGAGCCACGCGCCCCGCGCGGACATTCTAGACAATGCGCGGGCGGAGAACTTTCGGGAGACCGGGTCTGGAATATTCGTCGGCCCTATATATGGGGCCGCGAGCGAGCTGAGCAGTCAGTCAAGGAGAGTCAGTCAGAGACGGCAACGAGGAGTGATGAGTCAGTCAGTCAACGAATGAGAGTAACAGTGAGAGTCAGTGTGAAGAGTCCGAGTGAAGAGCCCGTGAAGAGACAGAATCAGCGAGAGGCAGTCCGTGAGTAGCGGCGAGTGTCAGCGTCAGAGGGTGAATTGTACAGCGGCAGCGAGGACTGTGGAGTTGACCGGCGACGTGGAATCATCTCGACTGGGAGTCCGCACAGTGGATTGGAACGGAACAGTGCTGTAATTAGGACTGAGCACAGTGAGAGTGAGCACTGAACAGGACAGTGAACTGGCAAATAGTCTGGAGTTTTCTGGCTGTATTGAATATTGTTGTAGGAAATAAAGAAACCTCCATCCTTCAATTATAAACTCGGTGTTCTCATTTTGAACCCCGACGAGCCCTTGTTACAATATGTTGAATATGTGATATTCAGAAACGGACAACGCATCTAGAAACACATTTCTACAAACACACATTAATTGCAATAAAAGCTCGTATAAGTACGTAATATCGTCATATTCACTGTTTATAGATGGAATTCGCGATGTTCAGAAACATAAATCACATTTGAAAACACATTTCGGAAATAGCAAAATAAGTACAAAAGTAACTTTTTATAATGCTGTATTAGCATCAAATTCACCGTTTATAGGTTGAATATGTGATATTCAGAAACGTAGAACGCATCTGAAAAAACATTTCTACAAACTCTTATTAAATGCAATAGTATGTAAGAGGAGCTCGAATAAGTATGTAATATCGGCATATTCACTGTTTATAGTTGGAATTCGCGATATTCAGAAACATATATCACATGTGAAAACACATTTCGGAAATGGAAGAAAAAGTACAAAAGGAACTCGAATAAGGATGAATTAGCGTAAAATTCACTGTTTAAAGCTTGAATATGCGAAATTCAGAAACGGAAAACACATCCGTAAACAGATTTCTACAATCACACATTAATTGCAATAAAAGCTCGAATAAGGACGTAATATCGTCATATTCACTGTTTATAGATGGAATTCGCGATGTTCAGAAACATAAATCACATATGAAATCACATTTCGGAAATAACACCATAAGTACAATAAGAACTCGAATTAGGCTAAATTAGTATCAAATTCACTGTATAAAGTATCAATATGCGATATTCAGAAACGTACAACGCATTTATAAACACATTTCTACAATCACACATTAAGTGGAATAGTAATCATCTAGAGCTGGAATAAGTTTGAGATATCGTCATATTCACTGTTTCTAGAAGGAATTTGCAATATTCAGAATCGTAAATCACATATCTAAACACATTTAGGAAATTGCACATTGTGTACAAAAGGAACTTGAATAAGGCTGAATTAGCGTCACATTCAACGTTTATATGTTGAATATGTGATATTCAGAAACGGACCACGCATCTAGAAACACATTTCTACAAACACACATTAATTGCAATAAAAGCTCGAATAAGTACGTAATATCGTCATATTCATTGTTTATAGATGGAATTCGCGATAATCTGAAACATATATCACATGTGGAAACACATTTCGGAAATGGAAGAAAAAGTAAAAAAGGAACTCGAATAAGGATGAATTAGCGTAAAATTCACTGTTTAAAGCTTGAATATGCGAAATTCAGAAACGGAAAACACATCCGTAAACAGATTTCTACAATCAAACATAAATTGCAATAAAAGCTCGAATAAGTACGAAATATCGTCATATTCACTGTTTATAGATGGAATTCGCGATGTTCAGAAACATAAATCACATATGAAAACACATTTCGGAAATAACACAATAAGTACAATAAAAACTCGAATTAGGCTAAATTAGTATCAAATTTACTGTTTAAAGTTTCAATATGCGATATTCAGAAACGTACAACGCATCTGAAAACACATTTCTACAAACTCACATTAAACGCAATAGTATGTAACAGGAGCTCGAATAAGTATGTAAAATCGACATATTCACTGTTTATAGATGGAATTCGAGATATTCAGAGACATAAATCACATATCAAAACACATTTAGGAAATTGCATTTTAAGTACAAAAGGAACTAGAATAATGCTGTATTAGCATCAAATTCACCGTTTATAGGTTGAATATGTGATATTCAGAAACGTACAACGCATCTGAAAAAAACATTTCTACAAACTCACATTAAGTGCAATAGTATGTAAGAGGACCTCGAATTAGTATGTAATATCGTCATATTCACTGTTTATAGATGGAATTCGCGATATTCAGAAACATATATCACATGTGAAAACACATTTCGGAAATGGAAGAAAAAGTACAAAAGGAACTCGAATAAGGATGAATTAGCGAAAAATTGACTGTTTAAAGCTTGAATATGCGAAATTCAGAAACGGAAAACACATCCGTAAACAGATTTCTACAATCACACATTAATTGCAATAAAAGCTCGAATAAGTACGTAATATCGTCATATTCACTGTTTATAGATGGAATTCGCGATGTTCAGAAACATAAATCACCTATGAAAACACAATTCGGAAATAACACAATAAGTACAATAAGAACTCGAATTAGGCTAAATTAGTATCAAATTCACTGTTTAAAGTTTCAATATGCGATATTCAGAAACGTACAACGCATCTGAGAACACATTTCTACATACTCACATTAAATGCAATAGTATGTAACAGGAGCTCGAATAAGTATGTAATATCATCATATTCACTGTTTATAGTTGGTATTAGAGATATTCAGAGACATAAATCACATATGAAAACACATTTAGGAAATTGCATATTAAGTACAAAAGGAACTTGAATAATGGTGTATTAGGGTCAAATTCACCGTTTATAGGTTAAATATGTGATATTCAGAAACGGACAACGCATTTGAAAACACATTTCTAGAAACTCACATTAAGTGCAATAGTATGTAAGAGGAGCTCGAATAAGTATGTAATATCGTCTTATTCACTGTTTATAGATGGAATTCGCGATGTTCAGAAACATAAATCACATATGAAAACACATTTCGGAAAAAGCACAATAAGTACAATAAGAACTCGAATTAGGGTATATTATTATCAAATTCACTGTTTAAAGTTTCAATATGCGATATTCAGAAACGTACAACGCATCTGAAAACACATTTATACAAACACACATTAAATGCAATAGTATGTAACAGGAGCTCGAATAAGTATGTAATATCGTCAAATTCACTGTTTATAGATGGAATTCGAGATATACAGAGACATAAATCACATATCAAAACATATTTAAGAAATTGCATATTAAGTACAAAAAGAACTTGAATAATGCTGTATTAGCATCAAATTCACCGTTTATAGGTTGAATATGTGATATTCAGAAACGTGCAACACATCTGAAAACTCATTTCTTCAAACTCACATTAAGTGCAATAGTGTGTAACAGGAGCTCAAATAAGTATGTAATATCGTCATATTCACTGTATATAGATGGATTTCGCGATGATCAGAAACATAAATCACATATGAAAACACATTTCGGAAATAGCACAATAACTACAAAAAGAACTCGAATTAGGAGGTATTAGTATCAAATTCACTGTTTAAAGATTCTATATGCGATATTCAGAAACGGACAACGCATTTATAAACACATTTCTACAATCACACATTAAGTGGAATAGTAATCATCTAGAGCTGGAATAAGTTTGAGATATCGTCATATTCACTGTTTCTAGAAGGAATTTGCAATATTCAGTATCGTACATCACATAAGAAAACACATTTAGGAAATTGCACATTGTGTACAAAAGGAACTTGAATAAGGCTGAATTAGCGTCACATTCAACGTTTATATGTTGAATATGTGATATTCAGAAACGGACAACGCATCTAGAAACATATTTCTACAAACACACATTAATTGCAAGAAAAGCTCGAATAAGTACGTAATATCGTCATATTAACTGTTTATAGATGGAATTCGCGATGTTCAGAAACATAAATCCCATTTGAAAACACATTTCGGAAATAGCAAAATAAGTACAAAAGGAACTTTTTATAATGCTGTATTAGCATCAAATTCACCGTTTATAGGTTGAATATGTGATATTCAGAAACGGACAACGCATTTGAAAACACATTTCTACAAACTCTTATTAAATGCAATAGTATGTAAGAGGAGCTCCAATAAGTATGTAATATCGTCATATTAACTGTTTATAGATGGAATTCGCGATATTCAGAAACATATATCACATGTGAAAACACATTTCGGAAATGGAAGAAAAAGTACAAAAGGAACTCGAATAAGGATGAATTAGTGTAAAATTCACTGTTTAAAGCTTGAATATGCGAAATTCAGAAACGGAAAACACATCCGTAAACAGATTTCTACAATCAAACATTAATTGCAATAAAAGCTCGAATAAGTACGTAATATCGTCATATTCACTGTTTATAGATGGAATTCGCGATGTTCAGAAACATAAATCACATATGAAAACACATTTCGGAAATAACACAATAAGTACAATAAGAACTCGAATTAGGCTAAATTAGTATCAAATTCACTGTTTAAAGTATCAATATGCGATATTCAGAAACGTACAACGCATATGAAAACACATTTCTACAAACACACATTAAATGCAATAGTATGTAACAGGAGCTCGAATAAGTATGTAATATCGACATATTCACTGTATATAGATGGAATTCGCGATATTCAGAAACATATATCACATGTGAAAACACATTTCGGAAATTGAAGAAAAAGTACAAAAGGAAATCGAATAAGGCTGAATTAGTGTAAAATTCACTGTTTAAAGCATGAATATGCGAAATTCAGAAACGGACAACACATCCATAAACAGATTTCTACAATCACACATTAAGTGGAATAGTAATTATGTGGAGCTGGAAAAGTATGAGATATCGTCATATTCATTGTTTATAGAAGGAATTTGCAATATTCAGAAACATAAATCACGTATGAAAACACAATTTGGAAATTGGATATTAAGTACAAAAGGAACTTGAGTAATGCTGTATTAGCATCAAATTCACCGTTTATAGGTTGAATATGTGATATTCAGAAACGTACAACGCATCTGAAAACACATTTCTACAAACTCACATTAAATGCAATAGTATGTAACAGGAGCTCGAATAAGTATGTAATATCGTCATATTCACTGTTTATAGATGGAATTCGAGATATTCAGAGACATAAATCACATATCTAAACACATTTAGGAAATTGCATATTAAGTACAAAAGGAACTAGAATAATGCTGTATTAGCATCAAATTCAACGTTTATATGTTGAATATGTGATATTCAGAAACGGACAACGCATCTAGAAACACATTTCTACAAACACACATTAATTGCAATAAAAGCTTGTATAAGTACGTAATATCGTCATATTCACTGTTTATAGATGGAATTCACGATGTTCAGAAACATAAATCACATTTGAAAACACATTTCGGAAATAGCAAAATAAGTACAAAAGGAACTTTTTATAATGCTGTATTAGCATCAAATTCACCGTTTATAGGTTGAATATGTGATATTCAGAAACGTACAACGCATCTGAAAAAAACATTTCTACAAACTCTTATTAAATGCAATAGTATGTAAGAGGAGCTCCAATATGTATGTAATATCGTCATATTCACTGTTTATAGATGGAATTCGCGATATTCAGAAACATATATCACATGTGAAAACACATTTCGGAAATGGAAGAAAAAGTACAAAAGGAACTCGAATAAGGATGAATTAGCGTAAAATTCACTGTTTAAAGCATGAATATGCGAAATTCAGAAACGGACAACACATCCATAAACAGATTTCTACAATCACACATTAAGTGGAATAGTAATTATGTGGAGCTGGAAAAGTATGAGATATCGTCATATTCATTGTTTATAGAAGGAATTTGCAATATTCAGAAACATAATCCACGTATGAAAACACAATTTGGAAATTGTACTTAATGTACAAAAGGAACTTGAATAATGCTGTATTAGCATCAAATTCACCGTTTATAGGTTGAATATGTGATATTCACAAACGTGCCACACATCTGAAAACTCATTTCTTCAAACTCACATTAAGTGCAATAGTGTGTAACAAGAGCTCAAATAAGTATGTAATATCGTCATATTCACTGTTTATAGATGGAATTCGCGATCTTCAGAAACATAAATCACATTTGAAAACACATTTCGGAAATAGCACAATAAGTACAATAAGAACTCGAATTAGGCTAAATTAGTATCAAATTCACTGTTTAAAGTTTCAATATGCGATATTCAGAAACGTACAACGCATCTGAAAACACATTTCTACAAACTCACATTAAATGCAATAGTATGTAACAGGAGCTCGAATAAGTATGTAATATCGTCATATTCACTGTTTATAGATGGAATTCGAGATATTCAGAAACATATATCACATGTGAAAACACATTTCGGAAATGGAAGAAAAAGTACAAAAGGAACTCGAATAAGGATGAATTAGCGTAAAATTCACTGTTTAAAGCTTGAATATGCGAAATTCAGAAACGGAAAACACATCCGTAAACAGATTTCTACAATCACACATTAATTGCAATAAAAGCTCGAATAAGGACGTAATATCGTCATATTCACTGTTTATAGATGGAATTCGCGATGTTCAGAAACATAAATCACATATGAAAACACATTTCGGAAATAACACCATAAGTACAATAAGAACTCGAATTAGGCTAAATTAGTATCAAATTCACTGTTTAAAGTATCAATATGCGATATTCAGAAACGTACAACGCATATGAAAACACATTTCTACAAACACACATTAAATGCAATAGTATGTAACAGGAGCTCGAATAAGTATGTAATATCGACATATTCACTGTATATAGATGGAATTCGCGATATTCAGAAACATATATCACATGTGAAAACACATTTCGGAAATTGAAGAAAAAGTACAAAATGAAATCGAATAACGCTGAATTAGTGTAAAATTCACTGTTTAAAGCATGAATATGCGAAATTCAGAAACGGACAACACATCCATAAACAGATTTCTACAATAACACATTAAGTGGAATAGTAATTATGTGGAGCTGGAAAAGTATGAGATATCGTCATATTCATTGTTTATAGAAGGAATTTGCAATATTCAGAAACATAAATCACGTATGAAAACACAATTTGGAAATTGGATATTAAGTACAAAAGGAACTTGAATAATGCTGTATTAGCATCAAATTCACCATTTATAGGTTGAATATGTGATATTCAGAAACGTGCCACACACTTGAAAACTCATTTCTTCAAACTCACATTAAGTGCAATAGTATGTAACAAGAGTTCAAATAAGTATGCAATATCGTCATATTCACTGTTTATAGATGGATTTCGCGATCTTCAGAAACATAAATCACATTTGAAAACACATTTCGGAAATAGCACAATAAGTACAATAAGAACTCGAATTAGGCTAAATTAGTATCAAATTCACTGTTTAAAGTTTCAATATGCGATATTCAGAAACGTACAACGCATCTGAAAACACATTTCTACAAACTCACATTAAATGCAATAGTATGTAAGAGGAGCTCGAATAAGTATGTAATATCGTCATATTCACTGTTTATAGATGGAATTCGAGATATTCAGAGACATAAATCACATATCTAAACACATTTAGGAAATTGCATATTAAGTACAAAAGGAACTAGAATAATGCTGTATTAGCATCAAATTCACCGTTTATAGGTTGAATATGTGATATTCAGAAACGTAGAACGCATCTGAAAAAACTTTTCTACAAACTCTTATTAAATGCAATAGTATGTAAGAGGAGCTCGAATAAGTATGCAATATCGGCATATTCACTGTTTATAGATGGAATTCGCGATATTCAGAAACATATATCACATGTGAAAACACATTTCGGAAATGGAAGAGAAAGTGCAAAAGGAACTCGAATAAGGATGAATTAGCGTAAAATTCACTGTTTAAAGCTTGAATATGCAAAATTCAGAAACGGACAACACATCCGTAAACAGATTTCTACAATCACACATTAATTGCAATAAAAGCTCGAATAAGTACGTAATATCGTCATACTCACTGTTTATAGATGGAATTCGCGATGTTCAGAAACATAAATCACATATGAAAACACATTTCGGAAATAGCACAATAAGTACAATACTCGAATTAGGCTAAATTAGTATCAAATTTACTGTTTAAAGTTTCAATATGCGATATTCAGAAACGTACAACGCATCTGAAAACACATTTCTACAAACTCACATTAAACGCATTAGTATGTGTAGCAATTCATATTTTATAGGTTAATTTAATTGCTACAGTTTCTATTGTTTTGCCTGTGATGTGAGCTAGAGAGAAAGTAAGAGTATTTAAAAGTCTGCCTGTATGAGCAGCTGACGTGTCATTGCCCTCTCTCCTCTAGTCCTTGGCAACACTGTCATTTTATATGCCGTCTGGCATCATGGCTTGCTTCTGACGCATTGCAGTGTTGGGCTCGCTCGGCCGATGTTTGTCTAGATTGAATGTGTTAATCTGTATTATTGGGAGAAAGGATTTCGATTCAGTTTTGTTTTATGGATGTGGTAAAAGTAAATACGATTGGCTAATTATGCATGATGGCCGTGTCTGCAGAATGTATGATGACGTCATTTGTAAGATCTCTATAAAAGGGCATGGGACATTTCCCACGCCCTCATTTGCATCTACGTGGTCCGGGGAATGGTATGTAGTTCTATTATGATTTAAAGCGCCAATATTTAGGCGCCATTTTGGCTTCGTTTCTTCTCTTGGATCATGTTTCAAATACTTGGAAGTTGTATAGAATGAAATATGTTAGTATATAAGTGCGGGAACTGCATGGTTATGTAATTATGTCATTTTAGGTTTGCCCAAGCATGCGTTTTGTGTCTTTTGCATTTTGTGATTTGATGGTGGCGTTGTAGAAGTTAATGAAGTTTAAGATAGAGCATTTAGTATGAAGATGTGTCAGATATTAGCAGATGATTTGTTTGGCCACCATCATTATGTAGAGTAATTATGCAAGACGGTTAAATTTGTTGCATGCTGGGATATTATTTGTAGAGGTTGGGTCTTTCGTATTTTTCTTTCAAGCAGTATCCCCTTTTCTTCCACGTTCCTGAACATGTATTGTTTTCCAAATTTAATTGTCTTTTATTTATATATTTTGTTCCCCGTTTTTGATATCCACATTTCGCAAATGAGCCTGGCCTAGTAAATGGATAGCAAAGGTCAGTTTTGTCTTTAGGCCTAGATGTTTCTTCAGCATGTGTAATCGGATGTGTAGATGCATGGATGGATGTGTCTGCGCAGAATATTGGATGCTTGCATTAAAAGGTATGATTGTATGATATTCAAGTACTTGTATATTTTATTTTAATTGAAAGGGTACAGTATTATATTTGTAAATATTTAGCCGCATGAAATTTATGTTATTAGCAGATACAAATTAATGGAAATTTATTTAAGATCTGTATGTAAAATTATATGCCTTCTATTTCAGGATAAACGAGAATTATTATGGAGCTTCACACCGATTAATATATTTATGTTTAAATGGGGCCTTCAGTCCAAATAATATGTCTCCTTTCAGCTTTTAATATTTCTTATTCACACTTTTGTTCCACTGTCTAACACATGTTCACATAGTGTATGTAATACTACTTTATTTTAATACATTTTATATTAGCTTCCACAAGAAGTAAAGATGGCGAAGAGGCTGGAAGTCATGTCCAAGCTCTTCGTATTTCCTCTTGTTTCCCCTTCCCTCGGTCTAATTTACAGTGCCTCTGAGGAAGAATATGGTGCCCAGCTGATTGAAGAAAGAAGAATGTTGTTGTCTGGTGACCGAGAGGGTGGGAGGGGATAACATATGTAACAGGAGCTCGAATAAGTATGTAAAATCGACATATTCACTGTTTATAGATGGAATTCGAGATATTCAGAGACATAAATCACATATCAAAACACATTTAGGAAATAGCATATTAAGTACAAAAGGAACTAGAATAATGCTGTATTAGCATCAAATTCACCGTTTATAGGTTGAATATGTGATATTCAGAAACGTACAACGCATCTGAAAAAACATTTCTACAAACTCACATTAAGTGCAATAGTATGTAAGAGGACCTCGAATTAGTATGTATTATCGTCATATTCACTGTTTATAGTGGAATTCGCGATATTCAGAAACATATATCACATGTGAAAACACATTTCGGAAATAGCACAATAAGTACAATAAGAACTCGAATTAGGCTAAATTAGTATCAAATTCACTGTTTAAAGTTTCAATATGCGATATTCAGAAACGTACAACGCATCTGAAATCACATTTCTACAAACTCACATTAAATGCAATAGTATGTAACAGGAGCTCGAATAAGTATGTAATATCATCATATTCACTGTTTATAGATGGAATTAGAGATATTCAGAGACATAAATCACATATGAAAACACATTTAGGAAATTGCATATTAAGTACAAAAGGAACTTGAATAATGGTGTATTAGGGTCAAATTCACCGTTTATAGGTTAAATATGTGATATTCAGAAACGGACAACGCATTTGAAAACACATTTCTAGAAACTCACATTAAGTGCAATAGTATGTAAGAGGAGCTCGAATAAGTATGTAATATCATCTTATTCACTGTTTATAGATGGAATTCGCGATGTTCAGAAACATAAATCACATATGAAAACACATTTCGGAAAAAGCACAATAAGTACAATAAGAACTCGAATTAGGGTATATTATTATCAAATTCACTGTTTAAAGTTTCAATATGCGATATTCAGAAACGTACAACGCATCTGGAAAAACACATTTATACAAACACACATTAAATGCAATAGTATGTAACAGGAGCTCGAATAAGTATGTAATATCGTCAAATTCACTGTTTATTGATGGAATTCGAGATATTCAGAGACATAAATCACATATCAAAACACATTTAAGAAATTGCATATTAAGTACAAAAAGAACTTGAATAATGCTGTATTAGCATCAAATTCACCGTTTATAGGTTGAATATGTGATATTCAGAAACGTACAACGCATCTGAAAAAACATTTCTACAAACTCACATTAAGTGCAATAGGATGTAAGAGGAGCTCGAATAAGTATGTAATATCGTCATATTCACTGTATATAGATGGAATTCGCGATATTCAGAAACATATATCACATGTGAAAACACATTTCGGAAATGGACGAAAAAGTACAAAAGGAACTCGAATAAGGCTGAATTAGCGTAAAATTCACTGTTTAAAGCATGAATATGCGAAATTCAGAAACGGACAACCCATCCATAAACAGATATCTACAATCACACATTAAGTGGAATAGTAATTATGTGGAGCTGGAAAAGTATGAGATATCGTCATATTCATTGTTTATAGAAGGAATTTGCAATATTCAGAAACATAAATCACGTATGAAAATACAATTTGGAAATTGCATATTATGTACAAAAGGAACTTGAATAATGCTGTATTAGCATCAAATTCAACGTTTATAGGTTGAATATGTGATATTCAGAAACGGACAACGCATTTGAAAACACATTTCTAGAAACTCACATTAAGTGCAATAGTATGTAAGAGGAGCTCGAATAAGTATGTAATATCATCTTATTCACTGTTTATAGATGGAATTCGCGATGTTCAGAAACATAAATCACATATGAAAACACATTTCGGAAAAAGCACAATAAGTACAATAAGAACTCGAATTAGGGTATATTATTATCAAATTCACTGTTTAAAGTTTCAATATGCGATATTCAGAAACGTACAACGCATCTGAAAACACATTTCTACAAACTCACATTAAACGCAATAGTATGTAACAGGAGCTCGAATAAGTATGTAAAATCGACATATTCACTGTTTATAGATGGAATTCGAGATATTCAGAGACATAAATCACATATCAAAACACATTTAGGAAATTGCATATTAAGTACAAAAGGAACTAGAATAATGCTGTATTAGCATCAAATTCACCGTTTATAGGTTGAATATGTGATATTCAGAAACGTACAACGCATCTGAAAAAACATTTCTACAAACTCACATTAAGTGCAATAGTATGTAAGAGGACCTCGAATTAGTATGTAATATCGTCATATTCACTGTTTATAGATGGAACTCGCGATATTCAGAAACATATATCACATGTGAAAACACATTTCGGAAATGGAATAAAAAGTACAAAAGGAACTCGAATAAGGATGAATTAGCGTAAAATTCACTGTGTAAAGCTTGAATATGCGAAATTCAGAAACGGAAAACACATCCGTAAACAGATTTCTACAATCACATATTAATTGCAATAAAAGCTCGAATAAGTACGTAATTTCGTCATATTCATTGTTTATAGATGGAATTCGCGATGTTCAGAAACATAAATCACATATGAAAACACATTTCGGAAATAACACAATAAGTACATTAAGAACTCGAATTAGTCTAAATTAGTATCAAATTCACTGTTTAAAGTTTCAATATGTGATATTCAGAAACGTACAACGCATCTGAATACACATTTCTACAAACTCACATTAAATGGAATAGTATGTAACAGGAGCTCGAATAAGTATGTAATATCATCATATTCACTGTTTATAGATGGAATTAGAGATAATCAGAGACATAAATCACATATGAAAACACATTTAGGAAATTGCATATTAAGTACAAAAGGAACTTGAATAATGGTGTATTAGGGTCAAATTCACCGTTTATAGGTTAAATATGTAATATTCAGAAACGGACAACGCATTTGAAAACACATTTCTAGAAACTCACATTAAGTGCAATAGTATGTAAGAGGAGCTCGAATAAGTATGTAATATCGTCATATTCACTGTATATAGATGGAATTCGCGATATTCAGAAACATATATCACATGTGAAAACACATTTCGGAAATGGAAGAAAAAGTACAAAAGGAAATCGAATAAGGCTGAATTAGCGTAAAATTCACTGTTTAAAGCATGAATATGCGAAATTCAGAAACGGACAACACATCCATAAACAGATTTCTACAATCACACATTAAGTGGAATAGTAATTATGTGGAGCTGGAAAAGTATGAGATATCGTCATATTCATTGTTTATAGAAGGAATTTGCAATATTCAGAAACATAAATCACAAATGAAAACACATTTCGGAAAAAGCACAATAAGTACAATAAGAACTCGAATTAGGCTATATTAGTATCATATTCACTGTTTAAAGTTTCAATATGCGATATTCAGAAACGTACAACGCATCTGAAAACACATTTCTACAAACACACATTAAATGCAATAGTATGTAACAAGAGCTCGAATAAGTATGTAATATCGTCATATTCACTGTTTATAGATGGAATTCGAGATATTCAGAGACATAAATCACATATTAAAACACATTTAAGAAATTGCATATTAAGTACAAAAAGAACTTGAATAATGCTGTATTAGCATCAAATTCACCGTTTATAGGTTGAATATGTGATATTCAGAAACGTACAACGCATCTGAAAAAACATTTCTACAAACTCACATTAAGTGCAATAGGATGTAAGAGGAGCTCGAATATGTATGTAATATCGTCATATTCACTGTATATAGATGGAATTCGCGATATTCAGAAACATATATCACATGTGAAAACACATTTCGGAATTGGAAGAAAAAGTACAAAAGGAACTCGAATAAGGCTGAATTAGCGTAAAATTCACTGTTTAAAGCATGAATATGCGAAATTCAGAAACGGACAACCCATCCATAAACAGATTTCTACAATCACACATTAAGTGGAATAGTAATTATGTGGAGCTGGAAAAGTATGAGATATCGTCATTTCATTGTTTATAGAAGGAATTTGCAATATCCAGAAACATAAATCACGTATGAAAATACAATTTGGAAATTGCATATTAAGTACAAAAGGAACTTGAATAATGCTGTATTAGCATCAAATTCACCGTTTATAGGTTGAATATGTGATATTCAGAAACGTGCAACACATCTGAAAACTCATTTCTTCAAACTCACATTAAGTGCAATAGTGTGTAACAGGAGCTCAAATAAGTATGTAATATCGTCATATTCACTGTATATAGATGGATTTCGCGATAATCAGAAACATAAATCACATATGAAAACACATTTCGGAAATAGCACAATAACTACAAAAAGAAGTCGAATTAGGCTGTATTAGTATCAAATTCACTGTTTAAAGATTCTATATGCGATATTCAGAAACAGACAACGCATTTATAAACACATTTCTACAATCACACATTAAGTGGAATAGTAATCATCTAGAGCTGGAATAAGTTTGAGATATCGTCATATTCACTGTTTCTAGAAGGAATTTGCAATATTCAGAATCGTAAATCACATATCTAAACACATTTAGGAAATTGCACATTGTGTACAAAAGGAACTTGAATAAGGCTGAATTAGCGTCACATTCAACGTTTATATGTTGAATATGTGATATTCAGAAACGGACAACCCATCTAGAAACACATTTCTACAAACACACATTAATTGCAATAAAAGCTCGAATAAGTACGTAATATCGTCATATTCATTGTTTATAGATGGAATTCGCGATATTCTGAAACATATATCACATGTGGAAACACATTTCGGAAATGGAAGAAAAAGTACAAAAGGAACTCGAATAAGGATGAATTAGCGTAAAATTCACTGTTTAAAGCATGAATATGCGAAATTCAGAAACGGACAACACATCCATAAACAGATTTCTACAATCACACATTAAGTGGAATAGTAATTATGTGGAGCTGGAAAAGTATGAGATATCGTCATATTCATTGTTTATAGAAGGAATTTGCAATATTCAGAAACATAAATCACGTATGAAAACACAATTTGGAAATTGTACTTAATGTACAAAAGGAACTTGAATAATGCTGTATTAGCATCAAATTCACCGTTTATAGGTTGAATATGTGATATTCACAAACGTGCCACACATCTGAAAACTCATTTCTTCAAACTCACATTAAGTGCAATAGTGTGTAACAAGAGCTCAAATAAGTATGTAATATCGTCATATTCACTGTTTATAGATGGAATTCGCGATCTTCAGAAACATAAATCACATTTGAAAACACATTTCGGAAATAGCACAATAAGTACAATAAGAACTCGAATTAGGCTAAATTAGTATCAAATTCACTGTTTAAAGTTTCAATATGCGATATTCAGAAACGTACAACGCATCTGAAAACACATTTCTACAAACTCACATTAAATGCAATAGTATGTAACAGGAGCTCGAATAAGTATGTAATATCGTCATATTCACTGTTTATAGATGGAATTCGAGATATTCAGAGACATAAATCACATATCTAAACACATTTAGGAAATTGCATATTAAGTACAAAAGGAACTAGAATAATGCTGTATTAGCATCAAATTCACCGTTTATACGTTGAATATGTGATATTCAGAAACGTAGAACGCATCTGAAAAAACATTTCTACAAACTCTTATTAAATGCAATAGTATGTAAGAGGAGCTCGAATAAGTATGTAATATCGGCATATTCACTGTTTATAGATGGAATTCGCGATATTCAGAAACATATATCACATGTGAAAACACATTTCGGAAATGGAAGAAAAAGTACAAAAGGAACTCGAATAAGGATGAATTAGCGTAAAATTCACTGTTTAAAGCTTGAATATGCGAAATTCAGAAACGGAAAACACATCCGTAAACAGATTTCTACAATCACACATTAATTGCAATAAAAGCTCGAATAAGGACGTAATATCGTCATATTCACTGTTTATAGATGGAATTCGCGATGTTCAGAAACATAAATCACATATGAAAACACATTTCGGAAATAACACCATAAGTACAATAAGAACTCGAATTAGGCTAAATTAGTATCAAATTCACTGTTTAAAGTATCAATATGCGATATTCAGGAACGTACAACGCATATGAAAATACATTTCTACAAACACACATTAAATGCAATAGTATGTAACAGGAGCTCGAATAAGTATGTAATATCGACATATTCACTGTATATAGATGGAATTCGCGATATTCAGAAACATATATCACATGTGAAAACAGATTTCGGAAATTGAAGAAAAAGTACAAAATGAAATCGAATAAGGCTGAATTAGTGTAAATTTCACTGTTTAAAGCATGAATATGCGAAATTCAGAAACGGACAACACATCCATAAACAGATTTCTACAATCACACATTAAGTGGAATAGTAATTATGTGGAGCTGGAAAAGTATGAGTTATCGTCATATTCATTGTTTATAGAAGGAATTTGCAATATTCAGAAACATAAATCACGTATGAAAACACAATTTGGAAATTGGATATTAAGTACAAAAGGAACTTGAATAATGCTGTATTAGCATCAAATTCACCGTTTATAGGTTGAATATGTGATATTCAGAAACGTGCCACACACTTGAAAACTCATTTCTTCAAACTCACATTAAGTGCAATAGTATGTAACAAGAGCTCAAATAAGTATGCAATATCGTCATATTCACTGTTTATAGATGGATTTCGCAATCTTCAGAAACATAAATCACATTTGAAAACACATTTCGGAAATAGCACAATAAATACAATAAGAACTCGAATTAGGCTAAATTAGTATCAAATTCACTGTTTAAAGTTTCAATATGCGATATTCAGAAACGTACAACGCATCTGAAAACACATTTCTACAAACTCACATTAAATGCAATAGTATGTAAGAGGAGCTCGAATAAGTATGTAATATCGTCATATTCACTGTTTATAGATGGAATTCGAGATATTCAGAGACATAAATCACATATGAAAACACATTTAGGAAATTGCATATTAAGTACAAAAGGAACTTGAATAATGGTGTATTAGGGTCAAATTCACCGTTTATAGGTTAAATATGTAATATTCAGAAACGGACAACGCATTTGAAAACACATTTCTAGAAACTCACATTAAGTGCAATAGTATGTAAGAGGAGCTCGAATAAGTATGTAATATCGTCTTATTCACTGTTTATAGATGGAATTCGCGATGTTCAGAAACATAAATCACATATAAAAACACATTTAGGAAAAAGCACAATAAGTACAATAAGAACTCGAATTAGGGTATATTATTATCAAATTCACTGTTTAAAGTTTCAATATGCGATATTCAGAAACGTACAACGCATCTGAAAAAAACATTTCTACAAACTCACATTAAGTGCAATAGTATGTAAGAGGAGCTCGAATAAGTATGTAATATCGTCATATTCACTGTATATAGATGGAATTCGCGATATTCAGAAACATATATCACATGTGAAAACACATTTCGGAAATGGAAGAAAAAGTACAAAAGGAAATCGAATAAGGCTGAATTAGCGTAAAATTCACTGTTTAAAGCATGAATATGCGAAATTCAGAAACGGACAACACATCCATAAACAGATTTCTACAATCACACATTAAGTGGAATAGTAATTATGTGGAGCTGGAAAAGTATGAGATATCGTCATATTCATTGTTTATAGAAGGAATTTGCAATATTCAGAAACATAAATCACAAATGAAAACACATTTCGGAAAAAGCACAATAAGTACAATAAGAACTCGAATTAGGCTATATTAGTATCATATTCACTGTTTAAAGTTTCAATATGCGATATTCAGAAACGTACAACGCATCTGAAAACACATTTCTACAAACACACATTAAATGCAATAGTATGTAACAGGAGCTCGAATAAGTATGTAATATCGTCATATTCACTGTTTATAGATGGAATTCGAGATATTCAGAGACATAAATCACATATTAAAACACATTTAAGAAATTGCATATTAAGTACAAAAAGAACTTGAATAATGCTGTATTAGCATCAAATTCACCGTTTATAGGTTGAATATGTGATATTCAGAAACGTACAACGCATCTGAAAAAACATTTCTACAAACTCACATTAAGTGCAATAGGATGTAAGAGGAGCTCGAATATGTATGTAATATCGTCATATTCACTGTATATAGATGGAATTCGCGATATTCAGAAACATATATCACATGTGAAAACACATTTCGGAATTGGAAGAAAAAGTACAAAAGGAACTCGAATAAGGCTGAATTAGCGTAAAATTCACTGTTTAAAGCATGAATATGCGAAATTCAGAAACGGACAACCCATCCATAAACAGATTTCTACAATCACACATTAAGTGGAATAGTAATTATGTGGAGCTGGAAAAGTATGAGATATCGTCATTTCATTGTTTATAGAAGGAATTTGCAATATCCAGAAACATAAATCACGTATGAAAATACAATTTGGAAATTGCATATTAAGTACAAAAGGAACTTGAATAATGCTGTATTAGCATCAAATTCACCGTTTATAGGTTGAATATGTGATATTCAGAAACGTGCAACACATCTGAAAACTCATTTCTTCAAACTCACATTAAGTGCAATAGTGTGTAACAGGAGCTCAAATAAGTATGTAATATCGTCATATTCACTGTATATAGATGGATTTCGCGATGATCAGAAACATAAATCACATATGAAAACACATTTCGGAAATAGCACAATAACTACAAAAAGAAGTCGAATTAGGCTGTATTAGTATCAAATTCACTGTTTAAAGATTCTATATGCGATATTCAGAAACAGACAACGCATTTATAAACACATTTCTACAATCACACATTAAGTGGAATAGTAATCATCTAGAGCTGGAATAAGTTTGAGATATCGTCATATTCACTGTTTCTAGAAGGAATTTGCAATATTCAGAATCGTAAATCACATATCTAAACACATTTAGGAAATTGCACATTGTGTACAAAAGGAACTTGAATAAGGCTGAATTAGCGTCACATTCAACGTTTATATGTTGAATATGTGATATTCAGAAACGGACAACGCATCTAGAAACACATTTCTACAAACACACATTAATTGCAATAAAAGCTCGAATAAGTACGTAATATCGTCATATTCATTGTTTATAGAAGGAATTTGCAATATTCAGAAACATAAATCACGTATGAAAACACAATTTGGAAATTGTACTTAATGTACAAAAGGAACTTGAATAATGCTGTATTAGCATCAAATTCACCGTTTATAGGTTGAATATGTGATATTCACAAACGTGCCACACATCTGAAAACTCATTTCTTCAAACTCACATTAAGTGCAATAGTGTGTAACAAGAGCTCAAATAAGTATGTAATATCGTCATATTCACTGTTTATAGATGGAATTCGCGATCTTCAGAAACATAAATCACATTTGAAAACACATTTCGGAAATAGCACAATAAGTACAATAAGAACTCGAAGTGGCTAAATTAGTATCAAATTCACTGTTTAAAGTTTCAATATGCGATATTCAGAAACGTACAACGCATCTGAAAACACATTTCTACAAACTCACATTAAATGCAATAGTATGTAAGAGGAGCTCGAATAAGTATGTAATATCGTCATATTCACTGTTTATAGATGGAATTCGAGATATTCAGAGACATAAATCACATATCTAAACACATTTAGGAAATTGCATATTAAGTACAAAAGGAACTAGAATAATGCTGTATTAGCATCAAATTCACCGTTTATAGGTTGAATATGTGATATTCAGAAACGTAGAACGCATCTGAAAAAACATTTCTACAAACTCTTATTAAATGCAATAGTATGTAAGAGGAGCTCGAATAAGTATGTAATATCGGCATATTCACTGTTTATAGATGGAATTCGCGATATTCAGAAACATATATCACATGTGAAAACACATTTCGGAAATGGAAGAAAAAGTACAAAAGGAACTCGAATAAGGATGAATTAGCGTAAAATTCACTGTTTAAAGCTTGAATATGCGAAAGTCAGAAACGGAAAACACATCCGTAAACAGATTTCTACAATCACACATTAATTGCAATAAAAGCTCGAATAAGGACGTAATATCGTCATATTCACTGTTTATAGATGGAATTCGCGATGTTAAGAAACATAAATCACATATGAAAACACATTTCGGAAATAACACCATAAGTACAATAAGAACTCGAATTAGGCTAAATTAGTATCAAATTCACTGTTTAAAGTATCAATATGCGATATTCAGAAACGTACAACGCATATGAAAACACATTTCTACAAACACACATTAAATGCAATAGTATGTAACAGGAGCTCGAATAAGTATGTAATATCGACATATTCACTGTATATAGATGGAATTCGCGATATTCAGAAACATATATCACATGTGAAAACACATTTCGGAAATTGAAGAAAAAGTACAAAATGAAATCGAATAAGGCTGAATTAGTGTAAAATTCACTGTTTAAAGCATGAATATGCGAAATTCAGAAACGGACAACACATCCATAAACAGATTTCTACAATCACACATTAAGTGGAATAGTAATTATGTGGAGCTGGAAAAGTATGAGATATCGTCATATTCATTGTTTATAGAAGGAATTTGCAATATTCAGAAACATAAATCACGTATGAAAACACAATTTATAAATTGGATATTAAGTACAAAAGGAACTTGAATAATGCTGTATTAGCATCAAATTCACCGTTTATAGGTTGAATATGTGATATTCAGAAACGTACAACGCATCTGAAAACACATTTCTACAAACTCACATTAAATGCAATAGTATGTAAGAGGAGCTCGAATAAGTATGCAATATCGTCATATTCACTGTTTATAGATGGAATTCGAGATATTCAGAGACATAAATCACATATGAAAACACATTTAGGAAATTGCATATTAAGTACAAAAGGAACTTGAATAATGGTGTATTAGGGTCAAATTCACCGTTTATAGGTTAAATATGTAATATTCAGAAACGGACAACGCATTTGAAAACACATTTCTAGAAACTCACATTAAGTGCAATAGTATGTAAGAGGAGCTCGAATAAGTATGTAATATCGTCTTATTCACTGTTTATAGATGGAATTCGCGATGTTCAGAAACATAAATCACATATCTAAACACATTTAGGAAAAAGCACAATAAGTACAATAAGAACTCGAATTAAGGTATATTATTATCAAATTCACTGTTTAAAGTTTCAATATGCGATATTCAGAAACGTACAACGCATCTGAAAAAAACATTTCTACAAACTCACATTAAGTGCAATAGTATGTAAGAGGAGCTCGAATAAGTATGTAATATCGTCATATTCACTGTATATAGATGGAATTCGCGATATTCAGAAACATATATCACATGTGAAAACACATTTCGGAAATGGAAGAAAAAGTACAAAAGGAAATCGAATAAGGCTGAATTAGCGTAAAATTCACTGTTTAAAGCATGAATATGCGAAATTCAGAAACGGACAACACATCCATAAACAGATTTCTACAATCACACATTAAGTGGAATAGTAATTATGTGGAGCTGGAAAAGTATGAGATATCGTCATATTCATTGTTTATAGAAGGAATTTGCAATATTCAGAAACATAAATCACAAATGAAAACACATTTCGGAAAAAGCACAATAAGTACAATAAGAACTCGAATTAGGCTATATTAGTATCATATTCACTGTTTAAAGTTTCAATATCCGATATTCAGAAACGTACAACGCATCTGAAAACACATTTCTACAAACACACATTAAATGCAATAGTATGTAACAGGAGCTCGAATAAGTATGTAATATCGTCATATTCACTGTTTATAGATGGAATTCGAGATATTCAGAGACATAAATCACATATTAAAACACATTTAAGAAATTGCATATTAAGTACAAAAAGAACTTGAATAATGCTGTATTAGCATCAAATTCACCGTTTATAGGTTGAATATGTGATATTCAGAAACGTACAACGCATCTGAAAAAACATTTCTACAAACTCACATTAAGTGCAATAGGATGTAAGAGGAGCTCGAATATGTATGTAATATCGTCATATTCACTGTATATAGATGGAATTCGCGATATTCAGAAACATATATCACATGTGAAAACACATTTCGGAATTGGAAGAAAAAGTACAAAAGGAACTCGAATAAGGCTGAATTAGCGTAAAATTCACTGTTTAAAGCATGAATATGCGAAATTCAGAAACGGACAACCCATCCATAAACAGATTTCTACAATCACACATTAAGTGGAATAGTAATTATGTGGAGCTGGAAAAGTATGAGATATCGTCATTTCATTGTTTATAGAAGGAATTTGCAATATCCAGAAACATAAATCACGTATGAAAATACAATTTGGAAATTGCATATTAAGTACAAAAGGAACTTGAATAATGCTGTATTAGCATCAAATTCACCGTTTATAGGTTGAATATGTGATATTCAGAAACGTGCAACACATCTGAAAACTCATTTCTTCAAACTCACATTAAGTGCAATAGTGTGTAACAGGAGCTCAAATAAGTATGTAATATCGTCATATTCACTGTATATAGATGGATTTCGCGATGATCAGAAACATAAATCACATATGAAAACACATTTCGGAAATAGCACAATAACTACAAAAAGAAGTCGAATTAGGCTGTATTAGTATCAAATTCACTGTTTAAAGATTCTATATGCGATATTCAGAAACAGACAACGCATTTATAAACACATTTCTACAATCACACATTAAGTGGAATAGTAATCATCTAGAGCTGGAATAAGTTTGAGATATCGTCATATTCACTGTTTCTAGAAGGAATTTGCAATATTCAGAATCGTAAATCACATATCTAAACACATTTAGGAAATTGCACATTGTGTACAAAAGGAACTTGAATAAGGCTGAATTAGCGTCACATTCAACGTTTATATGTTGAATATGTGATATTCAGAAACGGACAACGCATCTAGAAACACATTTCTACAAACACACATTAATTGCAATAAAAGCTCGAATAAGTACGTAATATCGTCATATTCATTGTTTATAGAAGGAATTTGCAATATTCAGAAACATAAATCACGTATGAAAACACAATTTGGAAATTGTACTTAATGTACAAAAGGAACTTGAATAATGCTGTATTAGCATCAAATTCACCGTTTATAGGTTGAATATGTGATATTCACAAACGTGCCACACATCTGAAAACTCATTTCTTCAAACTCACATTAAGTGCAATAGTGTGTAACAAGAGCTCAAATAAGTATGTAATATCGTCATATTCACTGTTTATAGATGGAATTCGCGATCTTCAGAAACATAAATCACATTTGAAAACACATTTCGGAAATAGCACAATAAGTACAATAAGAACTCGAAGTGGCTAAATTAGTATCAAATTCACTGTTTAAAGTTTCAATATGCGATATTCAGAAACGTACAACGCATCTGAAAACACATTTCTACAAACTCACATTAAATGCAATAGTATGTAAGAGGAGCTCGAATAAGTATGTAATATCGTCATATTCACTGTTTATAGATGGAATTCGAGATATTCAGAGACATAAATCACATATCTAAACACATTTAGGAAATTGCATATTAAGTACAAAAGGAACTAGAATAATGCTGTATTAGCATCAAATTCACCGTTTATAGGTTGAATATGTGATATTCAGAAACGTAGAACGCATCTGAAAAAACTTTTCTACAAACTCTTATTAAATGCAATAGTATGTAAGAGGAGCTCGAATAAGTATGCAATATCGGCATATTCACTGTTTATAGATGGAATTCGCGATATTCAGAAACATATATCACATGTGAAAACACATTTCGGAAATGGAAGAGAAAGTGCAAAAGGAACTCGAATAAGGATGAATTAGCGTAAAATTCACTGTTTAAAGCTTGAATATGCAAAATTCAGAAACGGATAACACATCCGTAAACAGATTTCTACAATCACACATTAATTGCAATAAAAGCTCGAATAAGTACGTAATATCGTCATACTCACTGTTTATAGATGGAATTCGCGATGTTCAGAAACATAAATCACATATGAAAACACATTTCGGAAATAGCACAATAAGTACAATACTCGAATTAGGCTAAATTAGTATCAAATTTACTGTTTAAAGTTTCAATATGCGATATTCAGAAACGTACAACGCATCTGAAAACACATTTCTACAAACTCACATTAAACGCATTAGTATGTGTAGCAATTCATATTTTATAGGTTAATTTAATTGCTACAGTTTCTATTGTTTTGCCTGTGATGTGAGCTAGAGAGAAAGTAAGAGTATTTAAAAGTCTGCCTGTATGAGCAGCTGACGTGTCATTGCCCTCTCTCCTCTAGTCCTTGGCAACACTGTCATTTTATATGCCGTCTGGCATCATGGCTTGCTTCTGACGCATTGCAGTGTTGGGCTCGCTCGGCCGATGTTTGTCTAGATTGAATGTGTTAATCTGTATTATTGGGAGAAAGGATTTCGATTCAGTTTTGTTTTATGGATGTGGTAAAAGTAAATACGATTGGCTAATTATGCATGATGGCCGTGTCTGCAGAATGTATGATGACGTCATTTGTAAGATCTCTATAAAAGGGCATGGGACATTTCCCACGCCCTCATTTGCATCTACGTGGTCCGGGGAATGGTATGTAGTTCTATTATGATTTAAAGCGCCAATATTTAGGCGCCATTTTGGCTTCGTTTCTTCTCTTGGATCATGTTTCAAATACTTGGAAGTTGTATAGAATGAAATATGTTAGTATATAAGTGCGGGAACTGCATGGTTATGTAATTATGTCATTTTAGGTTTGCCCAAGCATGCGTTTTGTGTCTTTTGCATTTTGTGATTTGATGGTGGCGTTGTAGAAGTTAATGAAGTTTAAGATAGAGCATTTAGTATGAAGATGTGTCAGATATTAGCAGATGATTTGTTTGGCCACCATCATTATGTAGAGTAATTATGCAAGACGGTTAAATTTGTTGCATGCTGGGATATTATTTGTAGAGGTTGGGTCTTTCGTATTTTTCTTTCAAGCAGTATCCCCTTTTCTTCCACGTTCCTGAACATGTATTGTTTTCCAAATTTAATTGTCTTTTATTTATATATTTTGTTCCCCGTTTTTGATATCCACATTTCGCAAATGAGCCTGGCCTAGTAAATGGATAGCAAAGGTCAGTTTTGTCTTTAGGCCTAGATGTTTCTTCAGCATGTGTAATCGGATGTGTAGATGCATGGATGGATGTGTCTGCGCAGAATATTGGATGCTTGCATTAAAAGGTATGATTGTATGATATTCAAGTACTTGTATATTTTATTTTAATTGAAAGGGTACAGTATTATATTTGTAAATATTTAGCCGCATGAAATTTATGTTATTAGCAGATACAAATTAATGGAAATTTATTTAAGATCTGTATGTAAAATTATATGCCTTCTATTTCAGGATAAACGAGAATTATTATGGAGCTTCACACCGATTAATATATTTATGTTTAAATGGGGCCTTCAGTCCAAATAATATGTCTCCTTTCAGCTTTTAATATTTCTTATTCACACTTTTGTTCCACTGTCTAACACATGTTCACATAGTGTATGTAATACTACTTTATTTTAATACATTTTATATTAGCTTCCACAAGAAGTAAAGATGGCGAAGAGGCTGGAAGTCATGTCCAAGCTCTTCGTATTTCCTCTTGTTTCCCCTTCCCTCGGTCTAATTTACAGTGCCTCTGAGGAAGAATATGGTGCCCAGCTGATTGAAGAAAGAAGAATGTTGTTGTCTGGTGACCGAGAGGGTGGGAGGGGATAACATATGTAACAGGAGCTCGAATAAGTATGTAAAATCGACATATTCACTGTTTATAGATGGAATTCGAGATATTCAGAGACATAAATCACATATCAAAACACATTTAGGAAATAGCATATTAAGTACAAAAGGAACTAGAATAATGCTGTATTAGCATCAAATTCACCGTTTATAGGTTGAATATGTGATATTCAGAAACGTACAACGCATCTGAAAAAACATTTCTACAAACTCACATTAAGTGCAATAGTATGTAAGAGGACCTCGAATTAGTATGTATTATCGTCATATTCACTGTTTATAGTGGAATTCGCGATATTCAGAAACATATATCACATGTGAAAACACATTTCGGAAATAGCACAATAAGTACAATAAGAACTCGAATTAGGCTAAATTAGTATCAAATTCACTGTTTAAAGTTTCAATATGCGATATTCAGAAACGTACAACGCATCTGAAATCACATTTCTACAAACTCACATTAAATGCAATAGTATGTAACAGGAGCTCGAATAAGTATGTAATATCATCATATTCACTGTTTATAGATGGAATTAGAGATATTCAGAGACATAAATCACATATGAAAACACATTTAGGAAATTGCATATTAAGTACAAAAGGAACTTGAATAATGGTGTATTAGGGTCAAATTCACCGTTTATAGGTTAAATATGTGATATTCAGAAACGGACAACGCATTTGAAAACACATTTCTAGAAACTCACATTAAGTGCAATAGTATGTAAGAGGAGCTCGAATAAGTATGTAATATCATCTTATTCACTGTTTATAGATGGAATTCGCGATGTTCAGAAACATAAATCACATATGAAAACACATTTCGGAAAAAGCACAATAAGTACAATAAGAACTCGAATTAGGGTATATTATTATCAAATTCACTGTTTAAAGTTTCAATATGCGATATTCAGAAACGTACAACGCATCTGGAAAAACACATTTATACAAACACACATTAAATGCAATAGTATGTAACAGGAGCTCGAATAAGTATGTAATATCGTCAAATTCACTGTTTATTGATGGAATTCGAGATATTCAGAGACATAAATCACATATCAAAACACATTTAAGAAATTGCATATTAAGTACAAAAAGAACTTGAATAATGCTGTATTAGCATCAAATTCACCGTTTATAGGTTGAATATGTGATATTCAGAAACGTACAACGCATCTGAAAAAACATTTCTACAAACTCACATTAAGTGCAATAGGATGTAAGAGGAGCTCGAATAAGTATGTAATATCGTCATATTCACTGTATATAGATGGAATTCGCGATATTCAGAAACATATATCACATGTGAAAACACATTTCGGAAATGGACGAAAAAGTACAAAAGGAACTCGAATAAGGCTGAATTAGCGTAAAATTCACTGTTTAAAGCATGAATATGCGAAATTCAGAAACGGACAACCCATCCATAAACAGATATCTACAATCACACATTAAGTGGAATAGTAATTATGTGGAGCTGGAAAAGTATGAGATATCGTCATATTCATTGTTTATAGAAGGAATTTGCAATATTCAGAAACATAAATCACGTATGAAAATACAATTTGGAAATTGCATATTAAGTACAAAAGGAACTTGAATAATGCTGTATTAGCATCAAATTCAACGTTTATAGGTTGAATATGTGATATTCAGAAACGGACAACGCATTTGAAAACACATTTCTAGAAACTCACATTAAGTGCAATAGTATGTAAGAGGAGCTCGAATAAGTATGTAATATCATCTTATTCACTGTTTATAGATGGAATTCGCGATGTTCAGAAACATAAATCACATATGAAAACACATTTCGGAAAAAGCACAATAAGTACAATAAGAACTCGAATTAGGGTATATTATTATCAAATTCACTGTTTAAAGTTTCAATATGCGATATTCAGAAACGTACAACGCATCTGAAAACACATTTCTACAAACTCACATTAAACGCAATAGTATGTAACAGGAGCTCGAATAAGTATGTAAAATCGACATATTCACTGTTTATAGATGGAATTCGAGATATTCAGAGACATAAATCACATATCAAAACACATTTAGGAAATTGCATATTAAGTACAAAAGGAACTAGAATAATGCTGTATTAGCATCAAATTCACCGTTTATAGGTTGAATATGTGATATTCAGAAACGTACAACGCATCTGAAAAAACATTTCTACAAACTCACATTAAGTGCAATAGTATGTAAGAGGACCTCGAATTAGTATGTAATATCGTCATATTCACTGTTTATAGATGGAACTCGCGATATTCAGAAACATATATCACATGTGAAAACACATTTCGGAAATGGAATAAAAAGTACAAAAGGAACTCGAATAAGGATGAATTAGCGTAAAATTCACTGTGTAAAGCTTGAATATGCGAAATTCAGAAACGGAAAACACATCCGTAAACAGATTTCTACAATCACATATTAATTGCAATAAAAGCTCGAATAAGTACGTAATTTCGTCATATTCATTGTTTATAGATGGAATTCGCGATGTTCAGAAACATAAATCACATATGAAAACACATTTCGGAAATAACACAATAAGTACATTAAGAACTCGAATTAGTCTAAATTAGTATCAAATTCACTGTTTAAAGTTTCAATATGTGATATTCAGAAACGTACAACGCATCTGAATACACATTTCTACAAACTCACATTAAATGGAATAGTATGTAACAGGAGCTCGAATAAGTATGTAATATCATCATATTCACTGTTTATAGATGGAATTAGAGATAATCAGAGACATAAATCACATATGAAAACACATTTAGGAAATTGCATATTAAGTACAAAATCAACTTGAATAATGGTGTATTAGGGTCAAATTCACCGTTTATAGGTTAAATATGTAATATTCAGAAACGGACAACGCATTTGAAAACACATTTCTAGAAACTCACATTAAGTGCAATAGTATGTAAGAGGAGCTCGAATAAGTATGTAATATCGTCATATTCACTGTATATAGATGGAATTCGCGATATTCAGAAACATATATCACATGTGAAAACACATTTCGGAAATGGAAGAAAAAGTACAAAAGGAAATCGAATAAGGCTGAATTAGCGTAAAATTCACTGTTTAAAGCATGAATATGCGAAATTCAGAAACGGACAACACATCCATAAACAGATTTCTACAATCACACATTAAGTGGAATAGTAATTATGTGGAGCTGGAAAAGTATGAGATATCGTCATATTCATTGTTTATAGAAGGAATTTGCAATATTCAGAAACATAAATCACAAATGAAAACACATTTCGGAAAAAGCACAATAAGTACAATAAGAACTCGAATTAGGCTATATTAGTATCATATTCACTGTTTAAAGTTTCAATATGCGATATTCAGAAACGTACAACGCATCTGAAAACACATTTCTACAAACACACATTAAATGCAATAGTATGTAACAAGAGCTCGAATAAGTATGTAATATCGTCATATTCACTGTTTATAGATGGAATTCGAGATATTCAGAGACATAAATCACATATTAAAACACATTTAAGAAATTGCATATTAAGTACAAAAAGAACTTGAATAATGCTGTATTAGCATCAAATTCACCGTTTATAGGTTGAATATGTGATATTCAGAAACGTACAACGCATCTGAAAAAACATTTCTACAAACTCACATTAAGTGCAATAGGATGTAAGAGGAGCTCGAATATGTATGTAATATCGTCATATTCACTGTATATAGATGGAATTCGCGATATTCAGAAACATATATCACATGTGAAAACACATTTCGGAATTGGAAGAAAAAGTACAAAAGGAACTCGAATAAGGCTGAATTAGCGTAAAATTCACTGTTTAAAGCATGAATATGCGAAATTCAGAAACGGACAACCCATCCATAAACAGATTTCTACAATCACACATTAAGTGGAATAGTAATTATGTGGAGCTGGAAAAGTATGAGATATCGTCATTTCATTGTTTATAGAAGGAATTTGCAATATCCAGAAACATAAATCACGTATGAAAATACAATTTGGAAATTGCATATTAAGTACAAAAGGAACTTGAATAATGCTGTATTAGCATCAAATTCACCGTTTATAGGTTGAATATGTGATATTCAGAAACGTGCAACACATCTGAAAACTCATTTCTTCAAACTCACATTAAGTGCAATAGTGTGTAACAGGAGCTCAAATAAGTATGTAATATCGTCATATTCACTGTATATAGATGGATTTCGCGATAATCAGAAACATAAATCACATATGAAAACACATTTCGGAAATAGCACAATAACTACAAAAAGAAGTCGAATTAGGCTGTATTAGTATCAAATTCACTGTTTAAAGATTCTATATGCGATATTCAGAAACAGACAACGCATTTATAAACACATTTCTACAATCACACATTAAGTGGAATAGTAATCATCTAGAGCTGGAATAAGTTTGAGATATCGTCATATTCACTGTTTCTAGAAGGAATTTGCAATATTCAGAATCGTAAATCACATATCTAAACACATTTAGGAAATTGCACATTGTGTACAAAAGGAACTTGAATAAGGCTGAATTAGCGTCACATTCAACGTTTATATGTTGAATATGTGATATTCAGAAACGGACAACCCATCTAGAAACACATTTCTACAAACACACATTAATTGCAATAAAAGCTCGAATAAGTACGTAATATCGTCATATTCATTGTTTATAGATGGAATTCGCGATATTCTGAAACATATATCACATGTGGAAACACATTTCGGAAATGGAAGAAAAAGTACAAAAGGAACTCGAATAAGGATGAATTAGCGTAAAATTCACTGTTTAAAGCATGAATATGCGAAATTCAGAAACGGACAACACATCCATAAACAGATTTCTACAATCACACATTAAGTGGAATAGTAATTATGTGGAGCTGGAAAAGTATGAGATATCGTCATATTCATTGTTTATAGAAGGAATTTGCAATATTCAGAAACATAAATCACGTATGAAAACACAATTTGGAAATTGTACTTAATGTACAAAAGGAACTTGAATAATGCTGTATTAGCATCAAATTCACCGTTTATAGGTTGAATATGTGATATTCACAAACGTGCCACACATCTGAAAACTCATTTCTTCAAACTCACATTAAGTGCAATAGTGTGTAACAAGAGCTCAAATAAGTATGTAATATCGTCATATTCACTGTTTATAGATGGAATTCGCGATCTTCAGAAACATAAATCACATTTGAAAACACATTTCGGAAATAGCACAATAAGTACAATAAGAACTCGAATTAGGCTAAATTAGTATCAAATTCACTGTTTAAAGTTTCAATATGCGATATTCAGAAACGTACAACGCATCTGAAAACACATTTCTACAAACTCACATTAAATGCAATAGTATGTAACAGGAGCTCGAATAAGTATGTAATATCGTCATATTCACTGTTTATAGATGGAATTCGAGATATTCAGAGACATAAATCACATATCTAAACACATTTAGGAAATTGCATATTAAGTACAAAAGGAACTAGAATAATGCTGTATTAGCATCAAATTCACCGTTTATACGTTGAATATGTGATATTCAGAAACGTAGAACGCATCTGAAAAAACATTTCTACAAACTCTTATTAAATGCAATAGTATGTAAGAGGAGCTCGAATAAGTATGTAATATCGGCATATTCACTGTTTATAGATGGAATTCGCGATATTCAGAAACATATATCACATGTGAAAACACATTTCGGAAATGGAAGAAAAAGTACAAAAGGAACTCGAATAAGGATGAATTAGCGTAAAATTCACTGTTTAAAGCTTGAATATGCGAAATTCAGAAACGGAAAACACATCCGTAAACAGATTTCTACAATCACACATTAATTGCAATAAAAGCTCGAATAAGGACGTAATATCGTCATATTCACTGTTTATAGATGGAATTCGCGATGTTCAGAAACATAAATCACATATGAAAACACATTTCGGAAATAACACCATAAGTACAATAAGAACTCGAATTAGGCTAAATTAGTATCAAATTCACTGTTTAAAGTATCAATATGCGATATTCAGAAACGTACAACGCATATGAAAATACATTTCTACAAACACACATTAAATGCAATAGTATGTAACAGGAGCTCGAATAAGTATGTAATATCGACATATTCACTGTATATAGATGGAATTCGCGATATTCAGAAACATATATCACATGTGAAAACACATTTCGGAAATTGAAGAAAAAGTACAAAATGAAATCGAATAAGGCTGAATTAGTGTAAATTTCACTGTTTAAAGCATGAATATGCGAAATTCAGAAACGGACAACACATCCATAAACAGATTTCTACAATCACACATTAAGTGGAATAGTAATTATGTGGAGCTGGAAAAGTATGAGTTATCGTCATATTCATTGTTTATAGAAGGAATTTGCAATATTCAGAAACATAAATCACGTATGAAAACACAATTTGGAAATTGGATATTAAGTACAAAAGGAACTTGAATAATGCTGTATTAGCATCAAATTCACCGTTTATAGGTTGAATATGTGATATTCAGAAACGTGCCACACACTTGAAAACTCATTTCTTCAAACTCACATTAAGTGCAATAGTATGTAACAAGAGCTCAAATAAGTATGCAATATCGTCATATTCACTGTTTATAGATGGATTTCGCAATCTTCAGAAACATAAATCACATTTGAAAACACATTTCGGAAATAGCACAATAAATACAATAAGAACTCGAATTAGGCTAAATTAGTATCAAATTCACTGTTTAAAGTTTCAATATGCGATATTCAGAAACGTACAACGCATCTGAAAACACATTTCTACAAACTCACATTAAATGCAATAGTATGTAAGAGGAGCTCGAATAAGTATGTAATATCGTCATATTCACTGTTTATAGATGGAATTCGAGATATTCAGAGACATAAATCACATATGAAAACACATTTAGGAAATTGCATATTAAGTACAAAAGGAACTTGAATAATGGTGTATTAGGGTCAAATTCACCGTTTATAGGTTAAATATGTAATATTCAGAAACGGACAACGCATTTGAAAACACATTTCTAGAAACTCACATTAAGTGCAATAGTATGTAAGAGGAGCTCGAATAAGTATGTAATATCGTCTTATTCACTGTTTATAGATGGAATTCGCGATGTTCAGAAACATAAATCACATATAAAAACACATTTAGGAAAAAGCACAATAAGTACAATAAGAACTCGAATTAGGGTATATTATTATCAAATTCACTGTTTAAAGTTTCAATATGCGATATTCAGAAACGTACAACGCATCTGAAAAAAACATTTCTACAAACTCACATTAAGTGCAATAGTATGTAAGAGGAGCTCGAATAAGTATGTAATATCGTCATATTCACTGTATATAGATGGAATTCGCGATATTCAGAAACATATATCACATGTGAAAACACATTTCGGAAATGGAAGAAAAAGTACAAAAGGAAATCGAATAAGGCTGAATTAGCGTAAAATTCACTGTTTAAAGCATGAATATGCGAAATTCAGAAACGGACAACACATCCATAAACAGATTTCTACAATCACACATTAAGTGGAATAGTAATTATGTGGAGCTGGAAAAGTATGAGATATCGTCATATTCATTGTTTATAGAAGGAATTTGCAATATTCAGAAACATAAATCACAAATGAAAACACATTTCGGAAAAAGCACAATAAGTACAATAAGAACTCGAATTAGGCTATATTAGTATCATATTCACTGTTTAAAGTTTCAATATGCGATATTCAGAAACGTACAACGCATCTGAAAACACATTTCTACAAACACACATTAAATGCAATAGTATGTAACAGGAGCTCGAATAAGTATGTAATATCGTCATATTCACTGTTTATAGATGGAATTCGAGATATTCAGAGACATAAATCACATATTAAAACACATTTAAGAAATTGCATATTAAGTACAAAAAGAACTTGAATAATGCTGTATTAGCATCAAATTCACCGTTTATAGGTTGAATATGTGATATTCAGAAACGTACAACGCATCTGAAAAAACATTTCTACAAACTCACATTAAGTGCAATAGGATGTAAGAGGAGCTCGAATATGTATGTAATATCGTCATATTCACTGTATATAGATGGAATTCGCGATATTCAGAAACATATATCACATGTGAAAACACATTTCGGAATTGGAAGAAAAAGTACAAAAGGAACTCGAATAAGGCTGAATTAGCGTAAAATTCACTGTTTAAAGCATGAATATGCGAAATTCAGAAACGGACAACCCATCCATAAACAGATTTCTACAATCACACATTAAGTGGAATAGTAATTATGTGGAGCTGGAAAAGTATGAGATATCGTCATTTCATTGTTTATAGAAGGAATTTGCAATATCCAGAAACATAAATCACGTATGAAAATACAATTTGGAAATTGCATATTAAGTACAAAAGGAACTTGAATAATGCTGTATTAGCATCAAATTCACCGTTTATAGGTTGAATATGTGATATTCAGAAACGTGCAACACATCTGAAAACTCATTTCTTCAAACTCACATTAAGTGCAATAGTGTGTAACAGGAGCTCAAATAAGTATGTAATATCGTCATATTCACTGTATATAGATGGATTTCGCGATGATCAGAAACATAAATCACATATGAAAACACATTTCGGAAATAGCACAATAACTACAAAAAGAAGTCGAATTAGGCTGTATTAGTATCAAATTCACTGTTTAAAGATTCTATATGCGATATTCAGAAACAGACAACGCATTTATAAACACATTTCTACAATCACACATTAAGTGGAATAGTAATCATCTAGAGCTGGAATAAGTTTGAGATATCGTCATATTCACTGTTTCTAGAAGGAATTTGCAATATTCAGAATCGTAAATCACATATCTAAACACATTTAGGAAATTGCACATTGTGTACAAAAGGAACTTGAATAAGGCTGAATTAGCGTCACATTCAACGTTTATATGTTGAATATGTGATATTCAGAAACGGACAACGCATCTAGAAACACATTTCTACAAACACACATTAATTGCAATAAAAGCTCGAATAAGTACGTAATATCGTCATATTCATTGTTTATAGAAGGAATTTGCAATATTCAGAAACATAAATCACGTATGAAAACACAATTTGGAAATTGTACTTAATGTACAAAAGGAACTTGAATAATGCTGTATTAGCATCAAATTCACCGTTTATAGGTTGAATATGTGATATTCACAAACGTGCCACACATCTGAAAACTCATTTCTTCAAACTCACATTAAGTGCAATAGTGTGTAACAAGAGCTCAAATAAGTATGTAATATCGTCATATTCACTGTTTATAGATGGAATTCGCGATCTTCAGAAACATAAATCACATTTGAAAACACATTTCGGAAATAGCACAATAAGTACAATAAGAACTCGAAGTGGCTAAATTAGTATCAAATTCACTGTTTAAAGTTTCAATATGCGATATTCAGAAACGTACAACGCATCTGAAAACACATTTCTACAAACTCACATTAAATGCAATAGTATGTAAGAGGAGCTCGAATAAGTATGTAATATCGTCATATTCACTGTTTATAGATGGAATTCGAGATATTCAGAGACATAAATCACATATCTAAACACATTTAGGAAATTGCATATTAAGTACAAAAGGAACTAGAATAATGCTGTATTAGCATCAAATTCACCGTTTATAGGTTGAATATGTGATATTCAGAAACGTAGAACGCATCTGAAAAAACATTTCTACAAACTCTTATTAAATGCAATAGTATGTAAGAGGAGCTCGAATAAGTATGTAATATCGGCATATTCACTGTTTATAGATGGAATTCGCGATATTCAGAAACATATATCACATGTGAAAACACATTTCGGAAATGGAAGAAAAAGTACAAAAGGAACTCGAATAAGGATGAATTAGCGTAAAATTCACTGTTTAAAGCTTGAATATGCGAAATTCAGAAACGGAAAACACATCCGTAAACAGATTTCTACAATCACACATTAATTGCAATAAAAGCTCGAATAAGGACGTAATATCGTCATATTCACTGTTTATAGATGGAATTCGCGATGTTCAGAAACATAAATCACATATGAAAACACATTTCGGAAATAACACCATAAGTACAATAAGAACTCGAATTAGGCTAAATTAGTATCAAATTCACTGTTTAAAGTATCAATATGCGATATTCAGAAACGTACAACGCATATGAAAACACATTTCTACAAACACACATTAAATGCAATAGTATGTAACAGGAGCTCGAATAAGTATGTAATATCGACATATTCACTGTATATAGATGGAATTCGCGATATTCAGAAACATATATCACATGTGAAAACACATTTCGGAAATTGAAGAAAAAGTACAAAATGAAATCGAATAAGGCTGAATTAGTGTAAAATTCACTGTTTAAAGCATGAATATGCGAAATTCAGAAACGGACAACACATCCATAAACAGATTTCTACAATCGCACATTAAGTGGAATAGTAATTATGTGGAGCTGGAAAAGTATGAGATATCGTCATATTCATTGTTTATAGAAGGAATTTGCAATATTCAGAAACATAAATCACGTATGAAAACACAATTTATAAATTGGATATTAAGTACAAAAGGAACTTGAATAATGCTGTATTAGCATCAAATTCACCGTTTATAGGTTGAATATGTGATATTCAGAAACGTACAACGCATCTGAAAACACATTTCTACAAACTCACATTAAATGCAATAGTATGTAAGAGGAGCTCGAATAAGTATGCAATATCGTCATATTCACTGTTTATAGATGGAATTCGAGATATTCAGAGACATAAATCACATATGAAAACACATTTAGGAAATTGCATATTAAGTACAAAAGGAACTTGAATAATGGTGTATTAGGGTCAAATTCACCGTTTATAGGTTAAATATGTAATATTCAGAAACGGACAACGCATTTGAAAACACATTTCTAGAAACTCACATTAAGTGCAATAGTATGTAAGAGGAGCTCGAATAAGTATGTAATATCGTCTTATTCACTGTTTATAGATGGAATTCGCGATGTTCAGAAACATAAATCACATATAAAAACACATTTAGGAAAAAGCACAATAAGTACAATAAGAACTCGAATTAGGGTATATTATTATCAAATTCACTGTTTAAAGTTTCAATATGCGATATTCAGAAACGTACAACGCATCTGAAAAAAACATTTCTACAAACTCACATTAAGTGCAATAGTATGTAAGAGGAGCTCGAATAAGTATGTAATATCGTCATATTCACTGTATATAGATGGAATTCGCGATATTCAGAAACATATATCACATGTGAAAACACATTTCGGAAATGGAAGAAAAAGTACAAAAGGAAATCGAATAAGGCTGAATTAGCGTAAAATTCACTGTTTAAAGCATGAATATGCGAAATTCAGAAACGGACAACACATCCATAAACAGATTTCTACAATCACACATTAAGTGGAATAGTAATTATGTGGAGCTGGAAAAGTATGAGATATCGTCATATTCATTGTTTATAGAAGGAATTTGCAATATTCAGAAACATAAATCACAAATGAAAACACATTTCGGAAAAAGCACAATAAGTACAATAAGAACTCGAATTAGGCTATATTAGTATCATATTCACTGTTTAAAGTTTCAATATGCGATATTCAGAAACGTACAACGCATCTGAAAACACATTTCTACAAACACACATTAAATGCAATAGTATGTAACAGGAGCTCGAATAAGTATGTAATATCGTCATATTCACTGTTTATAGATGGAATTCGAGATATTCAGAGACATAAATCACATATTAAAACACATTTAAGAAATTGCATATTAAGTACAAAAAGAACTTGAATAATGCTGTATTAGCATCAAATTCACCGTTTATAGGTTGAATATGTGATATTCAGAAACGTACAACGCATCTGAAAAAACATTTCTACAAACTCACATTAAGTGCAATAGGATGTAAGAGGAGCTCGAATATGTATGTAATATCGTCATATTCACTGTATATAGATGGAATTCGCGATATTCAGAAACATATATCACATGTGAAAACACATTTCGGAATTGGAAGAAAAAGTACAAAAGGAACTCGAATAAGGCTGAATTAGCGTAAAATTCACTGTTTAAAGCATGAATATGCGAAATTCAGAAACGGACAACCCATCCATAAACAGATTTCTACAATCACACATTAAGTGGAATAGTAATTATGTGGAGCTGGAAAAGTATGAGATATCGTCATTTCATTGTTTATAGAAGGAATTTGCAATATCCAGAAACATAAATCACGTATGAAAATACAATTTGGAAATTGCATATTAAGTACAAAAGGAACTTGAATAATGCTGTATTAGCATCAAATTCACCGTTTATAGGTTGAATATGTGATATTCAGAAACGTGCAACACATCTGAAAACTCATTTCTTCAAACTCACATTAAGTGCAATAGTGTGTAACAGGAGCTCAAATAAGTATGTAATATCGTCATATTCACTGTATATAGATGGATTTCGCGATGATCAGAAACATAAATCACATATGAAAACACATTTCGGAAATAGCACAATAACTACAAAAAGAAGTCGAATTAGGCTGTATTAGTATCAAATTCACTGTTTAAAGATTCTATATGCGATATTCAGAAACAGACAACGCATTTATAAACACATTTCTACAATCACACATTAAGTGGAATAGTAATCATCTAGAGCTGGAATAAGTTTGAGATATCGTCATATTCACTGTTTCTAGAAGGAATTTGCAATATTCAGAATCGTAAATCACATATCTAAACACATTTAGGAAATTGCACATTGTGTACAAAAGGAACTTGAATAAGGCTGAATTAGCGTCACATTCAACGTTTATATGTTGAATATGTGATATTCAGAAACGGACAACGCATCTAGAAACACATTTCTACAAACACACATTAATTGCAATAAAAGCTCGAATAAGTACGTAATATCGTCATATTCATTGTTTATAGAAGGAATTTGCAATATTCAGAAACATAAATCACGTATGAAAACACAATTTGGAAATTGTACTTAATGTACAAAAGGAACTTGAATAATGCTGTATTAGCATCAAATTCACCGTTTATAGGTTGAATATGTGATATTCACAAACGTGCCACACATCTGAAAACTCATTTCTTCAAACTCACATTAAGTGCAATAGTGTGTAACAAGAGCTCAAATAAGTATGTAATATCGTCATATTCACTGTTTATAGATGGAATTCGCGATCTTCAGAAACATAAATCACATTTGAAAACACATTTCGGAAATAGCACAATAAGTACAATAAGAACTCGAAGTGGCTAAATTAGTATCAAATTCACTGTTTAAAGTTTCAATATGCGATATTCAGAAACGTACAACGCATCTGAAAACACATTTCTACAAACTCACATTAAATGCAATAGTATGTAAGAGGAGCTCGAATAAGTATGTAATATCGTCATATTCACTGTTTATAGATGGAATTCGAGATATTCAGAGACATAAATCACATATCTAAACACATTTAGGAAATTGCATATTAAGTACAAAAGGAACTAGAATAATGCTGTATTAGCATCAAATTCACCGTTTATAGGTTGAATATGTGATATTCAGAAACGTAGAACGCATCTGAAAAAACATTTCTACAAACTCTTATTAAATGCAATAGTATGTAAGAGGAGCTCGAATAAGTATGTAATATCGGCATATTCACTGTTTATAGATGGAATTCGCGATATTCAGAAACATATATCACATGTGAAAACACATTTCGGAAATGGAAGAAAAAGTACAAAAGGAACTCGAATAAGGATGAATTAGCGTAAAATTCACTGTTTAAAGCTTGAATATGCGAAATTCAGAAACGGAAAACACATCCGTAAACAGATTTCTACAATCACACATTAATTGCAATAAAAGCTCGAATAAGGACGTAATATCGTCATATTCACTGTTTATAGATGGAATTCGCGATGTTCAGAAACATAAATCACATATGAAAACACATTTCGGAAATAACACCATAAGTACAATAAGAACTCGAATTAGGCTAAATTAGTATCAAATTCACTGTTTAAAGTATCAATATGCGATATTCAGAAACGTACAACGCATATGAAAACACATTTCTACAAACACACATTAAATGCAATAGTATGTAACAGGAGCTCGAATAAGTATGTAATATCGACATATTCACTGTATATAGATGGAATTCGCGATATTCAGAAACATATATCACATGTGAAAACACATTTCGGAAATTGAAGAAAAAGTACAAAATGAAATCGAATAAGGCTGAATTAGTGTAAAATTCACTGTTTAAAGCATGAATATGCGAAATTCAGAAACGGACAACACATCCATAAACAGATTTCTACAATCGCACATTAAGTGGAATAGTAATTATGTGGAGCTGGAAAAGTATGAGATATCGTCATATTCATTGTTTATAGAAGGAATTTGCAATATTCAGAAACATAAATCACGTATGAAAACACAATTTATAAATTGGATATTAAGTACAAAAGGAACTTGAATAATGCTGTATTAGCATCAAATTCACCGTTTATAGGTTGAATATGTGATATTCAGAAACGTACAACGCATCTGAAAACACATTTCTACAAACTCACATTAAATGCAATAGTATGTAAGAGGAGCTCGAATAAGTATGCAATATCGTCATATTCACTGTTTATAGATGGAATTCGAGATATTCAGAGACATAAATCACATATGAAAACACATTTAGGAAATTGCATATTAAGTACAAAAGGAACTTGAATAATGGTGTATTAGGGTCAAATTCACCGTTTATAGGTTAAATATGTAATATTCAGAAACGGACAACGCATTTGAAAACACATTTCTAGAAACTCACATTAAGTGCAATAGTATGTAAGAGGAGCTCGAATAAGTATGTAATATCGTCTTATTCACTGTTTATAGATGGAATTCGCGATGTTCAGAAACATAAATCACATATAAAAACACATTTAGGAAAAAGCACAATAAGTACAATAAGAACTCGAATTAGGGTATATTATTATCAAATTCACTGTTTAAAGTTTCAATATGCGATATTCAGAAACGTACAACGCATCTGAAAAAAACATTTCTACAAACTCACATTAAGTGCAATAGTATGTAAGAGGAGCTCGAATAAGTATGTAATATCGTCATATTCACTGTATATAGATGGAATTCGCGATATTCAGAAACATATATCACATGTGAAAACACATTTCGGAAATGGAAGAAAAAGTACAAAAGGAAATCGAATAAGGCTGAATTAGCGTAAAATTCACTGTTTAAAGCATGAATATGCGAAATTCAGAAACGGACAACACATCCATAAACAGATTTCTACAATCACACATTAAGTGGAATAGTAATTATGTGGAGCTGGAAAAGTATGAGATATCGTCATATTCATTGTTTATAGAAGGAATTTGCAATATTCAGAAACATAAATCACAAATGAAAACACATTTCGGAAAAAGCACAATAAGTACAATAAGAACTCGAATTAGGCTATATTAGTATCATATTCACTGTTTAAAGTTTCAATATCCGATATTCAGAAACGTACAACGCATCTGAAAACACATTTCTACAAACACACATTAAATGCAATAGTATGTAACAGGAGCTCGAATAAGTATGTAATATCGTCATATTCACTGTTTATAGATGGAATTCGAGATATTCAGAGACATAAATCACATATTAAAACACATTTAAGAAATTGCATATTAAGTACAAAAAGAACTTGAATAATGCTGTATTAGCATCAAATTCACCGTTTATAGGTTGAATATGTGATATTCAGAAACGTACAACGCATCTGAAAAAACATTTCTACAAACTCACATTAAGTGCAATAGGATGTAAGAGGAGCTCGAATAAGTATGTAATATCGTCATATTCACTGTATATAGATGGAATTCGCGATATTCAGAAACATATATCACATGTGAAAACACATTTCGGAATTGGAAGAAAAAGTACAAAAGGAACTCGAATAAGGCTGAATTAGCGTAAAATTCACTGTTTAAAGCATGAATATGCGAAATTCAGAAACGGACAACCCATCCATAAACAGATTTCTACAATCACACATTAAGTGGAATAGTAATTATGTGGAGCTGGAAAAGTATGAGATATCGTCATTTCATTGTTTATAGAAGGAATTTGCAATATCCAGAAACATAAATCACGTATGAAAATACAATTTGGAAATTGCATATTAAGTACAAAAGGAACTTGAATAATGCTGTATTAGCATCAAATTCACCGTTTATAGGTTGAATATGTGATATTCAGAAACGTGCAACACATCTGAAAACTCGTTTCTTCAAACTCACATTAAGTGCAATAGTGTGTAACAGGAGCTCAAATAAGTATGTAATATCGTCATATTCACTGTATATAGATGGATTTCGCGATGATCAGAAACATAAATCACATATGAAAACACATTTCGGAAATAGCACAATAACTACAAAAAGAAGTCGAATTAGGCTGTATTAGTATCAAATTCACTGTTTAAAGATTCTATATGCGATATTCAGAAACAGACAACGCATTTATAAACACATTTCTACAATCACACATTAAGTGGAATAGTAATCATCTAGAGCTGGAATAAGTTTGAGATATCGTCATATTCACTGTTTCTAGAAGGAATTTGCAATATTCAGAATCGTAAATCACATATCTAAACACATTTAGGAAATTGCACATTGTGTACAAAAGGAACTTGAATAAGGCTGAATTAGCGTCACATTCAACGTTTATATGTTGAATATGTGATATTCAGAAACGGACAACGCATCTAGAAACACATTTCTACAAACACACATTAATTGCAATAAAAGCTCGAATAAGTACGTAATATCGTCATATTCATTGTTTATAGAAGGAATTTGCAATATTCAGAAACATAAATCACGTATGAAAACACAATTTGGAAATTGTACTTAATGTACAAAAGGAACTTGAATAATGCTGTATTAGCATCAAATTCACCGTTTATAGGTTGAATATGTGATATTCACAAACGTGCCACACATCTGAAAACTCATTTCTTCAAACTCACATTAAATGCAATAGTATGTAAGAGGAGCTCGAATAAGTATGTAATATCGTCATATTCACTGTTTATAGATGGAATTCGCGATCTTCAGAAACATAAATCACATTTGAAAACACATTTCGGAAATAGCACAATAAGTACAATAAGAACTCGAAGTGGCTAAATTAGTATCAAATTCACTGTTTAAAGTTTCAGTATGCGATATTCAGAAACGTACAACGCATCTGAAAACACATTTCTACAAACTCACATTAAATGCAATAGTATGTAAGAGGAGCTCGAATAAGTATGTAATATCGTCATATTCACTGTTTATAGATGGAATTCGAGATATTCAGAGACATAAATCACATATCTAAACACATTTAGGAAATTGCATATTAAGTACAAAAGGAACTAGAATAATGCTGTATTAGCATCAAATTCACCGTTTATAGGTTGAATATGTGATATTCAGAAACGTAGAACGCATCTGAAAAAACATTTCTACAAACTCTTATTAAATGCAATAGTATGTAAGAGGAGCTCGAATAAGTATGTAATATCGGCATATTCACTGTTTATAGATGGAATTCGCGATATTCAGAAACATATATCACATGTGAAAACACATTTCGGAAATGGAAGAAAAAGTACAAAAGGAACTCGAATAAGGATGAATTAGCGTAAAATTCACTGTTTAAAGCTTGAATATGCGAAATTCAGAAACGGAAAACACATCCGTAAACAGATTTCTACAATCACACATTAATTGCAATAAAAGCTCGAATAAGGACGTAATATCGTCATATTCACTGTTTATAGATGGAATTCGCGATGTTCAGAAACATAAATCACATATGAAAACACATTTCGGAAATAACACCATAAGTACAATAAGAACTCGAATTAGGCTAAATTAGTATCAAATTCACTGTTTAAAGTATCAATATGCGATATTCAGAAACGTACAACGCATATGAAAACACATTTCTACAAACACACATTAAATGCAATAGTATGTAACAGGAGCTCGAATAAGTATGTAATATCGACATATTCACTGTATATAGATGGAATTCGCGATATTCAGAAACATATATCACATGTGAAAACACATTTCGGAAATTGAAGAAAAAGTACAAAATGAAATCGAATAAGGCTGAATTAGTGTAAAATTCACTGTTTAAAGCATGAATATGCGAAATTCAGAAACGGACAACACATCCATAAACAGATTTCTACAATCACACATTAAGTGGAATAGTAATTATGTGGAGCTGGAAATGTATGAGATATCGTCATATTCATTGTTTATAGAAGGAATTTGCAATATTCAGAAACATAAATCACGTATGAAAACACAATTTATAAATTGGATATTAAGTACAAAAGGAACTTGAATAATGCTGTATTAGCATCAAATTCACCGTTTATAGGTTGAATATGTGATATTCAGAAACGTGCCACACACTTGAAAACTCATTTCTTCAAACTCACATTAAGTGCAATAGTATGTAACAAGAGCTCAAATAAGTATGCAATATCGTCATATTCACTGTTTATAGATGGATTTCGCGATCTTCAGAAACATAAATCACATTTGAAAACACATTTCGGAAATAGCACAATAAGTACAATAAGAACTCGAATTAGGCTAAATTAGTATCAAATTCACTGTTTAAAGTTTCAATATGCGATATTCAGAAACGTACAACGCATCTGAAAACACATTTCTACAAACTCACATTAAATGCAATAGTATGTAACAGGAGCTCGAATAAGTATGTAATATCGTCATATTCACTGTTTATAGATGGAATTCGAGATATTCAGAGACATAAATCACATATCTAAACACATTTAGGAAATTGCATATTAAGTACAAAAGGAACTAGAATAATGCTGTATTAGCATCAAATTCACCGTTTATACGTTGAATATGTGATATTCAGAAACGTAGAACGCATCTGAAAAAACATTTCTACAAACTCTTATTAAATGCAATAGTATGTAAGAGGAGCTCGAATAAGTATGTAATATCGGCATATTCACTGTTTATAGATGGAATTCGCGATATTCAGAAACATATATCACATGTGAAAACACATTTCGGAAATGGAAGAAAAAGTACAAAAGGAACTCGAATAAGGATGAATTAGCGTAAAATTCACTGTTTAAAGCTTGAATATGCGAAATTCAGAAACGGAAAACACATCCGTAAACAGATTTCTACAATCACACATTAATTGCAATAAAAGCTCGAATAAGGACGTAATATCGTCATATTCACTGTTTATAGATGGAATTCGCGATGTTCAGAAACATAAATCACATATGAAAACACATTTCGGAAATAACACCATAAGTACAATAAGAACTCGAATTAGGCTAAATTAGTATCAAATTCACTGTTTAAAGTATCAATATGCGATATTCAGAAACGTACAACGCATATGAAAACACATTTCTACAAACACACATTAAATGCAATAGTATGTAACAGGAGCTCGAATAAGTATGTAATATCGACATATTCACTGTATATAGATGGAATTCGCGATATTCAGAAACATATATCACATGTGAAAACACATTTCGGAAATTGAAGAAAAAGTACAAAATGAAATCGAATAAGGCTGAATTAGTGTAAAATTCACTGTTTAAAGCATGAATATGCGAAATTCAGAAACGGACAACACATCCATAAACAGATTTCTACAATCACACATTAAGTGGAATAGTAATTATGTGGAGCTGGAAAAGTATGAGATATCGTCATATTCATTGTTTATAGAAGGAATTTGCAATATTCAGAAACATAAATCACGTATGAAAACACAATTTGGAAATTGGATATTAAGTACAAAAGGAACTTGAATAATGCTGTATTAGCATCAAATTCACCGTTTATAGGTTGAATATGTGATATTCAGAAACGTGCCACACACTTGAAAACTCATTTCTTCAAACTCACATTAAGTGCAATAGCATGTAACAAGAGCTCAAATAAGTATGCAATATCGTCATATTCAATGTTTATAGATGGATTTCGCGATCTTCAGAAACATAAATCACATTTGAAAACACATTTCGGAAATAGCACAATAAGTACAATAAGAACTCGAATTAGGCTAAATTAGTATCAAATTCACTGTTTAAAGTTTCAATATGCGATATTCAGAAACGTACAACGCATCTGAAAACACATTTCTACAAACTCACATTAAATGCAATAGTATGTAAGAGGAGCTCGAATAAGTATGTAATATCGTCATATTCACTGTTTATAGATGGAATTCGAGATATTCAGAGACATAAATCACATATGAAAACACATTTAGGAAATTGCATATTAAGTACAAAAGGAACTTGAATAATGGTGTATTAGGGTCAAATTCACCGTTTATAGGTTAAATATGTAATATTCAGAAACGGACAACGCATTTGAAAACACATTTCTAGAAACTCACATTAAGTGCAATAGTATGTAAGAGGAGCTCGAATAAGTATGTAATATCGTCTTATTCACTGTTTATAGATGGAATTCGCGATGTTCAGAAACATAAATCACATATAAAAACACATTTAGGAAAAAGCACAATAAGTACAATAAGAACTCGAATTAGGGTATATTATTATCAAATTCACTGTTTAAAGTTTCAATATGCGATATTCAGAAACGTACAACGCATCTGAAAAAAACATTTCTACAAACTCACATTAAGTGCAATAGTATGTAAGAGGAGCTCGAATAAGTATGTAATATCGTCATATTCACTGTATATAGATGGAATTCGCGATATTCAGAAACATATATCACATGTGAAAACACATTTCGGAAATGGAAGAAAAAGTACAAAAGGAAATCGAATAAGGCTGAATTAGCGTAAAATTCACTGTTTAAAGCATGAATATGCGAAATTCAGAAACGGACAACACATCCATAAACAGATTTCTACAATCACACATTAAGTGGAATAGTAATTATGTGGAGCTGGAAAAGTATGAGATATCGTCATATTCATTGTTTATAGAAGGAATTTGCAATATTCAGAAACATAAATCACAAATGAAAACACATTTCGGAAAAAGCACAATAAGTACAATAAGAACTCGAATTAGGCTATATTAGTATCATATTCACTGTTTAAAGTTTCAATATCCGATATTCAGAAACGTACAACGCATCTGAAAACACATTTCTACAAACACACATTAAATGCAATAGTATGTAACAGGAGCTCGAATAAGTATGTAATATCGTCATATTCACTGTTTATAGATGGAATTCGAGATATTCAGAGACATAAATCACATATTAAAACACATTTAAGAAATTGCATATTAAGTACAAAAAGAACTTGAATAATGCTGTATTAGCATCAAATTCACCGTTTATAGGTTGAATATGTGATATTCAGAAACGTACAACGCATCTGAAAAAACATTTCTACAAACTCACATTAAGTGCAATAGGATGTAAGAGGAGCTCGAATATGTATGTAATATCGTCATATTCACTGTATATAGATGGAATTCGCGATATTCAGAAACATATATCACATGTGAAAACACATTTCGGAATTGGAAGAAAAAGTACAAAAGGAACTCGAATAAGGCTGAATTAGCGTAAAATTCACTGTTTAAAGCATGAATATGCGAAATTCAGAAACGGACAACCCATCCATAAACAGATTTCTACAATCACACATTAAGTGGAATAGTAATTATGTGGAGCTGGAAAAGTATGAGATATCGTCATTTCATTGTTTATAGAAGGAATTTGCAATATCCAGAAACATAAATCACGTATGAAAATACAATTTGGAAATTGCATATTAAGTACAAAAGGAACTTGAATAATGCTGTATTAGCATCAAATTCACCGTTTATAGGTTGAATATGTGATATTCAGAAACGTGCAACACATGTGAAAACTCATTTCTTCAAACTCACATTAAGTGCAATAGTGTGTAACAGGAGCTCAAATAAGTATGTAATATCGTCATATTCACTGTATATAGATGGATTTCGCGATGATCAGAAACATAAATCACATATGAAAACACATTTCGGAAATAGCACAATAACTACAAAAAGAAGTCGAATTAGGCTGTATTAGTATCAAATTCACTGTTTAAAGATTCTATATGCGATATTCAGAAACAGACAACGCATTTATAAACACATTTCTACAATCACACATTAAGTGGAATAGTAATCATCTAGAGCTGGAATAAGTTTGAGATATCGTCATATTCACTGTTTCTAGAAGGAATTTGCAATATTCAGAATCGTAAATCACATATCTAAACACATTTAGGAAATTGCACATTGTGTACAAAAGGAACTTGAATAAGGCTGAATTAGCGTCACATTCAACGTTTATAAGTTGAATATGTGATATTCAGAAACGGACAACGCATCTAGAAACACATTTCTACAAACACACATTAATTGCAATAAAAGCTCGAATAAGTACGTAATATCGTCATATTCATTGTTTATAGAAGGAATTTGCAATATTCAGAAACATAAATCACGTATGAAAACACAATTTGGAAATTGTACTTAATGTACAAAAGGAACTTGAATAATGCTGTATTAGCATCAAATTCACCGTTTATAGGTTGAATATGTGATATTCACAAACGTGCCACACATCTGAAAACTCATTTCTTCAAACTCACATTAAGTGCAATAGTGTGTAACAAGAGCTCAAATAAGTATGTAATATCGTCATATTCACTGTTTATAGATGGAATTCGCGATCTTCAGAAACATAAATCACATTTGAAAACACATTTCGGAAATAGCACAATAAGTACAATAAGAACTCGAAGTGGCTAAATTAGTATCAAATTCACTGTTTAAAGTTTCAATATGCGATATTCAGAAACGTACAACGCATCTGAAAACACATTTCTACAAACTCACATTAAATGCAATAGTATGTAAGAGGAGCTCGAATAAGTATGTAATATCGTCATATTCACTGTTTATAGATGGAATTCGAGATATTCAGAGACATAAATCACATATCTAAACACATTTAGGAAATTGCATATTAAGTACAAAAGGAACTAGAATAATGCTGTATTAGCATCAAATTCACCGTTAATAGGTTGAATATGTGATATTCAGAAACGTAGAACGCATCTGAAAAAACATTTCTACAAACTCTTATTAAATGCAATAGTATGTAAGTGGAGCTCGAATAAGTATGTAATATCGGCATATTCACTGTTTATAGATGGAATTCGCGATATTCAGAAACATATATCACATGTGAAAACACATTTCGGAAATGGAAGAAAAAGTACAAAAGGAACTCGAATAAGGATGAATTAGCGTAAAATTCACTGTTTAAAGCTTGAATATGCGAAATTCAGAAACGGAAAACACATCCGTAAACAGATTTCTACAATCACACATTAATTGCAATAAAAGCTCGAATAAGGACGTAATATCGTCATATTCACTGTTTATAGATGGAATTCGCGATGTTCAGAAACATAAATCACATATGAAAACACATTTCGGAAATAACACCATAAGTACAATAAGAACTCGAATTAGGCTAAATTAGTATCAAATTCACTGTTTAAAGTATCAATATGCGATATTCAGAAACGTACAACGCATATGAAAACACATTTCTACAAACACACATTAAATGCAATAGTATGTAACAGGAGCTCGAATAAGTATGTAATATCGACATATTCACTGTATATAGATGGAATTCGCGATATTCAGAAACATATATCACATGTGAAAACACATCTCGGAAATTGAAGAAAAAGTACAAAATGAAATCGAATAAGGCTGAATTAGTGTAAAATTCACTGTTTAAAGCATGAATATGCGAAATTCAGAAACGGACAACACATCCATAAACAGATTTCTACAATCACACATTAAGTGGAATAGTAATTATGTGGAGCTGGAAAAGTATGAGATATCGTCATATTCATTGTTTATAGAAGGAATTTGCAATATTCAGAAACATAAATCACGTATGAAAACACAATTTATAAATTGGATATTAAGTACAAAAGGAACTTGAATAATGCTGTATTAGCATCAAATTCACCGTTTATAGGTTGAATATGTGATATTCAGAAACGTGCCACACACTTGAAAACTCATTTCTTCAAACTCACATTAAGTGCAATAGTATGTAACAAGAGCTCAAATAAGTATGCAATATCGTCATATTCACTGTTTATAGATGGATTTCGCGATCTTCAGAAACATAAATCACATTTGAAAACACATTTCGGAAATAGCACAATAAGTACAATAAGAACTCGAATTAGGCTAAATTAGTATCAAATTCACTGTTTAAAGTTTCAATATGCGATATTCAGAAACGTACAACGCATCTGAAAACACATTTCTACAAACTCACATTAAATGCAATAGTATGTAAGAGGAGCTCGAATAAGTATGTAATATCGTCATATTCACTGTTTATAGATGGAATTCGAGATATTCAGAGACATAAATCACATATCTAAACACATTTAGGAAATTGCATATTAAGTACAAAAGGAACTAGAATAATGCTGTATTAGCATCAAATTCACCGTTTATACGTTGAATATGTGATATTCAGAAACGTAGAACGCATCTGAAAAAACATTTCTACAAACTCTTATTAAATGCAATAGTATGTAAGAGGAGCTCGAATAAGTATGTAATATCGGCATATTCACTGTTTATAGATGGAATTCGCGATATTCAGAAACATATATCACATGTGAAAACACATTTCGGAAATGGAAGAAAAAGTACAAAAGGAACTCGAATAAGGATGAATTAGCGTAAAATTCACTGTTTAAAGCTTGAATATGCGAAATTCAGAAACGGAAAACACATCCGTAAACAGATTTCTACAATCACACATTAATTGCAATAAAAGCTCGAATAAGGACGTAATATCGTCATATTCACTGTTTATAGATGGAATTCGCGATGTTCAGAAACATAAATCACATATGAAAACACATTTCGGAAATAACACCATAAGTACAATAAGAACTCGAATTAGGCTAAATTAGTATCAAATTCACTGTTTAAAGTATCAATATGCGATATTCAGAAACGTACAACGCATATGAAAACACATTTCTACAAACACACATTAAATGCAATAGTATGTAACAGGAGCTCGAATAAGTATGTAATATCGACATATTCACTGTATATAGATGGAATTCGCGATATTCAGAAACATATATCACATGTGAAAACACATTTCGGAAATTGAAGAAAAAGTACAAAATGAAATCGAATAAGGCTGAATTAGTGTAAAATTCACTGTTTAAAGCATGAATATGCGAAATTCAGAAACGGACAACACATCCATAAACAGATTTCTACAATCACACATTAAGTGGAATAGTAATTATGTGGAGCTGGAAAAGTATGAGATATCGTCATATTCATTGTTTATAGAAGGAATTTGCAATATTCAGAAACATAAATCACGTATGAAAACACAATTTGGAAATTGGATATTAAGTACAAAAGGAACTTGAATAATGCTGTATTAGCATCAAATTCACCGTTTATAGGTTGAATATGTGATATTCAGAAACGTGCCACACACTTGAAAACTCATTTCTTCAAACTAACATTAAGAGCAATAGTATGTAACAAGAGCTCAAATAAGTATGCAATATCGTCATATTCACTGTTTATAGATGGATTTCGCGATCTTCAGAAACATAAATCACATTTGAAAACACATTTCGGAAATAGCACAATAAGTACAATAAGAACTCGAATTAGGCTAAATTAGTATCAAATTCACTGTTTAAAGTTTCAATATGCGATATTCAGAAACGTACAACGCATCTGAAAACACATTTCTACAAACTCACATTAAATGCAATAGTATGTAAGAGGAGCTCGAATAAGTATGTAATATCGTCATATTCACTGTTTAAAGATGGAATTCGAGATATTCAGAGACATAAATCTCATATGAAAACACATTTAGGAAATTGCATATTAAGTACAAAAGGAACTTGAATAATGGTGTATTAGGGTCAAATTCACCGTTTATAGGTTAAATATGTAATATTCAGAAACGGACAACGCATTTGAAAACACATTTCTAGAAACTCACATTAAGTGCAATAGTATGTAAGAGGAGCTCGAATAAGTATGTAATATCGTCTTATTCACTGTTTATAGATGGAATTCGCGATGTTCAGAAACATAAATCACATATAAAAACACATTTAGGAAAAAGCACAATAAGTACAATAAGAACTCGAATTAGGGTATATTATTATCAAATTCACTGTTTAAAGTTTCAATATGCGATATTCAGAAACGTACAACGCATCTGAAAAAAACATTTCTACAAACTCACATTAAGTGCAATAGTATGTAAGAGGAGCTCGAATAAGTATGTAATATCGTCATATTCACTGTATATAGATGGAATTCGCGATATTCAGAAACATATATCACATGTGAAAACACATTTCGGAAATGGAAGAAAAAGTACAAAAGGAAATCGAATAAGGCTGAATTAGCGTAAAATTCACTGTTTAAAGCATGAATATGCGAAATTCAGAAACGGACAACACATCCATAAACAGATTTCTACAATCACACATTAAGTGGAATAGTAATTATGTGGAGGTGGAAAAGTATGAGATATCGTCATATTCATTGTTTATAGAAGGAATTTGCAATATCCAGAAACATAAATCACGTATGAAAATACAATTTGGAAATTGCATATTAAGTACAAAAGGAACTTGAATAATGCTGTATTAGCATCAAATTCACCGTTTATAGGTTGAATATGTGATATTCAGAAACGTGCAACACATCTGAAAACTCATTTCTTCAAACTCACATTAAGTGCAATAGTGTGTAACAGGAGCTCAAATAAGTATGTAATATCGTCATATTCACTGTATATAGATGGATTTCGCGATGATCAGAAACATAAATCACATATGAAAACACATTTCGGAAATAGCACAATAACTACAAAAAGAAGTCGAATTAGGCTGTATTAGTATCAAATTCACTGTTTAAAGATTCTATATGCGATATTCAGAAACAGACAACGCATTTATAAACACATTTCTACAATCACACATTAAGTGGAATAGTAATCATCTAGAGCTGGAATAAGTTTGAGATATCGTCATATTCACTGTTTCTAGAAGGAATTTGCAATATTCAGAATCGTAAATCACATATCTAAACACATTTAGGAAATTGCACATTGTGTACAAAAGGAACTTGAATAAGGCTGAATTAGCGTCACATTCAACGTTTATATGTTGAATATGTGATATTCAGAAACGGACAACGCATCTAGAAACACATTTCTACAAACACACATTAATTGCAATAAAAGCTCGAATAAGTACGTAATATCGTCATATTCATTGTTTATAGAAGGAATTTGCAATATTCAGAAACATAAATCACGTATGAAAACACAATTTGGAAATTGTACTTAATGTACAAAAGAAACTTGAATAATGCTGTATTAGCATCAAATTCACCGTTTATAGGTTGAATATGTGATATTCACAAACGTGCCACACATCTGAAAACTCATTTCTTCAAACTCACATTAAGTGCAATAGTGTGTAACAAGAGCTCAAATAAGTATGTAATATCGTCATATTCACTGTTTATAGATGGAATTCGCGATCTTCAGAAACATAAATCACATTTGAAAACACATTTCGGAAATAGCACAATAAGTACAATAAGAACTCGAAGTGGCTAAATTAGTATCAAATTCACTGTTTAAAGTTTCAATATGCGATATTCAGAAACGTACAACGCATCTGAAAACACATTTCTACAAACTCACATTAAATGCAATAGTATGTAAGAGGAGCTCGAATAAGTATGTAATATCGTCATATTCACTGTTTATAGATGGAATTCGAGATATTCAGAGACATAAATCACATATCTAAACACATTTAGGAAATTGCATATTAAGTACAAAAGGAACTAGAATAATGCTGTATTAGCATCAAATTCACCGTTAATAGGTTGAATATGTGATATTCAGAAACGTAGAACGCATCTGAAAACACATTTATACAAACTATTATTAAATGCAATAGTATGTAAGTGGAGCTCGAATAAGTATGTAATATCGGCATATTCACTGTTTATAGATGGAATTCGCGATATTCAGAAACATATATCACATGTGAAAACACATTTCGGAAATGGAAGAAAAAGTACAAAAGGAACTCGAATAAGGATGAATTAGCGTAAAATTCACTGTTTAAAGCTTGAATATGCGAAATTCAGAAACGGAAAACACATCCGTAAACAGATTTCTACAATCACACATTAATTGCAATAAAAGCTCGAATAAGGACGTAATATCGTCATATTCACTGTTTATAGATGGAATTCGAGATGTTCAGAAACATAAATCACATATGAAAACACATTTCGGAAATAACACCATAAGTACAATAAGAACTCGAATTAGGCTAAATTAGTATCAAATTCACTGTTTAAAGTATCAATATGCGATATTCAGAAACGTACAACGCATATGAAAACACATTTCTACAAACACACATTAAATGCAATAGTATGTAACAGGAGCTCGAATAAGTATGTAATATCGACATATTCACTGTATATAGATGGAATTCGCGATATTCAGAAACATATATCACATGTGAAAACACATTTCGGAAATTGAAGAAAAAGTACAAAATGAAATCGAATAAGGCTGAATTAGTGTAAAATTCACTGTTTAAAGCATGAATATGCGAAATTCAGAAACGGACAACACATCCATAAACAGATTTCTACAATCACACATTAAGTGGAATAGTAATTATGTGGAGCTGGAAAAGTATGAGATATCGTCATATTCATTGTTTATAGAAGGAATTTGCAATATTCAGAAACATAAATCACGTATGAAAACACAATTTATAAATTGGATATTAAGTACAAAAGGAACTTGAATAATGCTGTATTAGCATCAAATTCACCGTTTATAGGTTGAATATGTGATATTCAGAAACGTGCCACACACTTGAAAACTCATTTCTTCAAACTCACATTAAGTGCAATAGTATGTAACAAGAGCTCAAATAAGTATGCAATATCGTCATATTCACTGTTTATAGATGGATTTCGCGATCTTCAGAAACATAAATCACATTTGAAAACACATTTCGGAAATAGCACAATAAGTACAATAAGAACTCGAATTAGGCTAAATTAGTATCAAATTCACTGTTTAAAGTTTCAATATGCGATATTCAGAAACGTACAACGCATCTGAAAACACATTTCTACAAACTCACATTAAATGCAATAGTATGTAAGAGGAGCTCGAATAAGTATGTAATATCGTCATATTCACTGTTTATAGATGGAATTCGAGATATTCAGAGACATAAATCACATATGAAAACACATTTAGGAAATTGCATATTAAGTACAAAAGGAACTTGAATAATGGTGTATTAGGGTCAAATTCACCGTTTGTAGGTTAAATATGTAATATTCAGAAACGGACAACGCATTTGAAAACACATTTCTAGAAACTCACATTAAGTGCAATAGTATGTAAGAGGAGCTCGAATAAGTATGTAATATCGTCATATTCACTGTTTATAGATGGAATTCGAGATATTCAGAGACATAAATCACATATTAAAACACATTTAAGAAATTGCATATTAAGTACAAAAAGAACTTGAATAATGCTGTATTAGCATCAAATTCACCGTTTATAGGTTGAATATGTGATATTCAGAAACGTACAACGCATCTGAAAAAACATTTCTACAAACTCACATTAAGTGCAATAGGATGTAAGAGGAGCTCGAATATGTATGTAATATCGTCATATTCACTGTATATAGATGGAATTCGCGATATTCAGAAACATATATCACATGTGAAAACACATTTCGGAATTGGAAGAAAAAGTACAAAAGGAACTCGAATAAGGCTGAATTAGCGTAAAATTCACTGTTTAAAGCATGAATATGCGAAATTCAGAAACGGACAACCCATCCATAAACAGATTTCTACAATCACACATTAAGTGGAATAGTAATTATGTGGAGCTGGAAAAGTATGAGATATCGTCATTTCATTGTTTATAGAAGGAATTTGCAATATCCAGAAACATAAATCACGTATGAAAATACAATTTGGAAATTGCATATTAAGTACAAAAGGAACTTGAATAATGCTGTATTAGCATCAAATTCACCGTTTATAGGTTGAATATGTGATATTCAGAAACGTGCAACACATCTGAAAACTCATTTCTTCAAACTCACATTAAGTGCAATAGTGTGTAACAGGAGCTCAAATAAGTATGTAATATCGTCATATTCACTGTATATAGATGGATTTCGCAATGATCAGAAACATAAATCACATATGAAAACACATTTCGGAAATAGCACAATAACTACAAAAAGAAGTCGAATTAGGCTGTATTAGTATCAAATTCACTGTTTAAAGATTCTATATGCGATATTCAGAAACAGACAACGCATTTATAAACACATTTCTACAATCACACATTAAGTGGAATAGTAATCATCTAGAGCTGGAATAAGTTTGAGATATCGTCATATTCACTGTTTCTAGAAGGAATTTGCAATATTCAGAATCGTAAATCACATATCTAAACACATTTAGGAAATTGCACATTGTGTACAAAAGGAACTTGAATAAGGCTGAATTAGCGTCACATTCAACGTTTATATGTTGAATATGTGATATTCAGAAACGGACAACGCATCTAGAAACACATTTCTACAAACACACATTAATTGCAATAAAAGCTCGAATAAGTACGTAATATCGTCATATTCATTGTTTATAGAAGGAATTTGCAATATTCAGAAACATAAATCACGTATGAAAACACAATTTGGAAATTGTACTTAATGTACAAAAGGAACTTGAATAATGCTGTATTAGCATCAAATTCACCGTTTATAGGTTGAATATGTGATATTCACAAACGTGCCACACATCTGAAAACTCATTTCTTCAAACTCACATTAAGTGCAATAGTGTGTAACAAGAGCTCAAATAAGTATGTAATATCGTCATATTCACTGTTTATAGATGGAATTCGCGATCTTCAGAAACATAAATCACATTTGAAAACACATTTCGGAAATAGCACAATAAGTACAATAAGAACTCGAAGAGGCTAAATTAGTATCAAATTCACTGTTTAAAGTTTCAATATGCGATATTCAGAAACGTACATCGCGAATTCCATCTATAAACAGTGAATATGACGATATTACGTCCTTATTCGAGCTTTTATTGCAATTAATGTGTGATTGTAGAAATCTGTTTACGGATGTGTTTTCCGTTTCTGAATTTCGCATATTCAAGCTTTAAACAGTGAATTTTACGCTAATTCATCCTTATTCGAGTTCCTTTTGTACTTTTTCTTCCATTTCCGAAATGTGTTTTCACATGTGATATATGTTTCTGAATATCGCGAATTCCATCTATAAACAGTGAATATGCCGATATTACATACTTATTCGAGCTCCTCTTACATACTATTGCATTTAATAAGAGTTTGTAGAAATGTTTTTTCAGATGCGTTCTACGTTTCTGAATATCACATATTCAACCTATAAACGGTGAATTTGATGCTAATACAGCATTATTCTAGTTCCTTTTGTACTTAATATGCAATTTCCTAAATGTGTTTAGATATGTGATTTATGTCTCTGAATATCTCGAATTCCATCTATAAACAGTGAATATGACGATATTACATACTTATTCGAGCTCTTGTTACACACTATTGCACTTAATGTGAGTATAAGAAATGAGTTTTCAGATGTGTGGCACGTTTGTGTATATCACATATTCAACCTATAAACGGTGAATTTGATGCTAATACAGCATTATTCAAGTTCCTTTTGTACATTAAGTACAATTTCCAAATTGTGTTTTCATACGTGATTTATGTTTCTGAATATTGCAAATTCCTTCTATAAACAATGAATATGACGATATCTCATACTTTTCCAGCTCCACATAATTACTATTCCACTTAATGTGTGATTGTAGAAATCTGTTTATGGATGTGTTGTCCGTTTCTGAATTTCGCATATTCATGCTTTAAACAGTGAATTTTACGCTAATTCATCCTTATTCGAGTTCCTTTTGTACTTTTTCTTCCATTTCCGAAATGTGTTTCCACATGTGATATATGTTTCAGAATATCGCGAATTCCATCTATAAACAATGAATATGACGATATTACGTACTTATTCGAGCTTTTATTGCAATTAATGTGTGTTTGTAGAAATGTGTTTCTAGATGCGTTGTCCGTTTCTGAATATCACATATTCAACATATAAACGTTGAATGTGACGCTAATTCAGCCTTATTCAAGTTCCTTTTGTACACAATGTGCAATTTCCTAAATGTGTTTAGATATGTGATTTACGATTCTGAATATTGCAAATTCCTTCTAGAAACAGTGAATATGACGATATCTCAAACTTATTCCAGCTCTAGATGATTACTATTCAGTAGTATGGTTTTGTTCATGACGTCACAGGTGGAATGTGGAATGAGAGGGGAAACGGGTCACGTGACAGGTGGCGCTGGAGGGGAGGGTGGAATGATGACGTCACAAGTGGGCGTGGCCTATGACGTCACAAGTGGGCGTGGCTATGACGTCAGTGGCGGATTGTATGACATCACAAGTGGGCGTGGCAATAACCACGTGATTCAAAATGGCGTCGGTTCCGGTTCCTATTGCAAATGGCGGCGGTTCCGGTTCCGGGGCGTACGAAGCGCGAAATTTAAAATTTGAAAATTAATAATATAAATGGCGTCCGTTCCGGTTCCTATTTCAAATGGCGTACGAAGCGCGAAATTCAAAATTTGGAAATTTATAATATATCTGGTTACGTTTCCGGCGCGAAATTCAAAATTTGAAAATTTATAATGAAAATGGCTACGTTTCCGGTTCCTATTTCAGGTGGGCGGATGGCGGTTGATTTGAAAATTGCAAAAGGTGGAAATTTGATATTACAATTGCAAATAACGGATGGTGGGAAATTTGAAATTTGTATATTGGTATTGTTTTACAAGATGGTGGCATCGCTTACGTCACAAGTGGAATAAGAGGGGAAGGTGGAATGTTTTTATGACGTCACAAGTGGAATGAGAGGGGAAGGTGGAATGCTTTTATGACGTCACAAGTGGAATGACTACGTCATCATTCAACATGGCGGCATCGCTTACGTCACAAGTGGAATAAGAGGGGAAGGTGGAATGTTTTTATGACGTCACAAGTGGAATGAGAGGGGAAGGTGGAATGCTTTTATGACGTCACAAGTGGAATAAGAGGGGAAGGTGGAATGATTTATGACGTCACAGCAGATTTTAATCTTTATGTCTTTTTTGCAGGAAGCATATAGATCACGAAGCGTAAATACGTCATATTCCTACACATAGGTTTTCTGTAAGATGACTATTTCAGTAAAAAAATATCCCTAAGGTCTACTCAGCCTCTGGCTTAGCGGGTCAGTGTAAAAAACATAGCCCATGTCTTGTGTATTACATATTCATTTATTATTATTAGTCAACGTTATTTTTATTGCGATATATTAAAAACTTATATTGTAATAATCCAACGCTGAATGGTAGTGAGCTCGATCCCCGGTCAGTAATGAGCTTCAAACCTCTAGTATAATGATGGAATAATATTATGCTAATAATTACAGGATTTTATAAGACCGATACACTATGTGTTATACCAACGCAGAACAATGGTTGGATTGCATTGTACGTGCAGAGATTTGCATAGGTAACAGTTTTATCAGCTTGCTCGCCATGCATGTTATCTGCAACACTCATATAACGCTATACAACAAGATGCTTCTCTTATCGCTCGCTAACTTACAACTTCATTCATTACGAATTATCTCTTTAAATGTCTAGCGTAACACTGCAATACCTTTAAATTTTAAAAATGATGTATGACTGAACGTTTAAATTTTAAAATGATGTATAACTATTTTGATATTCATCACCATTCTATTGCGATATATTAAAAACTTATATTGTAATATTCCATCGCTGAGTGGTTCTGAGTTCGATTCAAAGTCAGTAAAGGCATATTCAGCTTTTTTCACAAGCAGGAAACGCGAAATATCAAATAACTGCTGATAAGCTTTAGCGTATATTTCTCCCAGTGTTTCATCTCTGATGGAACCTTATATTATTTTTAATGTAGTTTCATACAGAGTATGTCAGCATTTATTGCATGAAAATTAATATTTTATTTGGGCACCAGAATTAAATATCGGATATCTGTTGATGTCATCGTAAATGAATATTTTTCGCATACGTCATCGATTTAATGTGGGAATTCGCGAAATGAATTGTTCACAAAGATGAAAAGCGAAATATCTATTTACTACTGATTTAAGCTTTAACGTATATTTACCAAGTCGTGAGGCTAGTCAGCATTTTTTTTTTTTTTTAAACTCCAATCATGTCATTGGTGTAAAATATATTTGTCCTGTTGCGAGCCTATTTCAAAACGATACTATATAAACCAATGACGTCATGCTTCAGGCTCACTTCTTATTCAACCGTCAGCAGCTGCAGATCAACAATGGAGAGCGCGTCTACCGTATTCTTCCAGTGCACCGAGTGTGAGGCAAAATTTAGGCACAATTACAATCTGAATAGGCATATTAATCAGAAACATAAAAAATCCGAATACAAGTGCGAAACGTGTGGTGTATCTTTTACACGAAGTGACGTTTTAAAAAGACACGTCAGTAGTATCCACATCAACACCAACAACGTCGTGTGTGACATTTGCAAGGCAACATTCAAGGCGGATAGATATTTGGTTGACCATATGCAGAACGTTCACCATCCATCCAGGAAGGTGGAATCTAAGCATATCGGGATCTACACCAACACTGGTCGCTTCCATCTACCAGCCCATAGCGGGGATGGAGTAGCCCACCCACCGATGGTTGTAGAGGAAGCCAGGCACTCATCTCAGCATTTACAGGTATGTTATTATTATTATTATTATTTTACATACCATCAAACTTATTTCTTTTATGATAAAACGTAATATTATTTTTTATATTAGTATAGAACTGATAAAACCATGACATCAATCTTATTTCTTTTATGATAAAACTTAGTATTATTTTTTTATATTAGTACAGAGTGGATAAAATCAAGACATTAAACTCATAAATCTTAATATTTTATATTTCTTTGTTATATATATACGTTTATAGGTATGTTATTATTATTATGATTATTGTGCAAACCATCAAACTTATTTTTTATCACAGTACAAGACATAAAACGTAATATTATTTTTTATATTAGTACAGAACTGATAAAACTATGACGTTAAACTTTATTTCTTTTACCATAAATCTTACTATTTTATTATTATTATGCAGGACAACAAACTTATTTCTTTTATCATCAATCTTAATATTTTATTTTTCTATTGTTGCAGAATGCCAGACCAATGAGTGTGGATACCATGCGGACATCATCCGTCCAGCCAAGCACCATCCATCCTAGGCATTCAGATGATCAATTGCAGGTATGTTATTATTATTATTATTATTATGCATATCAAACTTATTTTTTTAACACAGCCCAAGACATAAAACGTAATATTATTTTTTATATTAGTATAGAACTGATAAAACCATGACATCAATTTTATTTCTTTTATGATAAAACTTAGTATTATTTTTTTATATTAGTACAGAGTGGATAAAATCAAGACATTAAACTCATAAATCTTAATATTTTATATTTCTTTGTTATATATATACGTTTATAGGTATGTTATTATTATTATGATTATTGTGCAAACCATCAAACTTATTTTTTATCACAGTACAAGACATAAAACGTAATATTATTTTTTATATTAGTACAGAACTGATAAAACTATGACGTTAAACTTTATTTCTTTTACCATAAATCTTACTATTTTATTATTATTATGCAGGACAACAAACTTATTTCTTTTATCATCAATCTTAATATTTTATTTTTCTATTGTTGCAGAATGCCAGACCAATGAGTGTGGATACCATGCGGACATCATCCGTCCAGCCAAGCACCATCCATCCTAGGCATTCAGATGATCAATTGCAGGTATGTTATTATTATTATTATTATTGTGCATATCAAACTTATTTTTTTAACACAGCCCAAGACATAAAACGTAATATTATTTTTTATATTAGTATAGAACTGATAAAACCATGACATCAATTTTATTTCTTTTATGATAAAACTTAGTATTATTTTTTTATATTAGTACAGAGTGGATAAAATCAAGACATTAAACTCATAAATCTTAATATTTTATTTTTTATTGGTCATACCATCAAACTTATTTCTTTTAACATAGAACTTAATATGCTTTTTTATATTAGTACAAAGTGGATAAAATCAAGACATTAAACTCATAAATCTTAATATTTTATATTTCTGTTGTTATATATACGTTTATAGGTATGTTATTATTATTATGATTATTGTGCAAGCCATCAATCTTATTTCTTTTATGATAAAACTTAATATTATTTTCTATATTAGTACAGAACTGATAAAAACAAGACATAAAACGTAATATTATTTTCTATATTAGTACAGAACTGATAAAAACAAGACATAAAACTTTATTTCTTTTATCATAAAACTCATTTTTATTTTTCTATTGTTACAGAATTCAGAAACCAACCGCCAGTCGCGACCTAGTGTCATCATGCATACGCGTGATATTCCACAGGTATGTACAGTGAAATGTCTTAGTCTTTTATTATACCATTCGCTTATAAAAAGTCTCGATTGCTAATGTCGATGTTTTTTCGTTATTACAGATTCAAGGTGGAATGGATCGTGGCGCTGCGACCAACTCACCATCGGCAGAAACATGTGAGTTTTTACCTGTTGAAACAGCGTTCAGGTCACGACTGGCAACATATGCAGCATTAAATTTCCCAGCCGGCGATATGGAGTCTATTCTATCGTCGTGCCAGTATAAAATTGAAAATCTTCTGTCAGAGTCACTATCAAAATTTGCATCAATTAAATTTAATCTTTTCGTAGAGTGTGAATTTAATCATCTAGAGCTAAATTCTTGTTTGAGAAATTTTAAAACAAAAAATGAATCGCTGCTTAGAACCTCTAATATTCATGAAGTAGTTTCTAGTCACATTTCTAAAATTCAGGCTGAGATGCAAGATAGTGAAATGCGAGGGTCTGGGTGGTTTTACAATAAAATCCACAAAATTGAAATTCGTGTGAATGAGTACATGCCATTTGCAGGACGTAGTCATATGATCCTCCCTGATAAATTCCAGCATCTGAAGTCATTAATTAATATTCGCAATGATGATGAATTTTGTTTCAAGTATTGTGTATTATCAAAATTTATTGAGTCTGATAAGGAAATGTGGGCCAGTTATCTTACCAGACCAGAGTTGGATAACAAGTACGATTGGAACTGTGTGAAATTCCCCGTTTCGATTCATGATATTGAAAAGTTTTCCAAAAGAAACAATATTTCATTCAATGTTTTCGGCCTCGAGGAGAAACGGGATGGGAAAAATATTTCTCATTTCGTATTTCCTATCAAAATTGTTGAAAAGGAATTAGATGATCATAGAGATCTTTTGTTTGTATGTAACGAGGAAAATTCACATTACATCGTCATTTCCGATTTCGATGCATTTGTAAGACCTTTTGTAACAGCCAACCATCTTCAAGTCAGAGTTTGTAAACGGTGTTTTACACATTTCCAAGCGTACGATGGTAAATCTGCTGACGTAAGGTTGAGAGAACATTTGGCAATATGCAACTCGTTCAGCCCAGTCAGGTGCGAAATTCCTAAAAATCCTGAAGTCGTATTCAACAAGCCCGAATATTCGCAAAAGATCAGATTTGTCATCTATGCGGATTTCGAGTGTTTGCTGGAACCGATATCAGGATGTTTGGGAGATCCGCAGAAAAGCTGGACAACTCCTTATCAGAAGCATAAACCTTTTAGTTATTGTTATTTTATCAAAGATGCTGAGGGCGCATATTCTCAACTGAGACTTTTTAGAGGGGAGGATGCCAGTGGCGAGTTTATGCGCTCGCTCGTCGCTGATGCTAAGGAAATTGATAAAATCTTGAACAGCGTAAATAAGCCCATGACCCCTCTGACAGAAGATGAAATTAGGGTATACAATAGCGCTACTATTTGTCATATTTGTGGTGAGGGTAACTTTACCGATGTGAACTATAAAGTAAGGGACCATTGCCATGTTAGTGGTCGGTTCAGAGGAGCCGCCCACAGAAATTGTAATTTGAATTATGGGAACCAGGCATTTGTCCCTATTGTTTTGCATAACATGTCTAACTATGATGCTCATTTCATTGTGACAGAACTTGGATTCGATCAGAATAGAATCAACGTCATATGTAATAGTCAAGAAAAGTATGTCACATTTTCAAAATTTATTCCCTCCTCTTATTTGAAGAGGGGAGGTATGGAGTTAAGATTTATAGACTCGTTTCGGTTCATGGCAAGCAGCCTGGAAAAGCTAGCAAACAATCTACCTAAAGATAAATTTATAGAAACAGCAAAAGTATTTGGTGAAAACGCCGATTTGGTGTGTCAAAAGGGAGTGTTTCCCTACGACTACGTCACCTCAGTTGAAATTTTGAAGGAGAAGAAATTGCCTCCCAAAGATGCATTTTATAATAAACTCGCGAATGAGAACGTCTCTGACCAAGACTACTCTCACGCGAGAAACGTTTGGAATTCTTTCTCGATCACCTCATTAGGAGAATATTCAGACTTGTATTTAAAATCCGATGTTTTGATTTTGACCGACGTCTTTGAAAACTTTAGACAGATGTGTTTTGAGACGTACGGAATGGATTGTTTGTTCTATTCCACAGTTCCAGGCTTTGCTTACTCAGCTATGTTGAAGTTCACAAAGGTAAAATTACCGCTTTTGACCGATATGGATATGATTCAAATGTTTGAACGCGGGATAAGAGGTGGAATTTGTCAGTGTGTGACAAGGCACGCTGTTGCAAACAATAACATGTGTGATGAATATGATGAGACAGCAAAAAAATCTTTTCTTTATTATGTCGATGCCAATAACCTATATGGTTATGCGATGTCCCAGGCATTGCCGTCAGGCGAGTTCCGCTGGCTCGACAAACATGAGATAGCGTCCTTTGACATCATGTCCATACCGGTCAAATCTAAATTAGGATATGTGCTTGAGGTAGACATTGAATATCCAGACCATCTTCACGATGCTCATTCTGATCTCCCTTTCTGTGCAGAGATGAAATTTCCTTCAGGCAGCAAAAACAAAAAATTATTAACCACTTTGGAGTCAAAAGAAAAATATGTCATTCATCACACGGTACTTAGGCAAGCCGTGCAACACGGACTGAGGTTAACCAAGATCCATAGAGTTATCGAATTTCAACAAAGCTGCTGGTTGAAACCCTACATTGACTATAACACGGCCAAGCGTAGGGCTGCAGCCAACAACTTTGAGAAAGACTTTTTTAAATTGATGAATAACGCCGTTTTTGGCAAGACTATGGAAAATGTAAGGAAACGTATCAATTTTCGGCTTGTATCAAGTGAGAAGGAAATTCGAAAGCTGGTAGCCAAAAGTAACTTTATGGATAGGACAATTTATAACGAAAACTTGGTTGGTGTCCATCTAGCAAAAACTAGATTAGTGTTTGATAAGGCCATCTATGTTGGCATGTCTATTTTGGAAATTTCAAAAACTAGGATGTATGAGTTCCATTATGATACCATGAAAAATTTTTATAAAGAAGGATTGAAATTGTGCTACATGGACACGGACAGCTTCGTCTATAGAATTGACACGGATAACCTCTTCCGTGATATGATGCATTTCCGAGATGAGCTGGATACCAGTGTCTACCCACCCGAACATCCCTTGTATTCAAACGAAAACAAGGCGGTGGTCGGGAAATTCAAAGACGAAGGAGCTGGTCACTCCATAAAGGCGTTCGTAGGTCTGCGAGCGAAAATGTACGCCATAAAATTTAATGATATGGTCATCAAAAAATTGAAAGGCGTTAAGAAAAACGTCATTGACAAAGATGTCAGCTTTGAAGATTATGTTGGTTGTCTACAGAGCGGACAGTCAACATTCTCGTTAAACAGATCCATCAGATCATACAAACATAACGTATTTTCGATTTCGATGAATAAATTAACTTTATCTGGCAACGACGATAAGCGTCATATTATGGAAAATGGCGTGGACACTCTCGCTCACGGACACTATAGAATCAGGGAGGATGAGGAGTGTGATGATGAGCCTCCTACTAAGAAATGCAAACTGTAAAAAATGTATATTTGTATGTATGGTTTGTGTATATATGGAGTGTATATTTGTGTGTGAAACAATACTTGTAATTTTATATGATGTGTGGTGTTGGAGAACAATACTTGTAAATTTATATGATGTACTATTGATTTATGACAACTTTGGGTTCATGTGGGTTATAAATAAAAGAAAAAAGTTATAAAAATGAATCTATCTTTTATTTTCCCTAATCACATACAACATCCCTAATATTAACCCCAAGCTAGGGAACCCTAACCACTTTACAAACACCTTCTGTCCTTTGTTCTTTAACACCTTTTCAATTAATTAACAGTCTGGAAACTTAGTTTTCTGGAGTTCTTCAGCATAAAAAGCACCTTCAATACTCCCACCCTGCAGATACGTAGGAGGAAAAGTCGATTGGATCTTCCGTATTTTGAAAATCTCCGTAGTCCACGACGGTAAGTATCCTTTATTAAATAATTTCCTGTGTTTTGAAACTCTTACATAGTTACAGTCATTCTATGATTTTTCTCCCCCGCAATTCAGATATGATTTCTTGTATCTCGCTGTGATGAGAATAATTCCCTACTGCAGATGATGACAAAAGTATACGTAATCTGTCAATGAGCTCATTCGGATCAGGCCAGCATTTATAATCATATTTACGATTCGTATGTACTTCTCCTGTATGGTGCGACGAAGCCTCGTTGGAAGAGTCGAAATCTTGTTCTTCTATTTCAACATCATCTTGTTCTTCCTCTTCTTCTTCTTCTTCTTCCTTATCCTCTTCAGGAAATAATTTCTTAATGACTTGTAGATATTTGTGAGTATTATCTCTTCGAATGTTTTCGCTTTCGTCATAATTTACTTTGTGCGCGCTAGTTTTTTTCAAAATCTCCTTATACATGGCTAAGTCATAACAGTCATATAAATTATTAATAAATTTCATTTTTTTTTTTTTTTTTTTTTTTTTTTTTCAGCTAGTGCTAATGAGATATGTATCAGGTTATATTTCCACCTAAGCACTAGTAGGGTTGAAAAGAATAGAAAAAGGTTGATAAGGAATCAAAATGCCCTAGTAAATTAATTGTATAGTTTTTAATATAATTCTAAAAAACCAGTTTATAAAAGTACGAAAGAATTGAAAAAATTTTTTTTTACGTACAGTATTGATTTGTATAAGTGTTACACATAGTCATTACAGATAAAACATGTACAATATTAAAATTATAATTACAAATGTGTTGTACCAATTACAATATTTGAGAGAATAAAAAGTCCTTGTGGAATATATCGATAAAAGTTTCTAAATTACTTGCTAAAGACAGATAAAATTATGTACATATGTATTTGCAGCTAATTAAATATAAGAAAATTATGAGGATATAGAAGATACGTCAATGAATAAAAAACCAAGTACACAAACTGTGGATTAATCTTCTATAGTAGAGCTGCATAACATGTGATACGTAAAATCAGTGTTAGGTTAAAATCTTCTTATAGATGTCTAGATTTTATTTTCACTATAGTTATTAGACATAAGAAAAGATTTGTAAGGAATATAAGATGTGGCTTTAATTCAGTTTTGATTCCTTGTCAGCGTAGTCTATTCAAATTTCAATATTTGGAAATGCATTTCGAAGCATCACGCTTCATCTTCAGTCCATAAGTACAAAGCTTTTATGTACTAGTAGGAGTTGATGAGTTAGTGCCATGAACAGGCTGACTACTCAAGTAGTCAAGGAGTAGTCAGCCTGTTCATGGCACTAACTCATCAACTCCTACTAGTACATAAAAGCTTTGTACTTATGGACTGAAGATGAAGCGTGATGCTTCGAAATGCATTTCCAAATATTGAAATTTGAATAGACTACGCTGACAAGGAATCAAAACTGAATTAAAGCCACATCTTATATTCCTTACAAATCTTTTCTTATGTCTAATAACTATAGTGAAAATAAAATCTAGACATCTATAAGAAGATTTTAACCTAACACTGATTTTACGTATCACATGTTATGCAGCTCTACTATAGAAGATTAATCCACAGTTTGTGTACTTGGTTTTTTATTCATTGACGTATCTTCTATATCCTCATAATTTTCTTATATTTAATTAGCTGCAAATACATATGTACATAATTTTATCTGTCTTTAGCAAGTAATTTAGAAACTTTTATCGATATATTCCACAAGGACTTTTTATTCTCTCAAATATTGTAATTGGTACAACACATTTGTAATTATAATTTTAATATTGTACATGTTTTATCTGTAATGACTATGTGTAACACTTATACAAATCAATACTGTACGTAGAAAATTTTTTCAATTCTTTCGTACTTTTATAAACTGGTTTTTTAGAATTATATTAAAAACTATACAATTAATTTACTAGGGCATTTTGATTCCTTATCAACCTTTTTCTATTCTTTTCAACCCTACTAGTGCTTAGGTGGAAATATAACCTGATACATAAGTCATATAAATGTTTATTAGGATTACTTTTCATCAATAGTTCAAGTAACCCAGAACAAACGATATATCTCTTGTCACCAACATAGAGGTTATCATTTTTAATGGTAACGGGGAATTTACCAATGTTGAATACCTGCCTATCAGGATCCCATCTCATACCGTAAATATCGTCATCATTATTTCTCGGTCCATGTTGAACGAGTTTCTGGACATAAGGCGCTGACACTTGACCGTAGACAATTTCTAATAGGTATTTATATTGCTTCTGCAGAGTTTGATCAGAGGAGTAATCAGATTCGTATTCCATCTCCGACTCTTCAGATTCACAATCACTGTTGTGTATGAACTCTCCCAGGGGGAGAGTTATCGGGTTTCTAATTTCATCAATTTCTTGTTTAGACTGAAGATTGGATTTTTTTATCGCTAAATATTTATTCCGTAAAGTTTTATCTTGTTCCACATTATCTATCGGTATATTTTTATCTTTTACTTGTGGGAGGAGTTTATGTACCATTATCAGATGCTTCCTCAGACCTGTAGTATTATGGTTTTTCATTTTTAATTCAACATTCTTATGCTTTAGCTTTTCACAAAGTTTGCACAGAGCATACGGGTGCTCAGCTCCATCAAATAACACAAAAAATTAACATATTTACTGTTTGATAGTCTCGATTGTGTACATACAGCATCACTACTTTGATCAGAAGTGATCTCGTCACTCATTTCGGAACCTAACCTTCACAGCTTCAAGGATGAAAAGCAACTAACTCTATTTACCATAGATCCATTATTTATTGCTAAAAATCATAGTGTTCGAAAAAGGATATGCCTGAGGTTTTTAGACAGAGGATCGGGATGGTCTTGGTCTTGGTCTTGGTCTTGGTCTTGGTCTTGGTCTTGGTCTTGGTCTTGGTCTTGGTCTTGGTCTTGGTCTTGGTCTTGGTCTTGGTCTTGGTCTTGGTCTTGGTCTTGGTCTTGGTCTTGGTCTTGGTCTTGGTCTTGGTCTTGGTCTTGGTCTTGGTCTTGGTCTTGGTCTTGGTCTTGGTCTTGGTCTTGGTCTTGGTCTTGGTCTTGGTCTTGGTCTTGGTCTTGGTCTTGGTCTTGGTCTTGGTCTTGGTCTTGGTCTTGGTCTTGGTCTTGGTCTTGGTCTTGGTCTTGGTCTTGGTCTTGGTCTTGGTCTTGGTCTTGGTCTTGGTCTTGGTCATGGTCTTGGTCTTGGTAACTACGACTTGGAACGGTACGCTAACCAATTAGGAAAAAATGGGTCTTAATTTCAACAAATACGTACCCACCACGAAGCAATCTCATAAAAGAAGTCTTGACACCGTTAAGATTAAAAAGGATTATAACCCCACGCAATGTGAAAGGGGCTATACTAGGAGTCTTATCTTCGATATGTTATCACCTATAAGTAAAAAGTATCTCAAGTCTCTAGGACACAAAGTGTGTTAATATGGATATCCTTCTCTGAAATCGGGGGACTGAATTGAAATTTCTGCAGCAAACAATATACCAGCAAACACAAAGGCTTATTGCTTAATTCTACACGATCGAAGTGTTAAGTATACTGCATTAATCAACATCGTTACCAATGTCGTGTAACAACATGGTTATAATCGACTGTCAGGAATATCAATCAAAGTATAAACAATTTATAGCAGTGACTTCGGTGTATGACAGAATTGTACATTTTGTTCTCCAACCACCTAAAAACATTTACCCAGATACAAAGTCGCAGCGTTACATCGAATCCAACATCCATGGAAATCCGCTGATACTTACCCTATGACGACTTGAAGCCTGTTCTTGAAAGTGTATATGTTCTTCATTGTAAACTGATGCAGAGACCTGTTATAAACATGAACGATAATGATGTTCCAAAGCTTGATGAAATAAGAGACTGTGAAACCAAATGACTTTTTCATAATGACTCTAATATGAAATGTACATTGTAAAATGTTATTGTGCTTACTCTGTGGATGAAATCCCAGTAAGATTGTAATAAATTGAATAAAATTCTATAATCCTGAGTTGTGTTTTTTTTTTATTTCACAGTCCCTCATCCTAGGAATTAGGAATAGGAGATGTTAGGGAAAACTGGACTTTGTCAAACGTGAGAAAATCCAGCTATGAAATAACTTACAAAAGAATACATTTTTTATCACTTTGGTTTTATTGAATATTTACAAGATGAATTTCACTTGAAAGTCTCCTATTTCTAAAATGAATATCACTCATGATCTTGAGAGTCTCCAACTTCTGAAACACAGAAAAATAAAAAGCACATAAGAATTCAGCTTATGATGGATAAGAATGGGAAATGGTTCATGTTAATAATACATACCTTTCTAGAGAAGTCGATGAATGTAGGGTGCCGGTTGTCGTGTTGTATAGTCACTTTTAGTCTGTTAAACACGCCACACTGGGTCAAAACTGAAAACATAATAGTGGTAGCCACGTGAATTCGGTTCCCTAGCTATATACATCAATGAAAGTTTCTCCTCGTTCATCTGTTGAAGCTGATCTTCACTCAATTTTCCAAACCTTCGTGGTAGGAAAACGCTGCACCCAATCTTTAAATCTATAACGATTCTTCTTCCGCGCCTTGTATACACGGAACGAGCTTCCTTTATCGGATACGCAAGTCCAATTTGCAGCTCGCTCAACGACTTGTTACAATTCACATCAGGGACGTACACAGTTGAAAAACGTTCTAGAGTGGATACTATAGACGTCTTCTTATTCTTGGCTTCTTGTGTATTTGGTAAATCCGGTTGTGATGGTTGTATGGTAGAGGACTGCAGCGTTTCCCACAAGTCCTGCGTTGTAATATCCACTATATCAGCAGCAGCAGTAGCTGTAGTAGATTTAGGTGCACTTTTACGACCACGCTTCAATGATGACATGTTGTAAGCTTGAAGATCACTTAGGATATGACGCTTGTCTCGCAAATATTTTAAAACTTTCACTCATAGCTCATACAATCTGTTTCATTTACGACTAACCTTGAAACGGTCCTGCACGTGCCGTGTAAGACCTTGAAACAAGTTTGAACAAGTCCGAGTGATGACGTCATACATAAAGAATTCATGATTCAGTTGTAATGTAAGATGAACTTCCGGTCAGGTGTTCTGGCGTACGTGACAAAACGTGGGAACAAAACTGATGATGTAGAGGATTATGATAAAATGCTAACACAGTTCTGTATTGAGAAAACATTTGTATATACTGACTTTGAATAATGAAGTATGATATAATATTATTCCGACATTATACTGGGGGAATTGAAGATAATTCAACATGTAAGATTATGCACCGATCATGATAGGAAAATTTACGACTATCCGCTGGAGCATGACGTCATTGGTTTATATAGTATCGTTTTGAAATAGGCTCGCAACAGGACAAATATATTTTACACCAATGACATGATTGGAGTTTAAAAAAAAAAAAAATGCTGACTAGCCTCACGACTTGGTAAATATACGTTAAAGCTTAAATCAGCAGTAAATAGATATTTCGCTTTTCATCTTTGTGAACAATTCATTTCGCGAATTCCCACATTAAATCGATGACGTATGCGAAAAATATTCATTTACGATGACATCAACAGATATCCGATATTTAATTCTGGTGCCCAAATAAAATATTAATTTTCATGCAATAAATGCTGACATACTCTGTATGAAACTACATTAAAAATAATATAAGGTTCCATGAGAGATGAAACACTGGGAGAAATATACGCTAAAGCTTATCAGCAGTTATTTGATATTTCGCGTTTCCTGCTTGTGAAAAAAGCTGAATATGCCTTTACTGACTTTGAATCGAACTCAGAACCACTCAGCGATGGAATATTACAATATAAGTTTTTAATATATCGCAATAGAATGGTGATGAATATCAAAATAGTTATACATCATTTTAAAATTTAAACGTTCAGTCATACATCATTTTTTAAAATTTAAAGGTATTGCAGTGTTACGCTAGACATTTAAAGAGATAATTCGTAATGAATGAAGTTGTAAGTTAGCGAGCGATAAGAGAAGCATCTTGTTGTATAGCGTTATATGAGTGTTGCAGATAACATGCATGGCGAGCAAGCTGATAAAACTGTTACCTATGCAAATCTCTGCACGTACAATGCAATCCAACCATTGTTCTGCGTTGGTATAACACATAGTGTATCGGTCTTATAAAATCCTGTAATTATTAGCATAATATTATTCCATCATTATACTAGAGGTTTGAAGCTCATTACTGACCGGGGATCGAGCTCACTACCATTCAGCGTTGGATTATTACAATATAAGTTTTTAATATATCGCAATAAAAATAACGTTGACTAATAATAATAAATGAATATGTAATACACAAGACATGGGCTATGTTTTTTACACTGACCCGCTAAGCCAGAGGCTGAGTAGACCTTAGGGATATTTTTTTACTGAAATAGTCATCTTACAGAAAACCTATGTGTAGGAATATGACGTATTTACGCTTCGTGATCTATATGCTTCCTGCAAAAAAGACATAAAGATTAAAATCTGCTGTGACGTCATAAATCATTCCACCTTCCCCTCTTATTCCACTTGTGACGTCATAAAAGCATTCCACCTTCCCCTCTCATTCCACTTGTGACGTCATAAAAACATTCCACCTTCCCCTCTTATTCCACTTGTGACGTAAGCGATGCCGCCATGTTGAATGATGACGTAGTCATTCCACTTGTGACGTCATAAAAGCATTCCACCTTCCCCTCTCATTCCACTTGTGACGTCATAAAAACATTCCACCTTCCCCTCTTATTCCACTTGTGACGTAAGCGATGCCACCATCTTGTAAAACAATACCAATATACAAATTTCAAATTTCCCACCATCCGTTATTTGCAATTGTAATATCAAATTTCCACCTTTTGCAATTTTCAAATCAACCGCCATCCGCCCACCTGAAATAGGAACCGGAAACGTAGCCATTTTCATTATAAATTTTCAAATTTTGAATTTCGCGCCGGAAACGTAACCAAATATATTATAAATTTCCAAATTTTGAATTTCGCGCTTCGTACGCCATTTGAAATAGGAACCGGAACGGACGCCATTTATATTATTAATTTTCAAATTTTAAATTTCGCGCTTCGTACGCCCCGGAACCGGAACCGCCGCCATTTGCAATAGGAACCGGAACCGACGCCATTTTGAATCACGTGGTTATTGCCACGCCCACTTGTGATGTCATACAATCCGCCACTGACGTCATAGCCACGCCCACTTGTGACGTCATAGGCCACGCCCACTTGTGACGTCATCATTCCACCCTCCCCTCCAGCGCCACCTGTCACGTGACCCGTTTCCCCTCTCATTCCACATTCCACCTGTGACGTCATGAACAAAACCATACTACTGAATAGTAATCATCTAGAGCTGGAATAAGTTTGAGATATCGTCATATTCACTGTTTCTAGAAGGAATTTGCAATATTCAGAATCGTAAATCACATATCTAAACACATTGAGGAAATTGCACATTGTGTACAAAAGGAACTTGAATAAGGCTGAATTAGCGTCACATTCAACGTTTATATGTTGAATATGTGATATTCAGAAACGGACAACGCATCTAGAAACACATTTCTACAAACACACATTAATTGCAATAAAAGCTCGAATAAGTACGTAATATCGTCATATTCATTGTTTATAGATGGAATTCGCGATATTCTGAAACATATATCACATGTGGAAACACATTTCGGAAATGGAAGAAAAAGTACAAAAGGAACTCGAATAAGGATGAATTAGCGTAAAATTCACTGTTTAAAGCATGAATATGCGAAATTCAGAAACGGACAACACATCCATAAACAGATTTCTACAATCACACATTAAGTGGAATAGTAATTATGTGGAGCTGGAAAAGTATGAGATATCGTCATATTCATTGTTTATAGAAGGAATTTGCAATATTCAGAAACATAAATCACGTATGAAAACACAATTTGGAAATTGTACTTAATGTACAAAAGGAACTTGAATAATGCTGTATTAGCATCAAATTCACCGTTTATAGGTTGAATATGTGATATACACAAACGTGCCACACATCTGAAAACTCATTTCTTCAAACTCACATTAAGTGCAATAGTGTGTAACAAGAGCTCGAATAAGTATGTAATATCGTCATATTCACTGTTTATAGATGGAATTCGAGATATTCAGAGACATAAATCACATATCTAAACACATTTAGGAAATTGCATATTAAGTACAAAAGGAACTAGAATAATGCTGTATTAGCATCAAATTCACCGTTTATAGGTTGAATATGTGATATTCAGAAACGTAGAACGCATCTGAAAAAACATTTCTACAAACTCTTATTAAATGCAATAGTATGTAAGAGGAGCTCGAATAAGTATGTAATATCGGCATATTCACTGTTTATAGATGGAATTCGCGATATTCAGAAACATATATCACATGTGAAAACACATTTCGGAAATGGAAGAAAAAGTACAAAAGGAACTCGAATAAGGATGAATTAGCGTAAAATTCACTGTTTAAAGCTTGAATATGCGAAATTCAGAAACGGAAAACACATCCGTAAACAGATTTCTACAATCACACATTAATTGCAATAAAAGCTCGAATAAGGACGTAATATCGTCATATTCACTGTTTATAGATGGAATTCGCGATGTTCAGAAACATAAATCACATATGAAAACACATTTCGGAAATAACACCATAAGTACAATAAGAACTCGAATTAGGCTAAATTAGTATCAAATTCACTGTTTAAAGTATCAATATGCGATATTCAGAAACGTACAACGCATATGAAAACACATTTCTACAAACACACATTAAATGCAATAGTATGTAACAGGAGCTCGAATAAGTATGTAATATCGACATATTCACTGTATATAGATGGAATTCGCGATATTCAGAAACATATATCACATGTGAAAACACATTTCGGAAATTGAAGAAAAAGTACAAAATGAAATCGAATAAGGCTGAATTAGTGTAAAATTCACTGTTTAAAGCATGAATATGCGAAATTCAGAAACGGACAACACATCCATAAACAGATTTCTACAATCACACATTAAGTGGAATAGTAACTATGTGGAGCTGGAAAAGTATGAGATATCGTCTTATTCATTGTTTATAGAAGGAATTTGCAATATTCAGAAACATAAATGACGTATGAAAACACAATTTGGAAATTGGATATTAAGTACAAAAGGAACTTGAATAATGCTGTATTAGCATCAAATTCACCGTTTATAGGTTGAATATGTGATATTCAGAAACGTGCCACACACTTGAAAACTCATTTCTTCAAACTCACATTAAGTGCAATAGTATGTAACAAGAGCTCAAATAAGTATGCAATATCGTCATATTCACTGTTTATAGATGGATTTCGCGATCTTCAGAAACATAAATCACATTTGAAAACACATTTCGGAAATAGCACAATAAGTACAATAAGAACTCGAATTAGGCTAAATTAGTATCAAATTCACTGTTTAAAGTTTCAATATGCGATATTCAGAAACGTACAACGCATCTGAAAACACATTTCTACAAACTCACATTAAATGCAATAGTATGTAAGAGGAGCTCGAATAAGTATGTAATATCGTCATATTCACTGTTTATAGATGGAATTCGAGATATTCAGAGACATAAATCACATATGAAAACACATTTAGGAAATTGCATATTAAGTACAAAAGGAACTTGAATAATGGTGTATTAGGGTCAAATTCACCGTTTATAGGTTAAATATGTAATATTCAGAAACGGACAACGCATTTGAAAACACATTTCTAGAAACTCACATTAAGTGCAATAGTATGTAAGAGGAGCTCGAATAAGTATGTAATATCGTCTTATTCACTGTTTATAGATGGAATTCGCGATGTTCAGAAACATAAATCACATATAAAAACACATTTAGGAAAAAGCACAATAAGTACAATAAGAACTCGAATTAGGGTATATTATTATCAAATTCACTGTTTAAAGTTTCAATATGCGATATTCAGAAACGTACAACGCATCTGAAAAAAACATTTCTACAAACTCACATTAAGTGCAATAGTATGTAAGAGGAGCTCGAATAAGTATGTAATATCGTCATATTCACTGTATATAGATGGAATTCGCGATATTCAGAAACATATATCACATGTGAAAACACATTTCGGAAATGGAAGAAAAAGTACAAAAGGAAATCGAATAAGGCTGAATTAGCGTAAAATTCACTGTTTAAAGCATGAATATGCGAAATTCAGAAACGGACAACACATCCATAAACAGATTTCTACAATCACACATTAAGTGGAATAGTAATTATGTGGAGCTGGAAAAGTATGAGATATCGTCATATTCATTGTTTATAGAAGGAATTTGCAATATTCAGAAACATAAATCACAAATGAAAACACATTTCGGAAAAAGCACAATAAGTACAATAAGAACTCGAATTAGGCTATATTAGTATCATATTCACTGTTTAAAGTTTCAATATGATATATTCAGAAACGTACAACGCATCTGAAAACACATTTCTACAAACACACATTAAATGCAATAGTATGTAACAGGAGCTCGAATAAGTATGTAATATCGTCATATTCACTGTTTATAGATGGAATTCGAGATATTCAGAGACATAAATCACATATTAAAACACATTTAAGAAATTGCATATTAAGTACAAAAAGAACTTGAATAATGCTGTATTAGCATCAAATTCACCGTTTATAGGTTGAATATGTGATATTCAGAAACGTACAACGCATCTGAAAAAACATTTCTACAAACTCACATTAAGTGCAATAGGATGTAAGAGGAGCTCGAATATGTATGTAATATCGTCATATTCACTGTATATAGATGGAATTCGCGATATTCAGAAACATATATCACATGTGAAAACACATTTCGGAATTGGAAGAAAAAGTACAAAAGGAACTCGAATAAGGCTGAATTAGCGTAAAATTCACTGTTTAAAGCATGAATATGCGAAATTCAGAAACGGACAACCCATCCATAAACAGATTTCTACAATCACACATTAAGTGGAATAGTAATTATGTGGAGCTGGAAAAGTATGAGATATCGTCATTTCATTGTTTATAGAAGGAATTTGCAATATCCAGAAACATAAATCACGTATGAAAATACAATTTTGAAATTGCATATTAAGTACAAAAGGAACTTGAATAATGCTGTATTAGCATCAAATTCACCGTTTATAGGTTGAATATGTGATATTCAGAAACGTGCAACACATCTGAAAACTCATTTCTTCAAACTCACATTAAGTGCAATAGTGTGTAACAGGAGCTCAAATAAGTATGTAATATCGTCATATTCACTGTATATAGATGGATTTCGCGATGATCAGAAACATAAATCACATATGAAAACACATTTCGGAAATAGCACAATAACTACAAAAAGAAGTCGAATTAGGCTGTATTAGTATCAAATTCACTGTTTAAAGATTCTATATGCGATATTCAGAAACAGACAACGCATTTATAAACACATTTCTACAATCACACATTAAGTGGAATAGTAATCATCTAGAGCTGGAATAAGTTTGAGATATCGTCATATTCACTGTTTCTAGAAGGAATTTGCAATATTCAGAATCGTAAATCACATATCTAAACACATTTAGGAAATTGCACATTGTGTACAAAAGGAACTTGAATAAGGCTGAATTAGAGTCACATTCAACGTTTATATGTTGAATATGTGATATTCAGAAACGGACAACGCATCTAGAAACACATTTCTACAAACACACATTAATTGCAATAAAAGCTCGAATAAGTACGTAATATCGTCATATTCATTGTTTATAGAAGGAATTTGCAATATTCAGAAACATAAATCACGTATGAAAACACAATTTGGAAATTGTACTTAATGTACAAAAGGAACTTGAATAATGCTGTATTAGCATCAAATTCACCGTTTATAGGTTGAATATGTGATATTCACAAACGTGCCACACATCTGAAAACTCATTTCTTCAAACTCACATTAAGTGCAATAGTGTGTAACAAGAGCTCAAATAAGTATGTAATATCGTCATATTCACTGTTTATAGATGGAATTCGCGATCTTCAGAAACATAAATCACATTTGAAAACACATTTCGGAAATAGCACAATAAGTACAATAAGAACTCGAAGTGGCTAAATTAGTATCAAATTCACTGTTTAAAGTTTCAATATGCGATATTCAGAAACGTACATCGCGAATTCCATCTATAAACAGTGAATATGACGATATTACGTCCTTATTCGAGCTTTTATTGCAATTAATGTGTGATTGTAGAAATCTGTTTACGGATGTGTTTTCCGTTTCTGAATTTCGCATATTCAAGCTTTAAACAGTGAATTTTACGCTAATTCATCCTTATTCGAGTTCCTTTTGTACTTTTTCTTCCATTTCCGAAATGTGTTTTCACATGTGATATATGTTTCTGAATATCGCGAATTCCATCTATAAACAGTGAATATGCCGATATTACATACTTATTCGAGCTCCTCTTACATACTATTGCATTTAATAAGAGTTTGTAGAAATGTTTTTTCAGATGCGTTCTACGTTTCTGAATATCACATATTCAACCTATAAACGGTGAATTTGATGCTAATACAGCATTATTCTAGTTCCTTTTGTACTTAATATGCAATTTCCTAAATGTGTTTAGATATGTGATTTATGTCTCTGAATATCTCGAATTCCATCTATAAACAGTGAATATGACGATATTACATACTTATTCGAGCTCTTGTTACACACTATTGCACTTAATGTGAGTTTGAAGAAATGAGTTTTCAGATGTGTGGCACGTTTGTGTATATCACATATTCAACCTATAAACGGTGAATTTGATGCTAATACAGCATTATTCAAGTTCCTTTTGTACATTAAGTACAATTTCCAAATTGTGTTTTCATACGTGATTTATGTTTCTGAATATTGCAAATTCCTTCTATAAACAATGAATATGACGATATCTCATACTTTTCCAGCTCCACATAATTACTATTCCACTTAATGTGTGATTGTAGAAATCTGTTTATGGATGTGTTGTCCGTTTCTGAATTTCGCATATTCATGCTTTAAACAGTGAATTTTACGCTAATTCATCCTTATTCGAGTTCCTTTTGTACTTTTTCTTCCATTTCCGAAATGTGTTTCCACATGTGATATATGTTTCAGAATATCGCGAATTCCATCTATAAACAATGAATATGACGATATTACGTACTTATTCGAGCTTTTATTGCAATTAATGTGTGTTTGTAGAAATGTGTTTCTAGATGCGTTGTCCGTTTCTGAATATCACATATTCAACATATAAACGTTGAATGTGACGCTAATTCAGCCTTATTCAAGTTCCTTTTGTACACAATGTGCAATTTCCTAAATGTGTTTAGATATGTGATTTACGATTCTGAATATTGCAAATTCCTTCTAGAAACAGTGAATATGACGATATCTCATACTTATTCCAGCTCTAGATGATTACTATTCAGTAGTATGGTTTTGTTCATGACGTCACAGGTGGAATGTGGAATGAGAGGGGAAACGGGTCACGTGACAGGTGGCGCTGGAGGGGAGGGTGGAGTGATGACGTCACAAGTGGGCGTGGCCTATGACGTCACAAGTGGGCGTGGCTATGACGTCAGTGGCGGATTGTATGACATCACAAGTGGGCGTGGCAATAACCACGTGATTCAAAATGGCGTCGGTTCCGGTTCCTATTGCAAATGGCGGCGGTTCCGGTTCCGGGGCGTACGAAGCGCGAAATTTAAAATTTGAAAATTAATAATATAAATGGCGTCCGTTCCGGTTCCTATTTCAAATGGCGTACGAAGCGCGAAATTCAAAATTTGGAAATTTATAATATATTTGGTTACGTTTCCGGCGCGAAATTCAAAATTTGAAAATTTATAATGAAAATGGCTACGTTTCCGGTTCCTATTTCAGGTGGGCGGATGGCGGTTGATTTGAAAATTGCAAAAGGTGGAAATTTGATATTACAATTGCAAATAACGGATGGTGGGAAATTTGAAATTTGTATATTGGTATTGTTTTACAAGATGGTGGCATCGCTTACGTCACAAGTGGAATAAGAGGGGAAGGTGGAATGTTTTTATGACGTCACAAGTGGAATGAGAGGGGAAGGTGGAATGCTTTTATGACGTCACAAGTGGAATGACTACGTCATCATTCAACATGGCGGCATCGCTTACGTCACAAGTGGAATAAGAGGGGAAGGTGGAATGTTTTTATGACGTCACAAGTGGAATGAGAGGGGAAGGTGGAATGCTTTTATGACGTCACAAGTGGAATAAGAGGGGAAGGTGGAATGATTTATGACGTCACAGCAGATTTTAATCTTTATGTCTTTTTTGCAGGAAGCATATAGATCACGAAGCGTAAATACGTCATATTCCTACACATAGGTTTTCTGTAAGATGACTATTTCAGTAAAAAAATATCCCTAAGGTCTACTCAGCCTCTGGCTTAGCGGGTTAGTGTAAAAAACATAGCCCATGTCTTGTGTATTACATATTCATTTATTATTATTAGTCAACGTTATTTTTATTGCGATATATTAAAAACTTATATTGTAATAATCCAACGCTGAATGGTAGTGAGCTCGATCCCCGGTCAGTAATGAGCTTCAAACCTCTAGTATAATGATGGAATAATATTATGCTAATAATTACAGGATTTTATAAGACCGATACACTATGTGTTATACCAACGCAGAACAATGGTTGGATTGCATTGTACGTGCAGAGATTTGCATAGGTAACAGTTTTATCAGCTTGCTCGCCATGCATGTTATCTGCAACACTCATATAACGCTATACAACAAGATGCTTCTCTTATCGCTCGCTAACTTACAACTTCATTCATTACGAATTATCTCTTTAAATGTCTAGCGTAACACTGCAATACCTTTAAATTTTAAAAAATGATGTATGACTGAACGTTTAAATTTTAAAATGATGTATAACTATTTTGATATTCATCACCATTCTATTGCGATATATTAAAAACTTATATTGTAATATTCCATCGCTGAGTGGTTCTGAGTTCGATTCAAAGTCAGTAAAGGCATATTCAGCTTTTTTCACAAGCAGGAAACGCGAAATATCAAATAACTGCTGATAGGCTTTAGCGTATATTTCTCCCAGTGTTTCATCTCTGATGGAACCTTATATTATTTTTAATGTAGTTTCATACAGAGTATGTCAGCATTTATTGCATGAAAATTAATATTTTATTTCCGCACCAGAATTAAATATCGGATATCTGTTGATGTCATCGTAAATGAATATTTTTCGCATACGTCATCGATTTAATGTGGGAATTCGCGAAATGAATTGTTCACAAAGATGAATAGCGAAATATCTATTTACTACTGATTTAAGCTTTAACGTATATTTACCAAGTCGTGAGGCTAGTCAGCATTTTTTTTTTTTTTTAAACTCCAATCATGTCATTGGTGTAAAATATATTTGTCCTGTTGCGAGCCTATTTCAAAACGATACTATATAAACCAATGACGTCATGCTTCAGGCTCACTTCTTATTCAACCGTCAGCAGCTGCAGATCAACAATGGAGAGCGCGTCTACCGTATTCTTCCAGTGCACCGAGTGTGAGGCAAAATTTAGGCACAATTACAATCTGAATAGGCATATTAATCAGAAACATAAAAAATCCGAATACAAGTGCGAAACGTGTGGTGTATCTTTTACACGAAGTGACGTTTTAAAAAGACACGTCAGTAGTATCCACATCAACACCAACAACGTCGTGTGTGACATTTGCAAGGCAACATTCAAGGCGGATAGATATTTGGTTGACCATATGCAGAACGTTCACCATCCATCCAGGAAGGTGGAATCTAAGCATATCGGGATCTACACCAACACTGGTCGCTTCCATCTACCAGCCCATAGCGGGGATGGAGTAGCCCACCCACCGATGGTTGTAGAGGAAGCCAGGCACTCATCTCAGCATTTACAGGTATGTTATTATTATTATTATTATTTTACATACCATCAAACTTATTTCTTTTATGATAAAACGTAATATTATTTTTTATATTAGTATAGAACTGATAAAACCATGACATCAATCTTATTTCTTTTATGATAAAACTTAGTATTATTTTTTTATATTAGTACAGAGTGGATAAAATCAAGACATTAAACTCATAAATCTTAATATTTTATATTTCTTTGTTATATATATACGTTTATAGGTATGTTATTATTATTATGATTATTGTGCAAACCATCAAACTTATTTTTTATCACAGTACAAGACATAAAACGTAATATTATTTTTTATATTAGTACAGAACTGATAAAACTATGACGTTAAACTTTATTTCTTTTACCATAAATCTTACTATTTTATTATTATTATGCAGGACAACAAACTTATTTCTTTTATCATCAATCTTAATATTTTATTTTTCTATTGTTGCAGAATGCCAGACCAATGAGTGTGGATACCATGCGGACATCATCCGTCCAGCCAAGCACCATCCATCCTAGGCATTCAGATGATCAATTGCAGGTATGTTATTATTATTATTATTATTATGCATATCAAACTTATTTTTTTAACACAGCCCAAGACATAAAACGTAATATTATTTTTTATATTAGTATAGAACTGATAAAACCATGACATCAATTTTATTTCTTTTATGATAAAACTTAGTATTATTTTTTTATATTAGTACAGAGTGGATAAAATCAAGACATTAAACTCATAAATCTTAATATTTTATATTTCTTTGTTATATATATACGTTTATAGGTATGTTATTATTATTATGATTATTGTGCAAACCATCAAACTTATTTTTTATCACAGTACAAGACATAAAACGTAATATTATTTTTTATATTAGTACAGAACTGATAAAACTATGACGTTAAACTTTATTTCTTTTACCATAAATCTTACTATTTTATTATTATTATGCAGGACAACAAACTTATTTCTTTTATCATCAATCTTAATATTTTATTTTTCTATTGTTGCAGAATGCCAGACCAATGAGTGTGGATACCATGCGGACATCATCCGTCCAGCCAAGCACCATCCATCCTAGGCATTCAGATGATCAATTGCAGGTATGTTATTATTATTATTATTATTGTGCATATCAAACTTATTTTTTTAACACAGCCCAAGACATAAAACGTAATATTATTTTTTATATTAGTATAGAACTGATAAAACCATGACATCAATTTTATTTCTTTTATGATAAAACTTAGTATTATTTTTTTATATTAGTACAGAGTGGATAAAATCAAGACATTAAACTCATAAATCTTAATATTTTATTTTTTATTGGTCATACCATCAAACTTATTTCTTTTAACATAGAACTTAATATGCTTTTTTATATTAGTACAAAGTGGATAAAATCAAGACATTAAACTCATAAATCTTAATATTTTATATTTCTGTTGTTATATATACGTTTATAGGTATGTTATTATTATTATGATTATTGTGCAAGCCATCAATCTTATTTCTTTTATGATAAAACTTAATATTATTTTCTATATTAGTACAGAACTGATAAAAACAAGACATAAAACGTAATATTATTTTCTATATTAGTACAGAACTGATAAAAACAAGACATAAAACTTTATTTCTTTTATCATAAAACTCATTTTTATTTTTCTATTGTTACAGAATTCAGAAACCAACCGCCAGTCGCGACCTAGTGTCATCATGCATACGCGTGATATTCCACAGGTATGTACAGTGAAATGTCTTAGTCTTTTATTATACCATTCGCTTATAAAAAGTCTCGATTGCTAATGTCGATGTTTTTTCGTTATTACAGATTCAAGGTGGAATGGATCGTGGCGCTGCGACCAACTCACCATCGGCAGAAACATGTGAGTTTTTACCTGTTGAAACAGCGTTCAGGTCACGACTGGCAACATATGCAGCATTAAATTTCCCAGCCGGCGATATGGAGTCTATTCTATCGTCGTGCCAGTATAAAATTGAAAATCTTCTGTCAGAGTCACTATCAAAATTTGCATCAATTAAATTTAATCTTTTCGTAGAGTGTGAATTTAATCATCTAGAGCTAAATTCTTGTTTGAGAAATTTTAAAACAAAAAATGAATCGCTGCTTAGAACCTCTAATATTCATGAAGTAGTTTCTAGTCACATTTCTAAAATTCAGGCTGAGATGCAAGATAGTGAAATGCGAGGGTCTGGGTGGTTTTACAATAAAATCCACAAAATTGAAATTCGTGTGAATGAGTACATGCCATTTGCAGGACGTAGTCATATGATCCTCCCTGATAAATTCCAGCATCTGAAGTCATTAATTAATATTCGCAATGATGATGAATTTTGTTTCAAGTATTGTGTATTATCAAAATTTATTGAGTCTGATAAGGAAATGTGGGCCAGTTATCTTACCAGACCAGAGTTGGATAACAAGTACGATTGGAACTGTGTGAAATTCCCCGTTTCGATTCATGATATTGAAAAGTTTTCCAAAAGAAACAATATTTCATTCAATGTTTTCGGCCTCGAGGAGAAACGGGATGGGAAAAATATTTCTCATTTCGTATTTCCTATCAAAATTGTTGAAAAGGAATTAGATGATCATAGAGATCTTTTGTTTGTATGTAACGAGGAAAATTCACATTACATCGTCATTTCCGATTTCGATGCATTTGTAAGACCTTTTGTAACAGCCAACCATCTTCAAGTCAGAGTTTGTAAACGGTGTTTTACACATTTCCAAGCGTACGATGGTAAATCTGCTGACGTAAGGTTGAGAGAACATTTGGCAATATGCAACTCGTTCAGCCCAGTCAGGTGCGAAATTCCTAAAAATCCTGAAGTCGTATTCAACAAGCCCGAATATTCGCAAAAGATCAGATTTGTCATCTATGCGGATTTCGAGTGTTTGCTGGAACCGATATCAGGATGTTTGGGAGATCCGCAGAAAAGCTGGACAACTCCTTATCAGAAGCATAAACCTTTTAGTTATTGTTATTTTATCAAAGATGCTGAGGGCGCATATTCTCAACTGAGACTTTTTAGAGGGGAGGATGCCAGTGGCGAGTTTATGCGCTCGCTCGTCGCTGATGCTAAAGAAATTGATAAAATCTTGAACAGCGTAAATAAGCCCATGACCCCTCTGACAGAAGATGAAATTAGGGTATACAATAGCGCTACTATTTGTCATATTTGTGGTGAGGGTAACTTTACCGATGTGAACTATAAAGTAAGGGACCATTGCCATGTTAGTGGTCGGTTCAGAGGAGCCGCCCACAGAAATTGTAATTTGAATTATAGGAACCAGGCATTTGTCCCTATTGTTTTGCATAACATGTCTAACTATGATGCTCATTTCATTGTGACAGAACTTGGATTCGATCAGAATAGAATCAACGTCATATGTAATAGTCAAGAAAAGTATGTCACATTTTCAAAATTTATTCCCTCCTCTTATTTGAAGAGGGGAGGTATGGAGTTAAGATTTATAGACTCGTTTCGGTTCATGGCAAGCAGCCTGGAAAAGCTAGCAAACAATCTACCTAAAGATAAATTTATAGAAACAGCAAAAGTATTTGGTGAAAACGCCGATTTGGTGTGTCAAAAGGGAGTGTTTCCCTACGACTACGTCACCTCAGTTGAAATTTTGAAGGAGAAGAAATTGCCTCCCAAAGATGCATTTTATAATAAACTCGCGAATGAGAACGTCTCTGACCAAGACTACTCTCACGCGAGAAACGTTTGGAATTCTTTCTCGATCACCTCATTAGGAGAATATTCAGACTTGTATTTAAAATCCGATGTTTTGATTTTGACCGACGTCTTTGAAAACTTTAGACAGATGTGTTTTGAGACGTACGGAATGGATTGTTTGTTCTATTCCACAGTTCCAGGCTTTGCTTACTCAGCTATGTTGAAGTTCACAAAGGTAAAATTACCGCTTTTGACCGATATGGATATGATTCAAATGTTTGAACGCGGGATAAGAGGTGGAATTTGTCAGTGTGTGACAAGGCACGCTGTTGCAAACAATAACATGTGTGATGAATATGATGAGACAGCAAAAAAATCTTTTCTTTATTATGTCGATGCCAATAACCTATATGGTTATGCGATGTCCCAGGCATTGCCGTCAGGCGAGTTCCGCTGGCTCGACAAACATGAGATAGCGTCCTTTGACATCATGTCCATACCGGTCAAATCTAAATTAGGATATGTGCTTGAGGTAGACATTGAATATCCAGACCATCTTCACGATGCTCATTCTGATCTCCCTTTCTGTGCAGAGATGAAATTTCCTTCAGGCAGCAAAAACAAAAAATTATTAACCACTTTGGAGTCAAAAGAAAAATATGTCATTCATCACACGGTACTTAGGCAAGCCGTGCAACACGGACTGAGGTTAACCAAGATCCATAGAGTTATCGAATTTCAACAAAGCTGCTGGTTGAAACCCTACATTGACTATAACACGGCCAAGCGTAGGGCTGCAGCCAACAACTTTGAGAAAGACTTTTTTAAATTGATGAATAACGCCGTTTTTGGCAAGACTATGGAAAATGTAAGGAAACGTATCAATTTTCGGCTTGTATCAAGTGAGAAGGAAATTCGAAAGCTGGTAGCCAAAAGTAACTTTATGGATAGGACAATTTATAACGAAAACTTGGTTGGTGTCCATCTAGCAAAAACTAGATTAGTGTTTGATAAGGCCATCTATGTTGGCATGTCTATTTTGGAAATTTCAAAAACTAGGATGTATGAGTTCCATTATGATACCATGAAAAATTTTTATAAAGAAGGATTGAAATTGTGCTACATGGACACGGACAGCTTCGTCTATAGAATTGACACGGATAACCTCTTCCGTGATATGATGCATTTCCGAGATGAGCTGGATACCAGTGTCTACCCACCCGAACATCCCTTGTATTCAAACGAAAACAAGGCGGTGGTCGGGAAATTCAAAGACGAAGGAGCTGGTCACTCCATAAAGGCGTTCGTAGGTCTGCGAGCGAAAATGTACGCCATAAAATTTAATGATATGGTCATCAAAAAATTGAAAGGCGTTAAGAAAAACGTCATTGACAAAGATGTCAGCTTTGAAGATTATGTTGGTTGTCTACAGAGCGGACAGTCAACATTCTCGTTAAACAGATCCATCAGATCATACAAACATAACGTATTTTCGATTTCGATGAATAAATTAACTTTATCTGGCAACGACGATAAGCGTCATATTATGGAAAATGGCGTGGACACTCTCGCTCACGGACACTATAGAATCAGGGAGGATGAGGAGTGTGATGATGAGCCTCCTACTAAGAAATGCAAACTGTAAAAAATGTATATTTGTATGTATGGTTTGTGTATATATGGAGTGTATATTTGTGTGTGAAACAATACTTGTAATTTTATATGATGTGTGGTGTTGGAGAACAATACTTGTAAATTTATATGATGTACTATTGATTTATGACAACTTTGGGTTCATGTGGGTTATAAATAAAAGAAAAAAGTTATAAAAATGAATCTATCTTTTATTTTCCCTAATCACATACAACATCCCTAATATTAACCCCAAGCTAGGGAACCCTAACCACTTTACAAACACCTTCTGTCCTTTGTTCTTTAACACCTTTTCAATTAATTAACAGTCTGGAAACTTAGTTTTCTGGAGTTCTTCAGCATAAAAAGCACCTTCAATACTCCCACCCTGCAGATACGTAGGAGGAAAAGTCGATTGGATCTTCCGTATTTTGAAAATCTCCGTAGTCCACGACGGTAAGTATCCTTTATTAAATAATTTCCTGTGTTTTGAAACTCTTACATAGTTACAGTCATTCTATGATTTTTCTCCCCCGCAATTCAGATATGATTTCTTGTATCTCGCTGTGATGAGAATAATTCCCTACTGCAGATGATGACAAAAGTATACGTAATCTGTCAATGAGCTCATTCGGATCAGGCCAGCATTTATAATCATATTTACGATTCGTATGTACTTCTCCTGTATGGTGCGACGAAGCCTCGTTGGAAGAGTCGAAATCTTGTTCTTCTATTTCAACATCATCTTGTTCTTCCTCTTCTTCTTCTTCTTCTTCCTTATCCTCTTCAGGAAATAATTTCTTAATGACTTGTAGATATTTGTGAGTATTATCTCTTCGAATGTTTTCGCTTTCGTCATAATTTACTTTGTGCGCGCTAGTTTTTTTCAAAATCTCCTTATACATGGCTAAGTCATAACAGTCATATAAATTATTAATAAATTTCATTTTTTTTTTTTTTTTTTTTTTTTTTTTCAGCTAGTGCTAATGAGATATGTATCAGGTTATATTTCCACCTAAGCACTAGTAGGGTTGAAAAGAATAGAAAAAGGTTGATAAGGAATCAAAATGCCCTAGTAAATTAATTGTATAGTTTTTAATATAATTCTAAAAAACCAGTTTATAAAAGTACGAAAGAATTGAAAAAATTTTTTTTTACGTACAGTATTGATTTGTATAAGTGTTACACATAGTCATTACAGATAAAACATGTACAATATTAAAATTATAATTACAAATGTGTTGTACCAATTACAATATTTGAGAGAATAAAAAGTCCTTGTGGAATATATCGATAAAAGTTTCTAAATTACTTGCTAAAGACAGATAAAATTATGTACATATGTATTTGCAGCTAATTAAATATAAGAAAATTATGAGGATATAGAAGATACGTCAATGAATAAAAAACCAAGTACACAAACTGTGGATTAATCTTCTATAGTAGAGCTGCATAACATGTGATACGTAAAATCAGTGTTAGGTTAAAATCTTCTTATAGATGTCTAGATTTTATTTTCACTATAGTTATTAGACATAAGAAAAGATTTGTAAGGAATATAAGATGTGGCTTTAATTCAGTTTTGATTCCTTGTCAGCGTAGTCTATTCAAATTTCAATATTTGGAAATGCATTTCGAAGCATCACGCTTCATCTTCAGTCCATAAGTACAAAGCTTTTATGTACTAGTAGGAGTTGATGAGTTAGTGCCATGAACAGGCTGACTACTCAAGTAGTCAAGGAGTAGTCAGCCTGTTCATGGCACTAACTCATCAACTCCTACTAGTACATAAAAGCTTTGTACTTATGGACTGAAGATGAAGCGTGATGCTTCGAAATGCATTTCCAAATATTGAAATTTGAATAGACTACGCTGACAAGGAATCAAAACTGAATTAAAGCCACATCTTATATTCCTTACAAATCTTTTCTTATGTCTAATAACTATAGTGAAAATAAAATCTAGACATCTATAAGAAGATTTTAACCTAACACTGATTTTACGTATCACATGTTATGCAGCTCTACTATAGAAGATTAATCCACAGTTTGTGTACTTGGTTTTTTATTCATTGACGTATCTTCTATATCCTCATAATTTTCTTATATTTAATTAGCTGCAAATACATATGTACATAATTTTATCTGTCTTTAGCAAGTAATTTAGAAACTTTTATCGATATATTCCACAAGGACTTTTTATTCTCTCAAATATTGTAATTGGTACAACACATTTGTAATTATAATTTTAATATTGTACATGTTTTATCTGTAATGACTATGTGTAACACTTATACAAATCAATACTGTACGTAGAAAATTTTTTCAATTCTTTCGTACTTTTATAAACTGGTTTTTTAGAATTATATTAAAAACTATACAATTAATTTACTAGGGCATTTTGATTCCTTATCAACCTTTTTCTATTCTTTTCAACCCTACTAGTGCTTAGGTGGAAATATAACCTGATACATAAGTCATATAAATGTTTATTAGGATTACTTTTCATCAATAGTTCAAGTAACCCAGAACAAACGATATATCTCTTGTCACCAACATAGAGGTTATCATTTTTAATGGTAACGGGGAATTTACCAATGTTGAATACCTGCCTATCAGGATCCCATCTCATACCGTAAATATCGTCATCATTATTTCTCGGTCCATGTTGAACGAGTTTCTGGACATAAGGCGCTGACACTTGACCGTAGACAATTTCTAATAGGTATTTATATTGCTTCTGCAGAGTTTGATCAGAGGAGTAATCAGATTCGTATTCCATCTCCGACTCTTCAGATTCACAATCACTGTTGTGTATGAACTCTCCCAGGGGGAGAGTTATCGGGTTTCTAATTTCATCAATTTCTTGTTTAGACTGAAGATTGGATTTTTTTATCGCTAAATATTTATTCCGTAAAGTTTTATCTTGTTCCACATTATCTATCGGTATATTTTTATCTTTTACTTGTGGGAGGAGTTTATGTACCATTATCAGATGCTTCCTCAGACCTGTAGTATTATGGTTTTTCATTTTTAATTCAACATTCTTATGCTTTAGCTTTTCACAAAGTTTGCACAGAGCATACGGGTGCTCAGCTCCATCAAATAACACAAAAAATTAACATATTTACTGTTTGATAGTCTCGATTGTGTACATACAGCATCACTACTTTGATCAGAAGTGATCTCGTCACTCATTTCGGAACCTAACCTTCACAGCTTCAAGGATGAAAAGCAACTAACTCTATTTACCATAGATCCATTATTTATTGCTAAAAATCATAGTGTTCGAAAAAGGATATGCCTGAGGTTTTTAGACAGAGGATCGGGATGGTCTTGGTCTTGGTCTTGGTCTTGGTCTTGGTCTTGGTCTTGGTCTTGGTCTTGGTCTTGGTCTTGGTCTTGGTCTTGGTCTTGGTCTTGGTCTTGGTCTTGGTCTTGGTCTTGGTCTTGGTCTTGGTCTTGGTCTTGGTCTTGGTCTTGGTCTTGGTCTTGGTCTTGGTCTTGGTCTTGGTCTTGGTCTTGGTCTTGGTCTTGGTCTTGGTCTTGGTCTTGGTCTTGGTCTTGGTCTTGGTCTTGGTCTTGGTCTTGGTCTTGGTCTTGGTCTTGGTCTTGGTCTTGGTCTTGGTCTTGGTCTTGGTCTTGGTCTTGGTCTTGGTCATGGTCTTGGTCTTGGTAACTACGACTTGGAACGGTACGCTAACCAATTAGGAAAAAATGGGTCTTAATTTCAACAAATACGTACCCACCACGAAGCAATCTCATAAAAGAAGTCTTGACACCGTTAAGATTAAAAAGGATTATAACCCCACGCAATGTGAAAGGGGCTATACTAGGAGTCTTATCTTCGATATGTTATCACCTATAAGTAAAAAGTATCTCAAGTCTCTAGGACACAAAGTGTGTTAATATGGATATCCTTCTCTGAAATCGGGGGACTGAATTGAAATTTCTGCAGCAAACAATATACCAGCAAACACAAAGGCTTATTGCTTAATTCTACACGATCGAAGTGTTAAGTATACTGCATTAATCAACATCGTTACCAATGTCGTGTAACAACATGGTTATAATCGACTGTCAGGAATATCAATCAAAGTATAAACAATTTATAGCAGTGACTTCGGTGTATGACAGAATTGTACATTTTGTTCTCCAACCACCTAAAAACATTTACCCAGATACAAAGTCGCAGCGTTACATCGAATCCAACATCCATGGAAATCCGCTGATACTTACCCTATGACGACTTGAAGCCTGTTCTTGAAAGTGTATATGTTCTTCATTGTAAACTGATGCAGAGACCTGTTATAAACATGAACGATAATGATGTTCCAAAGCTTGATGAAATAAGAGACTGTGAAACCAAATGACTTTTTCATAATGACTCTAATATGAAATGTACATTGTAAAATGTTATTGTGCTTACTCTGTGGATGAAATCCCAGTAAGATTGTAATAAATTGAATAAAATTCTATAATCCTGAGTTGTGTTTTTTTTTTATTTCACAGTCCCTCATCCTAGGAATTAGGAATAGGAGATGTTAGGGAAAACTGGACTTTGTCAAACGTGAGAAAATCCAGCTATGAAATAACTTACAAAAGAATACATTTTTTATCACTTTGGTTTTATTGAATATTTACAAGATGAATTTCACTTGAAAGTCTCCTATTTCTAAAATGAATATCACTCATGATCTTGAGAGTCTCCAACTTCTGAAACACAGAAAAATAAAAAGCACATAAGAATTCAGCTTATGATGGATAAGAATGGGAAATGGTTCATGTTAATAATACATACCTTTCTAGAGAAGTCGATGAATGTAGGGTGCCGGTTGTCGTGTTGTATAGTCACTTTTAGTCTGTTAAACACGCCACACTGGGTCAAAACTGAAAACATAATAGTGGTAGCCACGTGAATTCGGTTCCCTAGCTATATACATCAATGAAAGTTTCTCCTCGTTCATCTGTTGAAGCTGATCTTCACTCAATTTTCCAAACCTTCGTGGTAGGAAAACGCTGCACCCAATCTTTAAATCTATAACGATTCTTCTTCCGCGCCTTGTATACACGGAACGAGCTTCCTTTATCGGATACGCAAGTCCAATTTGCAGCTCGCTCAACGACTTGTTACAATTCACATCAGGGACGTACACAGTTGAAAAACGTTCTAGAGTGGATACTATAGACGTCTTCTTATTCTTGGCTTCTTGTGTATTTGGTAAATCCGGTTGTGATGGTTGTATGGTAGAGGACTGCAGCGTTTCCCACAAGTCCTGCGTTGTAATATCCACTATATCAGCAGCAGCAGTAGCTGTAGTAGATTTAGGTGCACTTTTACGACCACGCTTCAATGATGACATGTTGTAAGCTTGAAGATCACTTAGGATATGACGCTTGTCTCGCAAATATTTTAAAACTTTCACTCATAGCTCATACAATCTGTTTCATTTACGACTAACCTTGAAACGGTCCTGCACGTGCCGTGTAAGACCTTGAAACAAGTTTGAACAAGTCCGAGTGATGACGTCATACATAAAGAATTCATGATTCAGTTGTAATGTAAGATGAACTTCCGGTCAGGTGTTCTGGCGTACGTGACAAAACGTGGGAACAAAACTGATGATGTAGAGGATTATGATAAAATGCTAACACAGTTCTGTATTGAGAAAACATTTGTATATACTGACTTTGAATAATGAAGTATGATATAATATTATTCCAACATTATACTGGGGGAATTGAAGATAATTCAACATGTAAGATTATGCACCGATCATGATAGGAAAATTTACGACTATCCGCTGGAGCATGACGTCATTGGTTTATATAGTATCGTTTTGAAATAGGCTCGCAACAGGACAAATATATTTTACACCAATGACATGATTGGAGTTTAAAAAAAAAAAAAATGCTGACTAGCCTCACGACTTGGTAAATATACGTTAAAGCTTAAATCAGCAGTAAATAGATATTTCGCTTTTCATCTTTGTGAACAATTCATTTCGCGAATTCCCACATTAAATCGATGACGTATGCGAAAAATATTCATTTACGATGACATCAACAGATATCCGATATTTAATTCTGGTGCGGAAATAAAATATTAATTTTCATGCAATAAATGCTGACATACTCTGTATGAAACTACATTAAAAATAATATAAGGTTCCATGAGAGATGAAACACTGGGAGAAATATACGCTAAAGCTTATCAGCAGTTATTTGATATTTCGCGTTTCCTGCTTGTGAAAAAAGCTGAATATGCCTTTACTGACTTTGAATCGAACTCAGAACCACTCAGCGATGGAATATTACAATATAAGTTTTTAATATATCGCAATAGAATGGTGATGAATATCAAAATAGTTATACATCATTTTAAAATTTAAACGTTCAGTCATACATCATTTTTTAAAATTTAAAGGTATTGCAGTGTTACGCTAGACATTTAAAGAGATAATTCGTAATGAATGAAGTTGTAAGTTAGCGAGCGATAAGAGAAGCATCTTGTTGTATAGCGTTATATGAGTGTTGCAGATAACATGCATGGCGAGCAAGCTGATAAAACTGTTACCTATGCAAATCTCTGCACGTACAATGCAATCCAACCATTGTTCTGCGTTGGTATAACACATAGTGTATCGGTCTTATAAAATCCTGTAATTATTAGCATAATATTATTCCATCATTATACTAGAGGTTTGAAGCTCATTACTGACCGGGGATCGAGCTCACTACCATTCAGCGTTGGATTATTACAATATAAGTTTTTAATATATCGCAATAAAAATAACGTTGACTAATAATAATAAATGAATATGTAATACACAAGACATGGGCTATGTTTTTTACACTGACCCGCTAAGCCAGAGGCTGAGTAGACCTTAGGGATATTTTTTTACTGAAATAGTCATCTTACAGAAAACCTATGTGTAGGAATATGACGTATTTACGCTTCGTGATCTATATGCTTCCTGCAAAAAAGACATAAAGATTAAAATCTGCTGTGACGTCATAAATCATTCCACCTTCCCCTCTTATTCCACTTGTGACGTCATAAAAGCATTCCACCTTCCCCTCTCATTCCACTTGTGACGTCATAAAAACATTCCACCTTCCCCTCTTATTCCACTTGTGACGTAAGCGATGCCGCCATGTTGAATGATGACGTAGTCATTCCACTTGTGACGTCATAAAAGCATTCCACCTTCCCCTCTCATTCCACTTGTGACGTCATAAAAACATTCCACCTTCCCCTCTTATTCCACTTGTGACGTAAGCGATGCCACCATCTTGTAAAACAATACCAATATACAAATTTCAAATTTCCCACCATCCGTTATTTGCAATTGTAATATCAAATTTCCACCTTTTGCAATTTTCAAATCAACCGCCATCCGCCCACCTGAAATAGGAACCGGAAACGTAGCCATTTTCATTATAAATTTTCAAATTTTGAATTTCGCGCCGGAAACGTAACCAAATATATTATAAATTTCCAAATTTTGAATTTCGCGCTTCGTACGCCATTTGAAATAGGAACCGGAACGGACGCCATTTATATTATTAATTTTCAAATTTTAAATTTCGCGCTTCGTACGCCCCGGAACCGGAACCGCCGCCATTTGCAATAGGAACCGGAACCGACGCCATTTTGAATCACGTGGTTATTGCCACGCCCACTTGTGATGTCATACAATCCGCCACTGACGTCATAGCCACGCCCACTTGTGACGTCATAGGCCACGCCCACTTGTGACGTCATCATTCCACCCTCCCCTCCAGCGCCACCTGTCACGTGACCCGTTTCCCCTCTCATTCCACATTCCACCTGTGACGTCATGAACAAAACCATACTACTGAATAGTAATCATCTAGAGCTGGAATAAGTTTGAGATATCGTCATATTCACTGTTTCTAGAAGGAATTTGCAATATTCAGAATCGTAAATCACATATCTAAACACATTCAGGAAATTGCACATTGTGTACAAAAGGAACTTGAATAAGGCTGAATTAGCGTCACATTCAACGTTTATATGTTGAATATGTGATATTCAGAAACGGACAACGCATCTAGAAACACATTTCTACAAACACACATTAATTGCAATAAAAGCTCGAATAAGTACGTAATATCGTCATATTCATTGTTTATAGATGGAATTCGCGATATTCTGAAACATATATCACATGTGGAAACACATTTCGGAAATGGAAGAAAAAGTACAAAAGGAACTCGAATAAGGATGAATTAGCGTAAAATTCACTGTTTAAAGCATGAATATGCGAAATTCAGAAACGGACAACACATCCATAAACAGATTTCTACAATCACACATTAAGTGGAATAGTAATTATGTGGAGCTGGAAAAGTATGAGATATCGTCATATTCATTGTTTATAGAAGGAATTTGCAATATTCAGAAACATAAATCACGTATGAAAACACAATTTGGAAATTGTACTTAATGTACAAAAGGAACTTGAATAATGCTGTATTAGCATCAAATTCACCGTTTATAGGTTGAATATGTGATATACACAAACGTGCCACACATCTGAAAACTCATTTCTTCAAACTCACATTAAGTGCAATAGTGTGTAACAAGAGCTCGAATAAGTATGTAATATCGTCATATTCACTGTTTATAGATGGAATTCGAGATATTCAGAGACATAAATCACATATCTAAACACATTTAGGAAATTGCATATTAAGTACAAAAGGAACTAGAATAATGCTGTATTAGCATCAAATTCACCGTTTATAGGTTGAATATGTGATATTCAGAAACGTAGAACGCATCTGAAAAAACATTTCTACAAACTCTTATTAAATGCAATAGTATGTAAGAGGAGCTCGAATAAGTATGTAATATCGGCATATTCACTGTTTATAGATGGAATTCGCGATATTCAGAAACATATATCACATGTGAAAACACATTTCGGAAATGGAAGAAAAAGTACAAAAGGAACTCGAATAAGGATGAATTAGCGTAAAATTCACTGTTTAAAGCTTGAATATGCGAAATTCAGAAACGGAAAACACATCCGTAAACAGATTTCTACAATCACACATTAATTGCAATAAAAGCTCGAATAAGGACGTAATATCGTCATATTCACTGTTTATAGATGGAATTCGCGATGTTCAGAAACATAAATCACATATGAAAACACATTTCGGAAATAACACCATAAGTACAATAAGAACTCGAATTAGGCTAAATTAGTATCAAATTCACTGTTTAAAGTATCAATATGCGATATTCAGAAACGTACAACGCATATGAAAACACATTTCTACAAACACACATTAAATGCAATAGTATGTAACAGGAGCTCGAATAAGTATGTAATATCGACATATTCACTGTATATAGATGGAATTCGCGATATTCAGAAACATATATCACATGTGAAAACACATTTCGGAAATTGAAGAAAAAGTACAAAATGAAATCGAATAAGGCTGAATTAGTGTAAAATTCACTGTTTAAAGCATGAATATGCGAAATTCAGAAACGGACAACACATCCATAAACAGATTTCTACAATCACACATTAAGTGGAATAGTAATTATGTGGAGCTGGAAAAGTATGAGATATCGTCATATTCATTGTTTATAGAAGGAATTTGCAATATTCAGAAACATAAATCACGTATGAAAACACAATTTGGAAATTGGATATTAAGTACAAAAGGAACTTGAATAATGCTGTATTAGCATCAAATTCACCGTTTATAGGTTGAATATGTGATATTCAGAAACGTGCCACACACTTGAAAACTCATTTCTTCAAACTCACATTAAGTGCAATAGTATGTAACAAGAGCTCAAATAAGTATGCAATATCGTCATATTCACTGTTTATAGATGGATTTCGCGATCTTCAGAAACATAAATCACATTTGAAAACACATTTCGGAAATAGCACAATAAGTACAATAAGAACTCGAATTAGGCTAAATTAGTATCAAATTCACTGTTTAAAGTTTCAATATGCGATATTCAGAAACGTACAACGCATCTGAAAACACATTTCTACAAACTCACATTAAATGCAATAGTATGTAAGAGGAGCTCGAATAAGTATGTAATATCGTCATATTCACTGTTTATAGATGGAATTCGAGATATTCAGAGACATAAATCACATATGAAAACACATTTAGGAAATTGCATATTAAGTACAAAAGGAACTTGAATAATGGTGTATTAGGGTCAAATTCACCGTTTATAGGTTAAATATGTAATATTCAGAAACGGACAACGCATTTGAAAACACATTTCTAGAAACTCACATTAAGTGCAATAGTATGTAAGAGGAGCTCGAATAAGTATGTAATATCGTCTTATTCACTGTTTATAGATGGAATTCGCGATGTTCAGAAACATAAATCACATATAAAAACACATTTAGGAAAAAGCACAATAAGTACAATAAGAACTCGAATTAGGGTATATTATTATCAAATTCACTGTTTAAAGTTTCAATATGCGATATTCAGAAACGTACAACGCATCTGAAAAAAACATTTCTACAAACTCACATTAAGTGCAATAGTATGTAAGAGGAGCTCGAATAAGTATGTAATATCGTCATATTCACTGTATATAGATGGAATTCGCGATATTCAGAAACATATATCACATGTGAAAACACATTTCGGAAATGGAAGAAAAAGTACAAAAGGAAATCGAATAAGGCTGAATTAGCGTAAAATTCACTGTTTAAAGCATGAATATGCGAAATTCAGAAACGGACAACACATCCATAAACAGATTTCTACAATCACACATTAAGTGGAATAGTAATTATGTGGAGCTGGAAAAGTATGAGATATCGTCATATTCATTGTTTATAGAAGGAATTTGCAATATTCAGAAACATAAATCACAAATGAAAACACATTTCGGAAAAAGCACAATAAGTACAATAAGAACTCGAATTAGGCTATATTAGTATCATATTCACTGTTTAAAGTTTCAATATGATATATTCAGAAACGTACAACGCATCTGAAAACACATTTCTACAAACACACATTAAATGCAATAGTATGTAACAGGAGCTCGAATAAGTATGTAATATCGTCATATTCACTGTTTATAGATGGAATTCGAGATATTCAGAGACATAAATCACATATTAAAACACATTTAAGAAATTGCATATTAAGTACAAAAAGAACTTGAATAATGCTGTATTAGCATCAAATTCACCGTTTATAGGTTGAATATGTGATATTCAGAAACGTACAACGCATCTGAAAAAACATTTCTACAAACTCACATTAAGTGCAATAGGATGTAAGAGGAGCTCGAATATGTATGTAATATCGTCATATTCACTGTATATAGATGGAATTCGCGATATTCAGAAACATATATCACATGTGAAAACACATTTCGGAATTGGAAGAAAAAGTACAAAAGGAACTCGAATAAGGCTGAATTAGCGTAAAATTCACTGTTTAAAGCATGAATATGCGAAATTCAGAAACGGACAACCCATCCTTAAACAGATTTCTACAATCACACATTAAGTGGAATAGTAATTATGTGGAGCTGGAAAAGTATGAGATATCGTCATTTCATTGTTTATAGAAGGAATTTGCAATATCCAGAAACATAAATCACGTATGAAAATACAATTTGGAAATTGCATATTAAGTACAAAAGGAACTTGAATAATGCTGTATTAGCATCAAATTCACCGTTTATAGGTTGAATATGTGATATTCAGAAACGTGCAACACATCTGAAAACTCATTTCTTCAAACTCACATTAAGTGCAATAGTGTGTAACAGGAGCTCAAATAAGTATGTAATATCGTCATATTCACTGTATATAGATGGATTTCGCGATGATCAGAAACATAAATCACATATGAAAACACATTTCGGAAATAGCACAATAACTACAAAAAGAAGTCGAATTAGGCTGTATTAGTATCAAATTCACTGTTTAAAGATTCTATATGCGATATTCAGAAACAGACAACGCATTTATAAACACATTTCTACAATCACACATTAAGTGGAATAGTAATCATCTAGAGCTGGAATAAGTTTGAGATATCGTCATATTCACTGTTTCTAGAAGGAATTTGCAATATTCAGAATCGTAAATCACATATCTAAACACATTTAGGAAATTGCACATTGTGTACAAAAGGAACTTGAATAAGGCTGAATTAGCGTCACATTCAACGTTTATATGTTGAATATGTGATATTCAGAAACGGACAACGCATCTAGAAACACATTTCTACAAACACACATTAATTGCAATAAAAGCTCGAATAAGTACGTAATATCGTCATATTCATTGTTTATAGAAGGAATTTGCAATATTCAGAAACATAAATCACGTATGAAAACACAATTTGGAAATTGTACTTAATGTACAAAAGGAACTTGAATAATGCTGTATTAGCATCAAATTCACCGTTTATAGGTTGAATATGTGATATTCACAAACGTGCCACACATCTGAAAACTCATTTCTTCAAACTCACATTAAGTGCAATAGTGTGTAACAAGAGCTCAAATAAGTATGTAATATCGTCATATTCACTGTTTATAGATGGAATTCGCGATCTTCAGAAACATAAATCACATTTGAAAACACATTTCGGAAATAGCACAATAAGTACAATAAGAACTCGAAGTGGCTAAATTAGTATCAAATTCACTGTTTAAAGTTTCAATATGCGATATTCAGAAACGTACATCGCGAATTCCATCTATAAACAGTGAATATGACGATATTACGTCCTTATTCGAGCTTTTATTGCAATTAATGTGTGATTGTAGAAATCTGTTTACGGATGTGTTTTCCGTTTCTGAATTTCGCATATTCAAGCTTTAAACAGTGAATTTTACGCTAATTCATCCTTATTCGAGTTCCTTTTGTACTTTTTCTTCCATTTCCGAAATGTGTTTTCACATGTGATATATGTTTCTGAATATCGCGAATTCCATCTATAAACAGTGAATATGCCGATATTACATACTTATTCGAGCTCCTCTTACATACTATTGCATTTAATAAGAGTTTGTAGAAATGTTTTTTCAGATGCGTTCTACGTTTCTGAATATCACATATTCAACCTATAAACGGTGAATTTGATGCTAATACAGCATTATTCTAGTTCCTTTTGTACTTAATATGCAATTTCCTAAATGTGTTTAGATATGTGATTTATGTCTCTGAATATCTCGAATTCCATCTATAAACAGTGAATATGACGATATTACATACTTATTCGAGCTCTTGTTACACACTATTGCACTTAATGTGAGTTTGAAGAAATGAGTTTTCAGATGTGTGGCACGTTTGTGTATATCACATATTCAACCTATAAACGGTGAATTTGATGCTAATACAGCATTATTCAAGTTCCTTTTGTACATTAAGTACAATCTCCAAATTGTGTTTTCATACGTGATTTATGTTTCTGAATATTGCAAATTCCTTCTATAAACAATGAATATGACGATATCTCATACTTTTCCAGCTCCACATAATTACTATTCCACTTAATGTGTGATTGTAGAAATCTGTTTATGGATGTGTTGTCCGTTTCTGAATTTCGCATATTCATGCTTTAAACAGTGAATTTTACGCTAATTCATCCTTATTCGAGTTCCTTTTGTACTTTTTCTTCCATTTCCGAAATGTGTTTCCACATGTGATATATGTTTCAGAATATCGCGAATTCCATCTATAAACAATGAATATGACGATATTACGTACTTATTCGAGCTTTTATTGCAATTAATGTGTGTTTGTAGAAATGTGTTTCTAGATGCGTTGTCCGTTTCTGAATATCACATATTCAACATATAAACGTTGAATGTGACGCTAATTCAGCCTTATTCAAGTTCCTTTTGTACACAATGTGCAATTTCCTAAATGTGTTTAGATATGTGATTTACGATTCTGAATATTGCAAATTCCTTCTAGAAACAGTGAATATGACGATATCTCATACTTATTCCAGCTCTAGATGATTACTATTCAGTAGTATGGTTTTGTTCATGACGTCACAGGTGGAATGTGGAATGAGAGGGGAAACGGGTCACGTGACAGGTGGCGCTGGAGGGGAGGGTGGAATGATGACGTCACAAGTGGGCGTGGCCTATGACGTCACAAGTGGGCGTGGCTATGACGTCAGTGGCGGATTGTATGACATCACAAGTGGGCGTGGCAATAACCACGTGATTCAAAATGGCGTCGGTTCCGGTTCCTATTGCAAATGGCGGCGGTTCCGGTTCCGGGGCGTACGAAGCGCGAAATTTAAAATTTGAAAATTAATAATATAAATGGCGTCCGTTCCGGTTCCTATTTCAAATGGCGTACGAAGCGCGAAATTCAAAATTTGGAAATTTATAATATATTTGGTTACGTTTCCGGCGCGAAATTCAAAATTTGATTATTTATAATGAAAATGGCTACGTTTCCGGTTCCTATTTCAGGTGGGCGGATGGCGGTTGATTTGAAAATTGCAAAAGGTGGAAATTTGATATTACAATTGCAAATAACGGATGGTGGGAAATTTGAAATTTGTATATTGGTATTGTTTTACAAGATGGTGGCATCGCTTACGTCACAAGTGGAATAAGAGGGGAAGGTGGAATGTTTTTATGACGTCACAAGTGGAATGAGAGGGGAAGGTGGAATGCTTTTATGACGTCACAAGTGGAATGACTACGTCATCATTCAACATGGCGGCATCGCTTACGTCACAAGTGGAATAAGAGGGGAAGGTGGAATGTTTTTATGACGTCACAAGTGGAATGAGAGGGGAAGGTGGAATGCTTTTATGACGTCACAAGTGGAATAAGAGGGGAAGGTGGAATGATTTATGACGTCACAGCAGATTTTAATCTTTATGTCTTTTTTGCAGGAAGCATATAGATCACGAAGCGTAAATACGTCATATTCCTACACATAGGTTTTCTGTAAGATGACTATTTCAGTAAAAAAATATCCCTAAGGTCTACTCAGCCTCTGGCTTAGCGGGTCAGTGTAAAAAACATAGCCCATGTCTTGTGTATTACATATTCATTTATTATTATTAGTCAACGTTATTTTTATTGCGATATATTAAAAACTTATATTGTAATAATCCAACGCTGAATGGTAGTGAGCTCGATCCCCGGTCAGTAATGAGCTTCAAACCTCTAGTATAATGATGGAATAATATTATGCTAATAATTACAGGATTTTATAAGACCGATACACTATGTGTTATACCAACGCAGAACAATGGTTGGATTGCATTGTACGTGCAGAGATTTGCATAGGTAACAGTTTTATCAGCTTGCTCGCCATGCATGTTATCTGCAACACTCATATAACGCTATACAACAAGATGCTTCTCTTATCGCTCGCTAACTTACAACTTCATTCATTACGAATTATCTCTTTAAATGTCTAGCGTAACACTGCAATACCTTTAAATTTTAAAAAATGATGTATGACTGAACGTTTAAATTTTAAAATGATGTATAACTATTTTGATATTCATCACCATTCTATTGCGATATATTAAAAACTTATATTGTAATATTCCATCGCTGAGTGGTTCTGAGTTCGATTCAAAGTCAGTAAAGGCATATTCAGCTTTTTTCACAAGCAGGAAACGCGAAATATCAAATAACTGCTGATAAGCTTTAGCGTATATTTCTCCCAGTGTTTCATCTCTGATGGAACCTTATATTATTTTTAATGTAGTTTCATACAGAGTATGTCAGCATTTATTGCATGAAAATTAATATTTTATTTCCGCACCAGAATTAAATATCGGATATCTGTTGATGTCATCGTAAATGAATATTTTTCGCATACGTCATCGATTTAATGTGGGAATTCGCGAAATGAATTGTTCACAAAGATGAAAAGCGAAATATCTATTTACTACTGATTTAAGCTTTAACGTATATTTACCAAGTCGTGAGGCTAGTCAGCATTTTTTTTTTTTTTTAAACTCCAATCATGTCATTGGTGTAAAATATATTTGTCCTGTTGCGAGCCTATTTCAAAACGATACTATATAAACCAATGACGTCATGCTTCAGGCTCACTTCTTATTCAACCGTCAGCAGCTGCAGATCAACAATGGAGAGCGCGTCTACCGTATTCTTCCAGTGCACCGAGTGTGAGGCAAAATTTAGGCACAATTACAATCTGAATAGGCATATTAATCAGAAACATAAAAAATCCGAATACAAGTGCGAAACGTGTGGTGTATCTTTTACACGAAGTGACGTTTTAAAAAGACACGTCAGTAGTATCCACATCAACACCAACAACGTCGTGTGTGACATTTGCAAGGCAACATTCAAGGCGGATAGATATTTGGTTGACCATATGCAGAACGTTCACCATCCATCCAGGAAGGTGGAATCTAAGCATATCGGGATCTACACCAACACTGGTCGCTTCCATCTACCAGCCCATAGCGGGGATGGAGTAGCCCACCCACCGATGGTTGTAGAGGAAGCCAGGCACTCATCTCAGCATTTACAGGTATGTTATTATTATTATTATTATTTTACATACCATCAAACTTATTTCTTTTATGATAAAACGTAATATTATTTTTTATATTAGTATAGAACTGATAAAACCATGACATCAATCTTATTTCTTTTATGATAAAACTTAGTATTATTTTTTTATATTAGTACAGAGTGGATAAAATCAAGACATTAAACTCATAAATCTTAATATTTTATATTTCTTTGTTATATATATACGTTTATAGGTATGTTATTATTATTATGATTATTGTGCAAACCATCAAACTTATTTTTTATCACAGTACAAGACATAAAACGTAATATTATTTTTTATATTAGTACAGAACTGATAAAACTATGACGTTAAACTTTATTTCTTTTACCATAAATCTTACTATTTTATTATTATTATGCAGGACAACAAACTTATTTCTTTTATCATCAATCTTAATATTTTATTTTTCTATTGTTGCAGAATGCCAGACCAATGAGTGTGGATACCATGCGGACATCATCCGTCCAGCCAAGCACCATCCATCCTAGGCATTCAGATGATCAATTGCAGGTATGTTATTATTATTATTATTATTATGCATATCAAACTTATTTTTTTAACACAGCCCAAGACATAAAACGTAATATTATTTTTTATATTAGTATAGAACTGATAAAACCATGACATCAATTTTATTTCTTTTATGATAAAACTTAGTATTATTTTTTTATATTAGTACAGAGTGGATAAAATCAAGACATTAAACTCATAAATCTTAATATTTTATATTTCTTTGTTATATATATACGTTTATAGGTATGTTATTATTATTATGATTATTGTGCAAACCATCAAACTTATTTTTTATCACAGTACAAGACATAAAACGTAATATTATTTTTTATATTAGTACAGAACTGATAAAACTATGACGTTAAACTTTATTTCTTTTACCATAAATCTTACTATTTTATTATTATTATGCAGGACAACAAACTTATTTCTTTTATCATCAATCTTAATATTTTATTTTTCTATTGTTGCAGAATGCCAGACCAATGAGTGTGGATACCATGCGGACATCATCCGTCCAGCCAAGCACCATCCATCCTAGGCATTCAGATGATCAATTGCAGGTATGTTATTATTATTATTATTGTGCATATCAAACTTATTTTTTTAACACAGCCCAAGACATAAAACGTAATATTATTTTTTATATTAGTATAGAACTGATAAAACCATGACATCAATTTTATTTCTTTTATGATAAAACTTAGTATTATTTTTTTATATTAGTACAGAGTGGATAAAATCAAGACATTAAACTCATAAATCTTAATATTTTATTTTTTATTGGTCATACCATCAAACTTATTTCTTTTAACATAGAACTTAATATGCTTTTTTATATTAGTACAAAGTGGATAAAATCAAGACATTAAACTCATAAATCTTAATATTTTATATTTCTGTTGTTATATATACGTTTATAGGTATGTTATTATTATTATGATTATTGTGCAAGCCATCAATCTTATTTCTTTTATGATAAAACTTAATATTATTTTCTATATTAGTACAGAACTGATAAAAACAAGACATAAAACGTAATATTATTTTCTATATTAGTACAGAACTGATAAAAACAAGACATAAAACTTTATTTCTTTTATCATAAAACTCATTTTTATTTTTCTATTGTTACAGAATTCAGAAACCAACCGCCAGTCGCGACCTAGTGTCATCATGCATACGCGTGATATTCCACAGGTATGTACAGTGAAATGTCTTAGTCTTTTATTATACCATTCGCTTATAAAAAGTCTCGATTGCTAATGTCGATGTTTTTTCGTTATTACAGATTCAAGGTGGAATGGATCGTGGCGCTGCGACCAACTCACCATCGGCAGAAACATGTGAGTTTTTACCTGTTGAAACAGCGTTCAGGTCACGACTGGCAACATATGCAGCATTAAATTTCCCAGCCGGCGATATGGAGTCTATTCTATCGTCGTGCCAGTATAAAATTGAAAATCTTCTGTCAGAGTCACTATCAAAATTTGCATCAATTAAATTTAATCTTTTCGTAGAGTGTGAATTTAATCATCTAGAGCTAAATTCTTGTTTGAGAAATTTTAAAACAAAAAATGAATCGCTGCTTAGAACCTCTAATATTCATGAAGTAGTTTCTAGTCACATTTCTAAAATTCAGGCTGAGATGCAAGATAGTGAAATGCGAGGGTCTGGGTGGTTTTACAATAAAATCCACAAAATTGAAATTCGTGTGAATGAGTACATGCCATTTGCAGGACGTAGTCATATGATCCTCCCTGATAAATTCCAGCATCTGAAGTCATTAATTAATATTCGCAATGATGATGAATTTTGTTTCAAGTATTGTGTATTATCAAAATTTATTGAGTCTGATAAGGAAATGTGGGCCAGTTATCTTACCAGACCAGAGTTGGATAACAAGTACGATTGGAACTGTGTGAAATTCCCCGTTTCGATTCATGATATTGAAAAGTTTTCCAAAAGAAACAATATTTCATTCAATGTTTTCGGCCTCGAGGAGAAACGGGATGGGAAAAATATTTCTCATTTCGTATTTCCTATCAAAATTGTTGAAAAGGAATTAGATGATCATAGAGATCTTTTGTTTGTATGTAACGAGGAAAATTCACATTACATCGTCATTTCCGATTTCGATGCATTTGTAAGACCTTTTGTAACAGCCAACCATCTTCAAGTCAGAGTTTGTAAACGGTGTTTTACACATTTCCAAGCGTACGATGGTAAATCTGCTGACGTAAGGTTGAGAGAACATTTGGCAATATGCAACTCGTTCAGCCCAGTCAGGTGCGAAATTCCTAAAAATCCTGAAGTCGTATTCAACAAGCCCGAATATTCGCAAAAGATCAGATTTGTCATCTATGCGGATTTCGAGTGTTTGCTGGAACCGATATCAGGATGTTTGGGAGATCCGCAGAAAAGCTGGACAACTCCTTATCAGAAGCATAAACCTTTTAGTTATTGTTATTTTATCAAAGATGCTGAGGGCGCATATTCTCAACTGAGACTTTTTAGAGGGGAGGATGCCAGTGGCGAGTTTATGCGCTCGCTCGTCGCTGATGCTAAAGAAATTGATAAAATCTTGAACAGCGTAAATAAGCCCATGACCCCTCTGACAGAAGATGAAATTAGGGTATACAATAGCGCTACTATTTGTCATATTTGTGGTGAGGGTAACTTTACCGATGTGAACTATAAAGTAAGGGACCATTGCCATGTTAGTGGTCGGTTCAGAGGAGCCGCCCACGGAAATTGTAATTTGAATTATAGGAACCAGGCATTTGTCCCTATTGTTTTGCATAACATGTCTAACTATGATGCTCATTTCATTGTGACAGAACTTGGATTCGATCAGAATAGAATCAACGTCATATGTAATAGTCAAGAAAAGTATGTCACATTTTCAAAATTTATTCCCTCCTCTTATTTGAAGAGGGGAGGTATGGAGTTAAGATTTATAGACTCGTTTCGGTTCATGGCAAGCAGCCTGGAAAAGCTAGCAAACAATCTACCTAAAGATAAATTTATAGAAACAGCAAAAGTATTTGGTGAAAACGCCGATTTGGTGTGTCAAAAGGGAGTGTTTCCCCACGACTACGTCACCTCAGTTGAAATTTTGAAGGAGAAGAAATTGCCTCCCAAAGATGCATTTTATAATAAACTCGCGAATGAGAACGTCTCTGACCAAGACTACTCTCACGCGAGAAACGTTTGGAATTCTTTCTCGATCACCTCATTAGGAGAATATTCAGACTTGTATTTAAAATCCGATGTTTTGATTTTGACCGACGTCTTTGAAAACTTTAGACAGATGTGTTTTGAGACGTACGGAATGGATTGTTTGTTCTATTCCACAGTTCCAGGCTTTGCTTACTCAGCTATGTTGAAGTTCACAAAGGTAAAATTACCGCTTTTGACCGATATGGATATGATTCAAATGTTTGAACGCGGGATAAGAGGTGGAATTTGTCAGTGTGTGACAAGGCACGCTGTTGCAAACAATAACATGTGTGATGAATATGATGAGACAGCAAAAAAATCTTTTCTTTATTATGTCGATGCCAATAACCTATATGGTTATGCGATGTCCCAGGCATTGCCGTCAGGCGAGTTCCGCTGGCTCGACAAACATGAGATAGCGTCCTTTGACATCATGTCCATACCGGTCAAATCTAAATTAGGATATGTGCTTGAGGTAGACATTGAATATCCAGACCATCTTCACGATGCTCATTCTGATCTCCCTTTCTGTGCAGAGATGAAATTTCCTTCAGGCAGCAAAAACAAAAAATTATTAACCACTTTGGAGTCAAAAGAAAAATATGTCATTCATCACACGGTACTTAGGCAAGCCGTGCAACACGGACTGAGGTTAACCAAGATCCATAGAGTTATCGAATTTCAACAAAGCTGCTGGTTGAAACCCTACATTGACTATAACACGGCCAAGCGTAGGGCTGCAGCCAACAACTTTGAGAAAGACTTTTTTAAATTGATGAATAACGCCGTTTTTGGCAAGACTATGGAAAATGTAAGGAAACGTATCAATTTTCGGCTTGTATCAAGTGAGAAGGAAATTCGAAAGCTGGTAGCCAAAAGTAACTTTATGGATAGGACAATTTATAACGAAAACTTGGTTGGTGTCCATCTAGCAAAAACTAGATTAGTGTTTGATAAGGCCATCTATGTTGGCATGTCTATTTTGGAAATTTCAAAAACTAGGATGTATGAGTTCCATTATGATACCATGAAAAATTTTTATAAAGAAGGATTGAAATTGTGCTACATGGACACGGACAGCTTCGTCTATAGAATTGACACGGATAACCTCTTCCGTGATATGATGCATTTCCGAGATGAGCTGGATACCAGTGTCTACCCACCCGAACATCCCTTGTATTCAAACGAAAACAAGGCGGTGGTCGGGAAATTCAAAGACGAAGGAGCTGGTCACTCCATAAAGGCGTTCGTAGGTCTGCGAGCGAAAATGTACGCCATAAAATTTAATGATATGGTCATCAAAAAATTGAAAGGCGTTAAGAAAAACGTCATTGACAAAGATGTCAGCTTTGAAGATTATGTTGGTTGTCTACAGAGCGGACAGTCAACATTCTCGTTAAACAGATCCATCAGATCATACAAACATAACGTATTTTCGATTTCGATGAATAAATTAACTTTATCTGGCAACGACGATAAGCGTCATATTATGGAAAATGGCGTGGACACTCTCGCTCACGGACACTATAGAATCAGGGAGGATGAGGAGTGTGATGATGAGCCTCCTACTAAGAAATGCAAACTGTAAAAAATGTATATTTGTATGTATGGTTTGTGTATATATGGAGTGTATATTTGTGTGTGAAACAATACTTGTAATTTTATATGATGTGTGGTGTTGGAGAACAATACTTGTAAATTTATATGATGTACTATTGATTTATGACAACTTTGGGTTCATGTGGGTTATAAATAAAAGAAAAAAGTTATAAAAATGAATCTATCTTTTATTTTCCCTAATCACATACAACATCCCTAATATTAACCCCAAGCTAGGGAACCCTAACCACTTTACAAACACCTTCTGTCCTTTGTTCTTTAACACCTTTTCAATTAATTAACAGTCTGGAAACTTAGTTTTCTGGAGTTCTTCAGCATAAAAAGCACCTTCAATACTCCCACCCTGCAGATACGTAGGAGGAAAAGTCGATTGGATCTTCCGTATTTTGAAAATCTCCGTAGTCCACGACGGTAAGTATCCTTTATTAAATAATTTCCTGTGTTTTGAAACTCTTACATAGTTACAGTCATTCTATGATTTTTCTCCCCCGCAATTCAGATATGATTTCTTGTATCTCGCTGTGATGAGAATAATTCCCTACTGCAGATGATGACAAAAGTATACGTAATCTGTCAATGAGCTCATTCGGATCAGGCCAGCATTTATAATCATATTTACGATTCGTATGTACTTCTCCTGTATGGTGCGACGAAGCCTCGTTGGAAGAGTCGAAATCTTGTTCTTCTATTTCAACATCATCTTGTTCTTCCTCTTCTTCTTCTTCTTCTTCCTTATCCTCTTCAGGAAATAATTTCTTAATGACTTGTAGATATTTGTGAGTATTATCTCTTCGAATGTTTTCGCTTTCGTCATAATTTACTTTGTGCGCGCTAGTTTTTTTCAAAATCTCCTTATACATGGCTAAGTCATAACAGTCATATAAATGTTTATTAGGATTACTTTTCATCAATAGTTCAAGTAACCCAGAACAAACGATATATCTCTTGTCACCAACATAGAGGTTATCATTTTTAATGGTAACGGGGAATTTACCAATGTTGAATACCTGCCTATCAGGATCCCATCTCATACCGTAAATATCGTCATCATTATTTCTCGGTCCATGTTGAACGAGTTTCTGGACATAAGGCGCTGACACTTGACCGTAGACAATTTCTAATAGGTATTTATATTGCTTCTGCAGAGTTTGATCAGAGGAGTAATCAGATTCGTATTCCATCTCCGACTCTTCAGATTCACAATCACTGTTGTGTATGAACTCTCCCAGGGGGAGAGTTATCGGGTTTCTAATTTCATCAATTTCTTGTTTAGACTGAAGATTGGATTTTTTTATCGCTAAATATTTATTCCGTAAAGTTTTATCTTGTTCCACATTATCTATCGGTATATTTTTATCTTTTACTTGTGGGAGGAGTTTATGTACCATTATCAGATGCTTCCTCAGACCTGTAGTATTATGGTTTTTCATTTTTAATTCAACATTCTTATGCTTTAGCTTTTCACAAAGTTTGCACAGAGCATACGGGTGCTCAGCTCCATCAAATAACACAAAAAATTAACATATTTACTGTTTGATAGTCTCGATTGTGTACATACAGCATCACTACTTTGATCAGAAGTGATCTCGTCACTCATTTCGGAACCTAACCTTCACAGCTTCAAGGATGAAAAGCAACTAACTCTATTTACCATAGATCCATTATTTATTGCTAAAAATCATAGTGTTCGAAAAAGGATATGCCTGAGGTTTTTAGACAGAGGATCGGGATGGTCTTGGTCTTGGTCTTGGTCTTGGTCTTGGTCTTGGTCTTGGTCTTGGTCTTGGTCTTGGTCTTGGTCTTGGTCTTGGTCTTGGTCTTGGTCTTGGTCTTGGTCTTGGTCTTGGTCTTGGTCTTGGTCTTGGTCTTGGTCTTGGTCTTGGTCTTGGTCTTGGTCTTGGTCTTGGTCTTGGTCTTGGTCTTGGTCTTGGTCTTGGTCTTGGTCTTGGTCTTGGTCTTGGTCTTGGTCTTGGTCTTGGTCTTGGTCTTTGTCTTGGTCTTGGTCTTGGTCTTGGTCTTGGTCTTGGTCTTGGTCTTGGTCTTGGTCTTGGTCTTGGTCTTGGTCTTGGTCTTGGTCTTGGTCTTGGTCTTGGTCTTGGTCATGGTCTTGGTCTTGGTAACTACGACTTGGAACGGTACGCTAACCAATTAGGAAAAAATGGGTCTTAATTTCAACAAATACGTACCCACCACGAAGCAATCTCATAAAAGAAGTCTTGACACCGTTAAGATTAAAAAGGATTATAACCCCACGCAATGTGAAAGGGGCTATACTAGGAGTCTTATCTTCGATATGTTATCACCTATAAGTAAAAAGTATCTCAAGTCTCTAGGACACAAAGTGTGTTAATATGGATATCCTTCTCTGAAATCGGGGGACTGAATTGAAATTTCTGCAGCAAACAATATACCAGCAAACACAAAGGCTTATTGCTTAATTCTACACGATCGAAGTGTTAAGTATACTGCATTAATCAACATCGTTACCAATGTCGTGTAACAACATGGTTATAATCGACTGTCAGGAATATCAATCAAAGTATAAACAATTTATAGCAGTGACTTCGGTGTATGACAGAATTGTACATTTTGTTCTCCAACCACCTAAAAACATTTACCCAGATACAAAGTCGCAGCGTTACATCGAATCCAACATCCATGGAAATCCGCTGATACTTACCCTATGACGACTTGAAGCCTGTTCTTGAAAGTGTATATGTTCTTCATTGTAAACTGATGCAGAGACCTGTTATAAACATGAACGATAATGATGTTCCAAAGCTTGATGAAATAAGAGACTGTGAAACCAAATGACTTTTTCATAATGACTCTAATATGAAATGTACATTGTAAAATGTTATTGTGCTTACTCTGTGGATGAAATCCCAGTAAGATTGTAATAAATTGAATAAAATTCTATAATCCTGAGTTGTGTTTTTTTTTTTATTTCACAGTCCCTCATCCTAGGAATTAGGAATAGGAGATGTTAGGGAAAACTGGACTTTGTCAAACGTGAGAAAATCCAGCTATGAAATAACTTACAAAAGAATACATTTTTTATCACTTTGGTTTTATTGAATATTTACAAGATGAATTTCACTTGAAAGTCTCCTATTTCTAAAATGAATATCACTCATGATCTTGAGAGTCTCCAACTTCTGAAACACAGAAAAATAAAAAGCACATAAGAATTCAGCTTATGATGGATAAGAATGGGAAATGGTTCATGTTAATAATACATACCTTTCTAGAGAAGTCGATGAATGTAGGGTGCCGGTTGTCGTGTTGTATAGTCACTTTTAGTCTGTTAAACACGCCACACTGGGTCAAAACTGAAAACATAATAGTGGTAGCCACGTGAATTCGGTTCCCTAGCTATATACATCAATGAAAGTTTCTCCTCGTTCATCTGTTGAAGCTGATCTTCACTCAATTTTCCAAACCTTCGTGGTAGGAAAACGCTGCACCCAATCTTTAAATCTATAACGATTCTTCTTCCGCGCCTTGTATACACGGAACGAGCTTCCTTTATCGGATACGCAAGTCCAATTTGCAGCTCGCTCAACGACTTGTTACAATTCACATCAGGGACGTACACAGTTGAAAAACGTTCTAGAGTGGATACTATAGACGTCTTCTTATTCTTGGTTTCTTGTGTATTTGGTAAATCCGGTTGTGATGGTTGTATGGTAGAGGACTGCAGCGTTTCCCACAAGTCCTGCGTTGTAATATCCACTATATCAGCAGCAGCAGTAGCTGTAGTAGATTTAGGTGCACTTTTACGACCACGCTTCAATGATGACATGTTGTAAGCTTGAAGATCACTTAGGATATGACGCTTGTCTCGCAAATATTTTAAAACTTTCACTCATAGCTCATACAATCTGTTTCATTTACGACTAACCTTGAAACGGTCCTGCACGTGCCGTGTAAGACCTTGAAACAAGTTTGAACAAGTCCGAGTGATGACGTCATACATAAAGAATTCATGATTCAGTTGTAATGTAAGATGAACTTCCGGTCAGGTGTTCTGGCGTACGTGACAAAACGTGGGAACAAAACTGATGATGTAGAGGATTATGATAAAATGCTAACACAGTTCTGTATTGAGAAAACATTTGTATATACTGACTTTGAATAATGAAGTATGATATAATATTATTCCGACATTATACTGGGGGAATTGAAGATAATTCAACATGTAAGATTATGCACCGATCATGATAGGAAAATTTACGACTATCCGCTGGAGCATGACGTCATTGGTTTATATAGTATCGTTTTGAAATAGGCTCGCAACAGGACAAATATATTTTACACCAATGACATGATTGGAGTTTAAAAAAAAAAAATGCTGACTAGCCTCACGACTTGGTAAATATACGTTAAAGCTTAAATCAGCAGTAAATAGATATTTCGCTTTTCATCTTTGTGAACAATTCATTTCGCGAATTCCCACATTAAATCGATGACGTATGCGAAAAATATTCATTTACGATGACATCAACAGATATCCGATATTTAATTCTGGTGCGGAAATAAAATATTAATTTTCATGCAATAAATGCTGACATACTCTGTATGAAACTACATTAAAAATAATATAAGGTTCCATGAGAGATGAAACACTGGGAGAAATATACGCTAAAGCTTATCAGCAGTTATTTGATATTTCGCGTTTCCTGCTTGTGAAAAAAGCTGAATATGCCTTTACTGACTTTGAATCGAACTCAGAACCACTCAGCGATGGAATATTACAATATAAGTTTTTAATATATCGCAATAGAATGGTGATGAATATCAAAATAGTTATACATCATTTTAAAATTTAAACGTTCAGTCATACATCATTTTTTAAAATTTAAAGGTATTGCAGTGTTACGCTAGACATTTAAAGAGATAATTCGTAATGAATGAAGTTGTAAGTTAGCGAGCGATAAGAGAAGCATCTTGTTGTATAGCGTTATATGAGTGTTGCAGATAACATGCATGGCGAGCAAGCTGATAAAACTGTTACCTATGCAAATCTCTGCACGTACAATGCAATCCAACCATTGTTCTGCGTTGGTATAACACATAGTGTATCGGTCTTATAAAATCCTGTAATTATTAGCATAATATTATTCCATCATTATACTAGAGGTTTGAAGCTCATTACTGACCGGGGATCGAGCTCACTACCATTCAGCGTTGGATTATTACAATATAAGTTTTTAATATATCGCAATAAAAATAACGTTGACTAATAATAATAAATGAATATGTAATACACAAGACATGGGCTATGTTTTTTACACTGACCCGCTAAGCCAGAGGCTGAGTAGACCTTAGGGATATTTTTTTACTGAAATAGTCATCTTACAGAAAACCTATGTGTAGGAATATGACGTATTTACGCTTCGTGATCTATATGCTTCCTGCAAAAAAGACATAAAGATTAAAATCTGCTGTGACGTCATAAATCATTCCACCTTCCCCTCTTATTCCACTTGTGACGTCATAAAAGCATTCCACCTTCCCCTCTCATTCCACTTGTGACGTCATAAAAACATTCCACCTTCCCCTCTTATTCCACTTGTGACGTAAGCGATGCCGCCATGTTGAATGATGACGTAGTCATTCCACTTGTGACGTCATAAAAGCATTCCACCTTCCCCTCTCATTCCACTTGTGACGTCATAAAAACATTCCACCTTCCCCTCTTATTCCACTTGTGACGTAAGCGATGCCACCATCTTGTAAAACAATACCAATATACAAATTTCAAATTTCCCACCATCCGTTATTTGCAATTGTAATATCAAATTTCCACCTTTTGCAATTTTCAAATCAACCGCCATCCGCCCACCTGAAATAGGAACCGGAAACGTAGCCATTTTCATTATAAATTTTCAAATTTTGAATTTCGCGCCGGAAACGTAACCAAATATATTATAAATTTCCAAATTTTGAATTTCGCGCTTCGTACGCCATTTGAAATAGGAACCGGAACGGACGCCATTTATATTATTAATTTTCAAATTTTAAATTTCGCGCTTCGTACGCCCCGGAACCGGAACCGCCGCCATTTGCAATAGGAACCGGAACCGACGCCATTTTGAATCACGTGGTTATTGCCACGCCCACTTGTGATGTCATACAATCCGCCACTGACGTCATAGCCACGCCCACTTGTGACGTCATAGGCCACGCCCACTTGTGACGTCATCATTCCACCCTCCCCTCCAGCGCCACCTGTCACGTGACCCGTTTCCCCTCTCATTCCACATTCCACCTGTGACGTCATGAACAAAACCATACTACTGAATAGTAATCATCTAGAGCTGGAATAAGTTTGAGATATCGTCATATTCACTGTTTCTAGAAGGAATTTGCAATATTCAGAATCGTAAATCACATATCTAAACACATTTAGGAAATTGCACATTGTGTACAAAAGGAACTTGAATAAGGCTGAATTAGCGTCACATTCAACGTTTATATGTTGAATATGTGATATTCAGAAACGGACAACGCATCTAGAAACACATTTCTACAAACACACATTAATTGCAATAAAAGCTCGAATAAGTACGTAATATCGTCATATTCATTGTTTATAGATGGAATTCGCGATATTCTGAAACATATATCACATGTGGAAACACATTTCGGAAATGGAAGAAAAAGTACAAAAGGAACTCGAATAAGGATGAATTAGCGTAAAATTCACTGTTTAAAGCATGAATATGCGAAATTCAGAAACGGACAACACATCCATAAACAGATTTCTACAATCACACATTAAGTGGAATAGTAATTATGTGGAGCTGGAAAAGTATGAGATATCGTCATATTCATTGTTTATAGAAGGAATTTGCAATATTCAGAAACATAAATCACGTATGAAAACACAATTTGGAAATTGTACTTAATGTACAAAAGGAACTTGAATAATGCTGTATTAGCATCAAATTCACCGTTTATAGGTTGAATATGTGATATACACAAACGTGCCACACATCTGAAAACTCATTTCTTCAAACTCACATTAAGTGCAATAGTGTGTAACAAGAGCTCGAATAAGTATGTAATATCGTCATATTCACTGTTTATAGATGGAATTCGAGATATTCAGAGACATAAATCACATATCTAAACACATTTAGGAAATTGCATATTAAGTACAAAAGGAACTAGAATAATGCTGTATTAGCATCAAATTCACCGTTTATAGGTTGAATATGTGATATTCAGAAACGTAGAACGCATCTGAAAAAACATTTCTACAAACTCTTATTAAATGCAATAGTATGTAAGAGGAGCTCGAATAAGTATGTAATATCGGCATATTCACTGTTTATAGATGGAATTCGCGATATTCAGAAACATATATCACATGTGAAAACACATTTCGGAAATGGAAGAAAAAGTACAAAAGGAACTCGAATAAGGATGAATTAGCGTAAAATTCACTGTTTAAAGCTTGAATATGCGAAATTCAGAAACGGAAAACACATCCGTAAACAGATTTCTACAATCACACATTAATTGCAATAAAAGCTCGAATAAGGACGTAATATCGTCATATTCACTGTTTATAGATGGAATTCGCGATGTTCAGAAACATAAATCACATATGAAAACACATTTCGGAAATAACACCTTAAGTACAATAAGAACTCGAATTAGGCTAAATTAGTATCAAATTCACTGTTTAAAGTATCAATATGCGATATTCAGAAACGTACAACGCATATGAAAACACATTTCTACAAACACACATTAAATGCAATAGTATGTAACAGGAGCTCGAATAAGTATGTAATATCGACATATTCACTGTATATAGATGGAATTCGCGATATTCAGAAACATATATCACATGTGAAAACACATTTCGGAAATTGAAGAAAAAGTACAAAATGAAATCGAATAAGGCTGAATTAGTGTAAAATTCACTGTTTAAAGCATGAATATGCGAAATTCAGAAACGGACAACACATCCATAAACAGATTTCTACAATCACACATTAAGTGGAATAGTAATTATGTGGAGCTGGAAAAGTATGAGATATCGTCTTATTCATTGTTTATAGAAGGAATTTGCAATATTCAGAAACATAAATGACGTATGAAAACACAATTTGGAAATTGGATATTAAGTACAAAAGGAACTTGAATAATGCTGTATTAGCATCAAATTCACCGTTTATAGGTTGAATATGTGATATTCAGAAACGTGCCACACACTTGAAAACTCATTTCTTCAAACTCACATTAAGTGCAATAGTATGTAACAAGAGCTCAAATAAGTATGCAATATCGTCATATTCACTGTTTATAGATGGATTTCGCGATCTTCAGAAACATAAATCACATTTGAAAACACATTTCGGAAATAGCACAATAAGTACAATAAGAACTCGAATTAGGCTAAATTAGTATCAAATTCACTGTTTAAAGTTTCAATATGCGATATTCAGAAACGTACAACGCATCTGAAAACACATTTCTACAAACTCACATTAAATGCAATAGTATGTAAGAGGAGCTCGAATAAGTATGTAATATCGTCATATTCACTGTTTATAGATGGAATTCGAGATATTCAGAGACATAAATCACATATCTAAACACATTTAGGAAATTGCATATTAAGTACAAAAGGAACTAGAATAATGCTGTATTAGCATCAAATTCACCGTTTATAGGTTGAATATGTGATATTCAGAAACGTAGAACGCATCTGAAAAAACTTTTCTACAAACTCTTATTAAATGCAATAGTATGTAAGAGGAGCTCGAATAAGTATGTAATATCGGCATATTCACTGTTTATAGATGGAATTCGCGATATTCAGAAACATATATCACATGTGAAAACACATTTCGGAAATGGAAGAAAAAGTGCAAAAGGAACTCGAATAAGGATGAATTAGCGTAAAATTCACTGTTTAAAGCTTGAATATGCAAAATTCAGAAACGGACAACACATCCGTAAACAGATTTCTACAATCACACATTAATTGCAATAAAAGCTCGAATAAGTACGTAATATCGTCATACTCACTGTTTATAGATGGAATTCGCGATGTTCAGAAACATAAATCACATATGAAAACACATTTCGGAAATAGCACAATAAGTACAATACTCGAATTAGGCTAAATTATGTACCCGCCCTAAGGGATCAGTGGAAGGAAAAATAGGTAAACCACCCCAGGAAAACTAACCTACAACAAAAACGAGCCCATCCCAAAGGTCATGGTGAAAACCCAGGCGGAACACAGAAAAAATCCTTGGTTTCTTCTAATAATCAATAATATTTAAAGTTAAAATAATACAGAAATTAGTTAATTAATTTCTAATGTTTCACAAACATAAAATCTCTTACCCTGAAAATAAAACCCTATTTACATAGCCTAATCTTTTAAACAATACATTTGGATAAATTATTAAAAGATAAAAATACAGCTTGACTTGGTCAATTTCATGTTTTCATTTCATTAAGCCATTGAGAAGGTGTGAGTTATATGCGTTGATATTTATAATTGACAAAACTGGCATTTTCCAAATCACTAAAATAAATAGGACGGTTCCCAGGCGAAAATGATAATCTTAATTCATTTTAAAAAAACATCTATACAGGCACTGGGACCGAAATGTAATTTAAAATTAGTTCTGAAGGGAGATAAACCTACATCAAAACAGTTTGAACCTCTCCACGTTCAAACTACGGAAACCACCAATGGCCAATTAAGGGAGCAGTTGCCAGGCTGTGTAATAACGAAATACACAAATAATATTAAATATATTATATTAAATAATAATTATAACCTTAAACCATTCAAAAGGAGTAAACACAGTTTGGGTTTGTACGTAAGCCAAAGGCAAGGCTACAAAAATGGCGGGACACAAGCTATGCTTGGCGCGAAAACGCCTAAGCCAAAAAGGATAGGAAATGAAGCTAAAGGAAACTGAGCCTAAGATAGATACAGGGAGCAAATAATAATGAAACTACAACTGCCTACACCAAATCGCAACACTACTAGCAGGGGTACTGAATTACTATACTAAACCTGGGGGGCGGGAAATGAGGAAACGCCATTATGGCGGCGAAGGAACAGACGCCTAACACATAATACCACAATCAGAATTACTTACGTGCTACCCAGCTTGCAACAACGCACTACAGACATGCAAATACAAACCCAAAACCATGAGAATAAAATACAAGGACAATAAGTCAGTTAAACTCGCACAAAGTAATAACCAAAACACCAGCCAAAACGGCAACGATTTCCCTGGGAGGCGGCCATTGTTGATTACCACGAGAGTCTTCTTTCCAGTTTATAAGTCGGTAAAACGGAGCAGACGGCCAATAGAAACCGTAAGCAGGCGCGCTCTATTGAGTACAATGAGAAACACCAGCAGCAGACTACAATATTAAAAATTTGCTTCATAATAATTTGAGAAAAAAAACACACTTTAGATCTAATGCCAGAGTTTAAATAAATTAATGAATACTATAAAATGTCCTAAAAGCAATTAATTAGCCTAATTATGATTAATAATTTTGTAAAATAATGCCTGAAACAGCACTCTCTGTTGGTGGCCAGCGGAACTACAGCTGCTTCCAATGCTGCCACAAGAACAAGTGCAACATTTACCTTTGTGTTACAGCACAATTCACCTGCCCCTTGACTTAAAACATATTATGTTTTAATACACTTTTTAGCAGAACCAATAGAGCAAAAAAAAATAATTACATTAGGTTAGTGAATTAAGAGGGAAAAAAAATTTGAAAGCTGGAACAGTCTGGTAAGAAGATGGGAGACTCACATAATAATTCTTGAACAAAAAATCATCCATGTACTAGTCACATCTACGTCGGTCCCAACACCACAATATTGTATGGCATCAAACAGGAAGAGGTCCGCCACCCTAGGCTACAGAACTCTTATGAGGCTAACTTCGGAGTAAAGGCACTTGGGTCTCTTCACTGAGTTTCACACGCCGCTGGTTCTGGCCCGCAGGCAAGAAAACTTCAAGATTGAGGTACTAACAACCAAATAAGGGGGGGTCACAGAGAAAGGAGGTGTCATACCTTGATTTGGTAGGTATCGCGTCCGGTCCCACCTACCATAGTAATGCACTCACACTCACTCAAGACCGTCCCCGTCAATTCACAGTGGTGAAATTTGGCTGTTGGCTGACATTGCAGACGAGGATCCTCAAGATGTTAATTTTCAGCTGAAAGACTGCGTCAGCTCAACCAGCACAGGAGGTAGTTTTTTTTTTGGTAACCCATTTCTTGATGGTGTGTGACTTGTAGTTGTTTGTGAGTAAGTCCCCATCTCTTCCAGCCGTCCAAGGAGTAAAACTGTAACATATTCAAACGAAGCGGCAGAGAAAGGAACCAAAGAGAATTTTCCCAGTAGGGATATACAATGGTGTTTAGTTTAAGACAGAAAAAATGATCCAAAGGGGAGGTGACAAAATTCACTTAATTTTAAATAATGTTTAGGCAAGCTTCTAATTACAATTTCCTTAAAATAACTCTTAACTAACATCTACAAACAAAATACCCTTTTTATTACCTGAAATAAATAATATGCTTTCTAATTCATTTGGACAAATATGTCAAGATAGAAACACAACTTGGCTTGGACTTTTTACATGTGATCAGCACAGGAGATCCGGAAGCTGAAACATACTTAAAGAGACACATTGAACTCAACGTGCAATTCATTTCCCTTTTAAGTGGGTAACATGAGTTTTAAAAGTATGTCCAGTGGATCGGTCCCTAACCAATACTGTGACTGGGGTAAGAAACTCTACAATAACAAACGGTCCTCTGAATTTCTGAGCTAACTTTGCTGTATATCTGGCAGCAGCATTACTGCGTGGGAAATTCTTTACGTAGACTTCATCTCCTACAGAAAACTTAACTTCACGCCTACCCTTATTGTATCTTTGCATCCTCTTATTATGGGAAAGTTTAAGGTTGGCTGAGGCTCTTTTCCACATATCCTTCACCTTATGAGATTCTCTATGGTCAGGTAAAAGGTCATTAATCGACCAAAGATTGCACAAGGGATTATTTGGCCTGAAACCCAACATTAAGGATATAGGAGGGAACAAGTGCGCCTCATGCTTCGCAGTATTAAAAGCAAACTGAAGCCAATATAAATTGTTATCCCACGAAGAATGATCTTCAGAGTGATAAGCAATTAAAGCTGCTTTCAGGTTGCGATTAAAACGCTCCACATGTGAGGCTTGGGGAAAATAAGGAGACGTAGTAATATGCCTAATGCCCAGATCAAAACAGAAATTATTAAATTTTCTTGAAACAAAATAGCTCGCATTATCCGACACAAGAGACCGTGGAAATCCGACGACAGCAAATATCTTTTTCAGACATTCTATAGTAATGTTAGTATTGGAATCCCTGACGGGGAACATCCAAACAAACTTAGTGAATGAATCTACCGCAGTTAAAATATAGGTATTACCCGACTTTGATCGAGGGAACTTTCCTACATAATCAATGAATATTCTATCCATTGGGGCTTTAGGAATTTCAGATGCAAGGAAACCTACTTTGGTCATCTGTGCAGGCTTAGAACAGACACAGATCTGACAAGCCTTCACTCTGGCCCTCACATCGGCATCCATGCCTTTCCATAAGAAATATTCTCTGATCTTATTACGAGTTTTGTCAAAACCTAAGTGACCTCCAACTGGTGATTCATGAAAATACGCGAATACTATATCAACTAATGCGGAAGGCAAAATAATTTTAGCCGGCATTCTTCTTGTGGGAGCACTATAAAGGACATTTGATTTCAGAATATACTGGGGCAACTGCTCACCAGCTTTAATTCTATCTATTACTGGACCTATGACCTCATCACCAGCCTGAAACTCTTGAATCGATTTAAACGCCAGAGGAAAATCAGATAATATCCCCGCCACTAACTGCGTGGGAATTTCAGAACTCTGATTGACAACTGGTTTCGATTCTGACTGAGGTTCTAGTTGAAACATTCTAGATAGGGTGTCGGCAACCTGGTTGTCAACACCTCTAATATGCTTGGCATTAAACTTAAAAGCAGAAAGACGAATCGCCCATCTGGCAATTCTACCAGTCGTACGAGGTTTAGCTAGAACCCAGCTGAGAGCTTGGCAGTCTGTTTCAAGATCAAATTCCACATGTTCAATGTACATGCGGAACTTCTCTACAGAGAACAGCACTGCCAAGGCCTCAAGCTCGTACATAGAATAAATTCTCTCCTGAGCAGTCAAGGTTCGGGACGCATAAGCTACTGGCCTACGCCCTTCAGGAGATTCTTGTAACAAAACACATCCCAGAGCTACCGGGGATGCATCGCTTTGAATGACGAACCTTTTTGAGAAATCTGGCATCATAAGAACCGGAGGATTGGCAATATGAAGTTTCAACTCATCAAAAGCCTTTTGACACTCATCCGACCAAGAAAATTTACATCCTTTTCTTCTTAAGGCATTCAATGGTGCAGCAATATGGGCAAGATTAGGAATAAATTTATGAAAGAAATTTACCATGCCAATAAACCTGGCAACACCTTTAACATCTTTGGGAGGGCGAAATTCTCTAATAGCACGAGTCCGTTCCGGGTCAATTGTCACTCCCTCAGCAGAGACAATATGGCCCAAAAACGACAGTTTGCGGGCGGCCATGGTGACCTTCTCCGGGTTAACTGTGAGTCCAGCCGCCCTAAGGCGCTCGAGCACAACTCGCACATGATCTAGATGCTCATCAAGGGACTGAGAATAAATGACCAAGTCATCTAGGTAATGGTACACATACTCAAACTTCACGTCTGAGAAAATGCCGTCCAGTAGTCTGGTCAGGACTTGAGCTCCCGTGGCAAGGCCAAATGGGACGCAATTAAATTCATAGATGTTCCAATCTGTACAGAAAGCGGTCAACCTCTTAGACTTTTCTGTAAGTGGAATCTGATAATAAGCTTGATTTAAGTCAAAAGAAGTAAAGAACTTAGCACCCGAAAAGAAACCAAAGGAAGAATGTAAATCAGGCATTGGGACAGAGTCTATTTTGATTTTGGAGTTAAGATATCTATAGTCGACGACCGGACGAAATTTACCACCACTTTTTTCCACCAAGAAAATCGGACTACTGTAATTAGACTTCGATGGCCTAATCACACCTTGGTCCAACATAGTCTTGACATGTTCCTTTAAGATTTTGAGTTTTGGCGGGCAGAGTCTGTACGGCGGACGCCTTACTGGCTGAGAATCAAGAAGCTCGATCTCATACTCTAGCACATCGGTACGTCCCAATTCGGTTGTTAAGACATCCGGATACTCATGAAGCAATTGACTGACTCTATCACTTTCATATGGAGTCAAATGACTTAGGTCCACACTAATCATATTCACTGAATCGTCCGGATCCAGATTCAAACATGGTCCATTAGGCTCAACCAACTCCGATGCCTTAATTGGTTTGCAGAAAAAAGGGGGCTTGATAAACTTAACTTTTGCGCTTGGGCAAAATTTGAAAAATGCTTCCTGCTCCTTAATATCTAACAACAAGCCTGCACGCTTCATGAAATTCGCACCTAAAATCATGGGCATAATCAAATTATCTGCCACAATAAAATCCATAGTCCAAGTGAAATTCAAAATCCGAATCTTCAACTTAACTTTACCACGGATGTCCAGAGACCTAGAGTCGGCCGTACTACAAGGCTCCACATTTTTATTCAATTTAGGCACTTTCTGCGTACAACACATCTTGTTGAATGCATCTAAGGAGAGCAAGCTTACCGCAGCTCCACTATCTAAAAGCGCTGAGAAAACATGGTTACATGATTCTACACTAATCAGAGGCAAGCTGCTATCAAGATTACCCCGAATTCCACATAAAAGTCCGTTCCGAGAGACACATTTGGGGTTATTTACTTTGGGATACAACTTATAACTATATTTACACTTAGAAGAGTAAAATCCAGTCTTAAAATTAAACTTATTTACACGGTGAGGCTTATCTCCCTGATTATTATTTACAATTTTATCAGACACTTCCTGATTATATACACAACCACTCCCATTCACACTGTTCACATTCACACGCTCATGACGACAGTCATCAAGATGATGAAGGTTCTGACCACTGCCGCGAGTGACAACATGTACACCCTGGTACCTGGGGTGTACACGATCTCATTGGCTTTGAGCAGACTGATCATTACTTCCATTATCAGGGCGTCGTCTGAGATCAGGACAGTTACTTCTCACATGGCCAAACCTTCCGCACTGAAAACATTTACGCCTATCTACAGCACCATTCTGTTGCCTCACCTGTCTTGGATTACTATCAGGGGGAATATTTACAAGATTTCTCTGAGAAGTAGAGCGAAGCGAGTCTGAATAACTTATAGAATTGACCCTAGCACACAGTGTGTCCAATTGTCTGTACGTAGTAGGCCTACCTTCAAACACTACCTGTGACCGAGTCTCAGGGGCCATACCATCCACTATGTTGCTTACAATTTCATTTTCAGACAAATTTAAACGGAACACAGTGGCATACAATTTTATTGAGTGAACATATTTAGCAAAAGGTTCCTGAACCTCTTGGACTCGATAAAAATATTTATTAAGCAAAGAACTTCTTGCTCTAATCGGAAAATAAACTCCTAATAACTTTTCATGGAATCTATCGAGATCCAAACCACTAAGCACAGAATCAGTAGCTACATCACGCAGTCCACCGTTCAGTTGAGAAGAAATTATGGCCAGCAAGGATTGTTCACTGAAGTTAAAAATTTTTGCCTGTGTTTTGATCTCGCAAATAAACTTAATGAATTCCAGAATTCTTTCGAGTGAACTATCATTGAAACGGTACACTGTTTCTAATGCACGAGCCAAAGGATGTGGTAAGTTTGAAAAATTAGGAGCGATTTGGGGAGGAGGGACACTCAGATGAGTTTGAGACAAGCAATGTGACAAACTGTCCACATGGGACAGGGATGGAAATTGTTGGGCGGCCTCAGCTTTGATTACACTCACAGGAACTTCCTGGAATACTGGCGAGCAAATTCCAGTCGGTTCTAGGCCTACCGTTTCTGTATTACTCACAGTTTGGATAAGGTCAGCATCGGGATTCATCTTTTTTACCAGACTGATGGTCTGTTCAATATCTGCCATCAGTAATGCCCATTTTCCTCTCACAACAGCATCATTAATTGTATTCATAAGATCAACAACACGGTTGAACAAGTTATTCAACTTTCCCACCACTCGGGCCTTCTGCTTTGAATTCAGACCACCTAATTCTATTTCCAATTTAAGATTATCTAATCTATCTTCGATGCTAAGAAAAAGAGTTTCAATATTGAACTCACCGAGAAATCGAAGATCCACCGGACATCCTACAACCGAGTGCAGTTTCTGCCTTAACTCAACCACACTTTGTAACTCTTTGGCAGGGATGCCTCGAACATTTAACTCGTAGATTAAGTCCTGCTTCAACAGGTATTCAAGCTGTACCGGTCTCCGGTCCATGGTGATCACATGCAAAAACAGGGGACAACTATTAGCTACTTAGCAGAGCCGGTTTGGCTTACACATTCTTATTAAAATAAAAAATTCCCTTTTAAAAATCTGAAATAAATAAGATTAAAACCCTCAAATAAAAATAAATTCATTAGTGTTGTACCAGAAGAAACCAAGAACTGGTGGACAAATCAGAAATATTAATAAAATAAAAGACAAGGGAGAAACAAAGAATCGTGGCGATTAACCGCGCTCAGAAGCTACCAATATGTACCCGCCCTAAGGGATCAGTGGAAGGAAAAATAGGTAAACCACCCCAGGAAAACTAACCTACAACAAAAACGAGCCCATCCCAAAGGTCATGGTGAAAACCCAGGCGGAACACAGAAAAAATCCTTGGTTTCTTCTAATAATCAATAATATTTAAAGTTAAAATAATACAGAAATTAGTTAATTAATTTCTAATGTTTCACAAACATAAAATCTCTTACCCTGAAAATAAAACCCTATTTACATAGCCTAATCTTTTAAACAATACATTTGGATAAATTATTAAAAGATAAAAATACAGCTTGACTTGGTCAATTTCATGTTTTCATTTCATTAAGCCATTGAGAAGGTGTGAGTTATATGCGTTGATATTTATAATTGACAAAACTGGCATTTTCCAAATCACTAAAATAAATAGGACGGTTCCCAGGCGAAAATGATAATCTTAATTCATTTTAAAAAAACATCTATACAGGCACTGGGACCGAAATGTAATTTAAAATTAGTTCTGAAGGGAGATAAACCTACATCAAAACAGTTTGAACCTCTCCACGTTCAAACTACGGAAACCACCAATGGCCAATTAAGGGAGCAGTTGCCAGGCTGTGTAATAACGAAATACACAAATAATATTAAATATATTATATTAAATAATAATTATAACCTTAAACCATTCAAAAGGAGTAAACACAGTTTGGGTTTGTACGTAAGCCAAAGGCAAGGCTACAAAAATGGCGGGACACAAGCTATGCTTGGCGCGAAAACGCCTAAGCCAAAAAGGATAGGAAATTAAGCTAAAGGAAACTGAGCCTAAGATAGATACAGGGAGCAAATAATAATGAAACTACAACTGCCTACACCAAATCGCAACACTACTAGCAGGGGTACTGAATTACTATACTAAACCTGGGGGGCGGGAAATGAGGAAACGCCATTATGGCGGCGAAGGAACAGACGCCTAACACATAATACCACAATCAGAATTACTTACGTGCTACCCAGCTTGCAACAACGCACTACAGACATGCAAATACAAACCCAAAACCATGAGAATAAAATACAAGGACAATAAGTCAGTTAAACTCGCACAAAGTAATAACCAAAACACCAGCCAAAACGGCAACGATTTCCCTGGGAGGCGGCCATTGTTGATTACCACGAGAGTCTTCTTTCCAGTTTATAAGTCGGTAAAACGGAGCAGACGGCCAATAGAAACCGTAAGCAGGCGCGCTCTATTGAGTACAATGAGAAACACCAGCAGCAGACTACAATATTAAAAATTTGCTTCATAATAATTTGAGAAAAAAACACACTTTAGATCTAATGCCAGAGTTTAAATAAATTAATGAATACTATAAAATGTCCTAAAAGCAATTAATTAGCCTAATTATGATTAATAATTTTGTAAAATAATGCCTGAAACAGCACTCTCTGTTGGTGGCCAGCGGAACTACAGCTGCTTCCAATGCTGCCACAAGAACAAGTGCAACATTTACCTTTGTGTTACAGCACAATTAGTATCAAATTTACTGTTTAAAGTTTCAATATGCGATATTCAGAAACGTACAACGCATCTGAAAACACATTTCTACAAACTCACATTAAACGCAATAGTATGTGTAGCAATTCATATTTTATAGGTTAATTTAATTGCTACAGTTTCTATTGTTTTGCCTGTGATGTGAGCTAGAGAGAAAGTAAGAGTATTTAAAAGTCTGCCTGTATGAGCAGCTGACGTGTCATTGCCCTCTCTCCTCTAGTCCTTGGCAACACTGTCATTTTATATGCCGTCTGGCATCATGGCTTGCTTCTGACGCATTGCAGTGTTGGGCTCGCTCGGCCGATGTTTGTCTAGATTGAATGTGTTAATCTGTATTATTGGGAGAAAGGATTTCGATTCAGTTTTGTTTTATGGATGTGGTAAAAGTAAATACGATTGGCTAATTATGCATGATGGCCGTGTCTGCAGAATGTATGATGACGTCATTTGTAAGATCTCTATAAAAGGGCATGGGACATTTAGCACGCCCTCATTTGCATCTACGTGGTCCGGGGAATGGTATGTAGTTCTATTATGATTTAAAGCGCCAATATTTAGGCGCCATTTTGGCTTCGTTTCTTCTCTTGGATCATGTTTCAAATACTTGGAAGTTGTATAGAATGAAATATGTTAGTATATAAGTGCGGGAACTGCATGGTTATGTAATTATGTCATTTTAGGTTTGCCCAAGCATGCGTTTTGTGTCTTTTGCATTTTGTGATTTGATGGTGGCGTTGTAGAAGTTAATGAAGTTTAAGATAGAGCATTTAGTATGAAGATGTGTCAGATATTAGCAGATGATTTGTTTGGCCACCATCATTATGTAGAGTAATTATGCAAGACGGTTAAATTTGTTGCATGCTGGGATATTATTTGTAGAGGTTGGGTCTTTCGTATTTTTCTTTCAAGCAGTATCCCCTTTTCTTCCACGTTCCTGAACATGTATTGTTTTCCAAATTTAATTGTCTTTTATTTATATATTTTGTTCCCCGTTTTTGATATCCACATTTCGCAAATGAGCCTGGCCTAGTAAATGGATAGCAAAGGTCAGTTTTGTCTTTAGGCCTAGATGTTTCTTCAGCATGTGTAATCGGATGTGTAGATGCATGGATGGATGTGTCTGCGCAGAATATTGGATGCTTGCATTAAAAGGTATGATTGTATGATATTCAAGTACTTGTATATTTTATTTTAATTGAAAGGGTACAGTATTATATTTGTAAATATTTAGCCGCATGAAATTTATGTTATTAGCAGATACAAATTAATGGAAATTTATTTAAGATCTGTATGTAAAATTATATGCCTTCTATTTCAGGATAAACGAGAATTATTATGGTGCTTCACACCGATTAATATATTTATGTTTAATTGGGGCCTTCAGTCCAAATAATATGTCTCCTTTCAGCTTTTAATATTTCTTATTCACACTTTTGTTCCAATGTCTAACACATGTTCACATATTGTATGTAATACTACTTTATTTTAATACATTTTATATTAGCTTCCACAAGAAGTAAAGATGGCGAAGAGGCTGGAAGTCATGTCCAAGCTCTTCGTATTTCCTCTTGTTTCCCCTTCCCTCGGTCTAATTTACAGTGCCTCTGAGGAAGAATATGGTGCCCAGCTGATTGAAGAAAGAAGAATGTTGTTGTCTGGTGACCGAGAGGGTGGGAGGGGATAACATATGTAACAGGAGCTCGAATAAGTATGTAAAATCGACATATTCACTGTTTATAGATGGAATTCGAGATATTCAGAGACATAAATCACATATCAAAACACATTTAGGAAATAGCATATTAAGTACAAAAGGAACTAGAATGATGCTGTATTAGCATCAAATTCACCGTTTATAGGTTGAATATGTGATATTCAGAAACGTACAACGCATCTTAAAAAACATTTCTACAAACTCACATTAAGTGCAATAGTATGTAAGAGGACCTCGAATTAGTATGTAATATCGTCATATTCACTGTTTATAGTGGAATTCGCGATATTCAGAAACATATATCACATGTGAAAACACATTTCGGAAATAGCACAATAAGTACAATAAGAACTCGAATTAGGCTAAATTAGTATCAAATTCACTGTTTAAAGTTTCAATATGCGATATTCAGAAACGTACAACGCATCTGAAAACACATTTCTACAAACTCACATTAAATGCAATAGTATGTAACAGGAGCTCGAATAAGTATGTAATATCATCATATTCACTGTTTATAGATGGAATTAGAGATATTCAGAGACATAAATCACATATGAAAACACATTTAGGAAATTGCATATTAAGTACAAAAGGAACTTGAATAATGGTGTATTAGGGTCAAATTCACCGTTTATAGGTTAAATATGTGATATTCAGAAACGGACAACGCATTTGAAAACACATTTCTAGAAACTCACATTAAGTGCAATAGTATGTAAGAGGAGCTCGAATAAGTATGTAATATCATCTTATTCACTGTTTATAGATAGAATTCGCGATGTTCAGAAACATAAATCACATATGAAAACACATTTCGGAAAAAGCACAATAAGTACAATAAGAACTCGAATTAGGGTATATTATTATCAAATTCACTGTTTAAAGTTTCAATATGCGATATTCAGAAACGTACAACGCATCTGGAAAAACACATTTATACAAACACACATTAAATGCAATAGTATGTAACAGGAGCTCGAATAAGTATGTAATATCGTCAAATTCACTGTTTATAGATGGAATTCGAGATATTCAGAGACATAAATCACATATCAAAACACATTTAAGAAATTGCATATTAAGTACAAAAAGAACTTGAATAATGCTGTATTAGCATCAAATTCACCGTTTATAGGTTGAATATGTGATATTCAGAAACGTACAACGCATCTGAAAAAACATTTCTACAAACTCACATTAAGTGCAATAGGATGTAAGAGGAGCTCGAATAAGTATGTAATATCGTCATATTCACTGTATATAGATGGAATTCGCGATATTCAGAAACATATATCACATGTGAAAACACATTTCGGAAATGGAAGAAAAAGTACAAAAGGAACTCGAATAAGGCTGAATTAGCGTAAAATTCACTGTTTAAAGCATGAATATGCGAAATTCAGAAACGGACAACCCATCCATAAACAGATATCTACAATCACACATTAAGTGGAATAGTAATTATGTGGAGCTGGAAAAGTATGAGATATCGTCATATTCATTGTTTATAGAAGGAATTTGCAATATTCAGAAACATAAATCACGTATGAAAATACAATTTGGAAATTGCATATTAAGTACAAAAGGAACTTGAATAATGCTGTATTAGCATCAAATTCACCGTTTATAGGTTGAATATGTGATATTCAGAAACGTGCAACACATCTGAAAACTCATTTCTTCAAACTCACATTACGAGCAATAGTGTGTAACAGGAGCTCAAATAAGTATGTAATATCGTCATATTCACTGTATATAGATGGATTTCGCGATGATCAGAAACATAAATCACATATGAAAACACATTTCGGAAATAGCACAATAACTACAAAAAGAACTGTTTAAAGATTCTATATGCGATATTCAGAAACGGACAACGCATTTATAAACACATTTCTACAATCACACATTAAGTGGAATAGTATCATCTAGAGCTGGAATAAGTTTGAGATATCGTCATATTCACTGTTTCTAGAAGGAATTTGCAATATTCACAATCGTAAATCACATAGGAAAACACATTTAGGAAATTGCACATTGTGTACAAAAGGAACTTGAATAAGGCTGAATTAGCGTCACATTCAACGTTTATATGTTGAATATGTGATATTCAGAAACGGACAACGCATCTAGAAACACATTTCTACAAACACACATTATTTGCAATAAAAGCTCGAATAAGTACGTAATATCGTCATATTCACTGTTTATAGATGGAATTCGCGATGTTCAGAAACATAAATCACATTTGAAAACACATTTCGGAAATAGCACAATAAGTACAAAAGGAACTTTTTATAATGCTGTTTTAGCATCAAATTCACCGTTTATAGGTTGAATATGTGATATTCAGAAACGTGCCACACATCTGAAAACTCATTTCTTCAAACTCACATTAAGTGCAATAGTGTGTAACAAGAGCTCAAATAAGTATGTAATATCGTCATATTCACTGTTTATAGATGGAATTCGCGATCTTCAGAAACATAAATCACATTTGAAAACTCATTTCGGAAATAGCACAATAAGTACAATAAGAACTCGAATTAGGCTAAATTAGTATCAAATTCACTGTTTAAAGTTTCAATATGCGATATTCAGAAACGTAAACGCATCTGAAAAAACATTTCTACAAACTCTTATTAAATGCAATAGTATGTAAGAGGAGCTCGAATAAGTATGTAATATCGGCATATTCACTGTTTATAGATGGAATTCGCGATATTCAGAAACATATATCACATGTGAAAACACATTTCGGAAATGGAAGAAAAAGTACAAAAGGAACTCGAATAAGGATGAATTTGCGTAAAATTCACTTTTTAAAGCTTGAATATGCGAAATTCAGAAACGGACAACACATCCGTAAACAGATTTCTACAATCACACATTAATTGCAATAAAAGCTCGAATAAGTACGTAATATCGTCATATTCACTGTTTATAGATGGAATTCGGGATATGTGATATTCAGAAACGTACAACGCATCTGAAAAAACATTTCTACAAACTCCCATTAAGTGCAATAGTATGTAAGAGGACCTCGAATTAGTATGTAATATCGTCATATTCACTGTTTATAGATGGAACTCGCGATATTCAGAAACATATATCACATGTGAAAACACATTTCGGAAATGGAATAAAAAGTACAAAAGGAACTCGAATAAGGATGAAGTAGCGTAAAATTCACTGTTTAAAGCTTGAATATGCGAAATTCAGAAACGGAAAACACATCCGTAAACAGATTTCTACAATCACATATTAATTGCAATAAAAGCTCGAATAAGTACGTAATTTCGTCATATTCATTGTTTATAGATGGAATTCGCGATGTTCAGAAACATAAATCACATATGAAAACACATTTCGGAAATAACACAATAAGTACATTAAGAACTCGAATTAGTCTAAATTAGTATCAAATTCACTGTTTAAAGTTTCAATATGCGATATTCAGAAACGTACAACGCATCTGAATACACATTTCTACAAACTCACATTAAATGCAATAGTATGTAACAGGAGCTCGAATAAGTATGTAATATCATCATATTCACTGTTTATAGATGGAATTAGAGATAATCAGAGACATAAATCACATATGAAAACACATTTAGGAAATTGCATATTAAGTACAAAAGGAACTTGAATAATGGTGTATTAGGGTCAAATTCACCGTTTATAGGTTAAATATGTAATATTCAGAAACGGACAACGCATTTGAAAACACATTTCTAGAAACTCACATTAAGTGCAATAGTATGTAAGAGGAGCTCGAATAAGTATGTAATATCGTCTTATTCACTGTTTATAGATGGAATTCGCGATGTTCAGAAACATAAATCACATATAAAAACACATTTAGGAAAAAGCACAATAAGTACAATAAGAACTCGAATTAGGGTATATTATTATCAAATTCACTGTTTAAAGTTTCAATATGCGATATTCAGAAACGTACAACGCATCTGAAAAAAACATTTCTACAAACTCACATTAAGTGCAATAGTATGTAAGAGGAGCTCGAATAAGTATGTAATATCGTCATATTCACTGTTTATAGATGGAATTCGAGATATTCAGAGACATAAATCACATATTAAAACACATTTAAGAAATTGCATATTAAGTACAAAAAGAACTTGAATAATGCTGTATTAGCATCAAATTCACCGTTTATAGGTTGAATATGTGATATTCAGAAACGTACAACGCATCTGAAAAAACATTTCTACAAACTCACATTAAGTGCAATAGGATGTAAGAGGAGCTCGAATATATATGTAATTTCGTCATATTCACTGTATATAGATGGAATTCAAGATATTCAGAAACATATATCACATGTGAAAACACATTTCGGAAATGGAAGAAAAAGTACAAAAGGAACTCGAATAAGGCTGAATTAGCGTAAAATTCACTGTTTAAAGCATGAATATGCGAAATTCAGAAACGGACAACACATCCATAAACAGATTTCTACAATCACACATTAAGTGGAATAGTAATTATGTGGAGCTGGAAAAGTATGAGATATCGTCATTTCATTGTTTATAGAAGGAATTTGCAATATCCAGAAACATAAATCACGTATGAAAATACAATTTGGAAATTGCATATTAAGTACAAAAGGAACTTGAATAATGCTGTATTAGCATCAAATTCACCGTTTATAGGTTGAATATGTGATATTCAGAAACGTGCAACACATCTGAAAACTCATTTCTTCAAACTTACATTAAGTGCAATAGTGTGTAACAGGAGCTCAAATAAGTATGTAATATCGTCATATTCACTGTATATAGATGGATTTCGCGATGATCAGAAACATAAATCACATATGAAAACACATTTCGGAAATAGCACAATAACTACAAAAAGAAGTCGAATTAGGCTGTATTAGTATCAAATTCACTGTTTAAAGATTCTATATGCGATATTCAGAAACAGACAACGCATTTATAAACACATTTCTACAATCACACATTAAGTGGAATAGTAATCATCTAGAGCTGGAATAAGTTTGAGATATCGTCATATTCACTGTTTCTAGAAGGAATTTGCAATATTCAGAATCGTAAATCACATATCTAAACACATTTAGGAAATTGCACATTGTGTACAAAAGGAACTTGAATAAGGCCGAATTAGCGTCACATTCAACGTTTATATGCTGAATATGTGATATTCAGAAACGGACAACGCATCTAGAAACACATTTCTACAAACACACATTAATTGCAATAAAAGCTCGAATAAGTACGTAATATCGTCATATTCATTGTTTATAGATGGAATTCGCGATATTCTGAAACATATATGACATGTGGAAACACATTTCGGAAATGGAAGAAAAAGTACAAAAGGAACTCGAATAAGGATGAATTAGCGTAAAATTCACTGTTTAAAGCTTGAATATGCGAAATTCAGAAACGGAAAACACATCCGTAAACAGATTTCTACAATCAAACATAAATTGCAATAAAAGCTCGAATAAGTACGAAATATCGTCATATTCACTGTTTATAGATGGAATTCGCGATGTTCAGAAACATAAATCACATATGAAAACACATTTCCGAAATAACACAATAAGTACAAAAGGAACTCGAATAAGGCTGTACTAGTACAAATTCACTATTTAATGTTTCAGTATGCGATATTCAGAATTGCACAACTCATTTATAAACACATTTCTACTATCACAAAATATGAGGAATAGTAATCATCTGGAGCTGGAATGAGTATGAGATATCGTCATTTTCACTGTTTCAGAAGGAATCTGCAAAATTGAGAAACATAAATCATATATGAAAACACATTTAGGAAATTACATATTAAGTACAACAGGAACTTGAATAATGTTGTATTAGAGTCAAATTCACCGTTTATAGGTTAAATATGTAATATTCAGGAACGGACAATTCATATGAAAACACATTTCTAGATACTCACATTAAGTGAAATAGTATGTAAGAGGAGCTCGAATAAGTATATAATATCGTCATATTCACTGTTTATAGATGGAATTCGCGATGTTCAGAAACATAATTCACATATGAAAACACATTTCGGAAATGGAAGAAAATGTACAAAAGGAACTCGAATAAGGATGAATTAGCGTAAAATTCACTGTTTAAACCTTGAATATGCGAAATTCAGAAACGGACAACACATCCATAAACAGATTTCTACAATCACACATTAAGTGGAATAGTAATAATCTGGAGCTGGAAAAGTATGAGATATCGTCATATTCACTGTTTCTAGAAGAAATTTGCAATATTCAGAATCGTAAATCACATCAGAAAACACATTTAGGAAATTGCACATTGTGTACAAAAGGAACTTGAATAAGGCTGAATTAGCGTCACATTCAACGTTTATATGTTGAATATGTGATATTCAGAAACGGACAACGCATCTAGAAACACATTTCTACAATCACACATTAATTGCAATAAAAGCTCGAATAAGTACGTAATATCATCATATTCACTGTTTATAGATGGAATTCGCGATGTTCAGAAACATAAATCACATTTGAAAACACATTTCGGAAATAGCACAATAAGTATAAAAGGAACTTTTTATAATGCTGTATTTGCATCAAATTCACCATTTATAGGTTGAATATATGATATTCAGAAACGTACAACGCCTCTGAAAAAACATTTCTACAAACTCTTATTAAATGCAATAGTTTGTCAGAGGAACTCGAATAAGTATGTAATATCGCCATATAACTGTTTATAGATGGAATTCGCGATATTCAGAAACATATATCACATGTGAAAACACATTTAGGAAATTGCATTTTAAGTACAAAAGGAACCTGAATAATGGTGTATTAGGGTCAAATTCACCGTTTATAGGTTAAATATGTAATATTCAGAAACGGACAACGCATTTGAAAACACATTTCTACAAACTCACATTAAGTGCAATAGTATGTAAGAGGAGCTCGAATAAGTATGTAATATCGTCTTATTCACTGTTTATAGATGGAATTCGCGATGTTCAGAAACATAAATCACATATGAAAACACATTTCGGAAAAAGCACAATAAGTACAATAAGAACTCGAATTAGGCTATATTATTATCAAATTCACTGTTTAAAGTTTCAATATGCTATATTCAGAAACGTACAACGCATCTGAAAACACATTTCTACAAACTCACATTAAGTGCAATAGTATGTAAGAGGAGCTCGAATAAGTATGTAATATCGTCATATTCACTGTATATAGATGGAATTCGCGATATTCAGAAACATATATCACATGTGAAAACACATTTCGGAAATGGAAGAAAAAGTACAAAAGGAAATCGAATAAGGCTGAATTAGCGTAAAATTTACTGTTTAAAGCATGAATATGCGAAATTCAGAAACGAACAACACATCCATAAACAGATTTCTACAATCACACATTAAGTGGAATAGTAATTATGTGGAGCTGGAAAAGTATGAGATATCGTCATATTCATTGTTTATAGAAGGAATTTGCAATATTCAGAAACATAAATCACGTATGAAAATACAATTTGGAAATTGCATATTAAGAACAAAAGGAACTTGAATAATGCAGTATCAGCATCAAATTCACCGTTTATAGGTTGAATATGTGATATTCAGAAACGTGCAACACATCTGAAAACTCATTTCTTCAAACTCACATTAAGTGCAATAGTGTGTAACAGGAGCTCAAATAAGTATGTAATATCGTCATATTCACTGTTTATAGATGGAATTCGCGATGTTCAGAAACATAAATCACATATGAAAACACATTTTGGAAATAGCACAATAAGTACAAAAGGAACTTTTTATAATGCTGTATTAGCATCAAATTCACCGTTTATAGGTTGAATATGTGATATTCAGAAACGTACAACGCATCTGAAAAAAACATTTCTACAAACTCTTATTAAATGCAATAGTATGTAAGAGGAGCTCCAATAAGTATGTAATATCGTCATATTCACTGTTTATAGATGGAATTCGGGATATTCAGAATCATATATCACATGTGAAAACACATTTCGGAAATGGAAGAAAAAGTACAAAAGGAACTCGAATAAGGATGAATTAGCGTAAAATTCACTGTTTAAAGCTTGAATATGCGAAATTCAGAAACGGACAACACATCCATAAACAGATTTCTACAATCACACATTAAGTGGAATAGTAATAATCTGGAGCTGGAAAAGTATGAGATATCGTCATATTCACTGTTTCTAGAAGAAATTTGCAATATTCAGAATCGTAAATCACATCAGAAAACACATTTAGGAAATTGCACATTGTGTACAAAAGGAACTTGAATAAGGCTGAATTAGCGTCACATTCAACGTTTATATGTTGAATATGTGATATTCAGAAACGGACAACGCATCTAGAAACACATTTCTACAATCACACATTAATTGCAATAAAAGCTCGAATAAGTACGTAATATCGTCATATTCACTGTTTATAGATGGAATTCGCGATGTTCAGAAACATAAATCACATTTGAAAACACATTTCGGAAATAGCACAATAAGTATAAAAGGAACTTTTTATAATGCTGTATTTGCATAAAATTCACCGTTTATAGGTTGAATATATGATATTCAGAAACGTGCAACGCATCTGAAAAAAACATTTCTACAAACTCTTATTAAATGCAATAGTATGTCAGAGGAGCTCGAATAAGTATGTAATATCGCCATATTAACTGTTTATAGATGGAATTCGCGATATTCAGAAACATATATCACATGTGAAAACACATTTAGGAAATTGCATATTAAGTACAAAAGGAACCTGAATAATGGTGTATTAGGGTCAAATTCACCGTTTATAGGTTAAATATGTAATATTCAGAAACGCACAACGCATTTGAAAACACATTTCTACAAACTCACATTAAGTGCAATAGTATGTAAGAGGAGCTCGAATAAGTATGTAATATCGTCTTATTCACTGTTTATAGACGGAATTCGCGATGTTCAGAAACATAAATCACATATGAAAACACATTTCGGAAAAAGCACAATAAGTACAATAAGAACTCGAATTAGGCTATATTATTATCAAATTCACTGTTTAAAGTTTCAATATGCGATATTCAGAAACGTACAACGCATCTGAAAACACATTTCTACAAACTCACATTAAATGCAATAGTATGTAACAGGAGCTCGAATAAGTATGTAATATCGACATATTCACTGTTTATAGATGGAATTCGAGATATTCAGAGACATAAATCACATTTCAAAACACATTTAGGAAATTGCATATTAAGTACAATAGGAACTAGAATAATGCTGTATTAGCATCAAATTCACCGTTTATAGGTTGAATATGTGATATTCAGAAACGTACAACGCATCTGAAAAAACATTTCTACAAACTCACATTAAGTGCAATAGTATGTAAGAGGAGCTCGAATAAGTATGTAATATCGTCATATTCACTATTTATAGATGGAATTCGCGATATTCAGAAACATATATCACATGTGCAAACACATTTCGGAAATGGAAGAAAAAGTACAAAAGGAACTCGAATAAGGATGAATTAGCGTAAAATTCACTGTTTAAAGCTTGAATATGCGAAATCCAGAAACGGACAACACATCCGTAAACAGATTTCTACAATCACACATTAATTGCAATAAAAGCTCGAATAAGTACGTAATATCGTCATATTCACTGTTTATAGATGGAATTCGCGATGTTCAGAAACATAAATCACATATGAAAACACATTTCGGAAATTGCATATTAAATACAAAAGGAACTTGAATAATGGTGTATTAGGGTCAAATTCACCGTTTATGGGTTAAATATGTAATATTCAGAAACGGACAACGCATTTGGAAACACATTTCTAGAAACTCACATTAAATGCAATAGTATGTAAAAGGAGCTCGAATAAGTATGTAATATCGTCATATTCACTGTTTATAGATGGAATTAGAGATATTCAGAGACATAAATCACATATGAAAACACATTTAGGAAATTGCATATTAAGTACAAAAGGAACTTGAATAATGGTGTATTAGGGTCAAATTCACCGTTTATGGGTTAAATATGTGATATTCAGAAAAGGACAACGCATTTGGAAACACATTTCTAGAAACTCACATTAAGTGCAATAGTATGTAAGAGGAGCTCGAATAAGTATGTAATATCGTATTATTCACTGTTTATAGATGGAATTCGCGATGTTCAGAAACATAAATGACATATGAAAACACTTTTCGGAAATAGTTCAATAAGTACAAAAGGAACTCGAATAAGGCTGTACTAGTACAAATTCACTATTTAATGTTTCAGTATGCGATATTCAGAATTGCACAACGCATTTATAAACACATTTCTACTATCACAAAATATGAGGAATAGTAATCATCTGGAGCTGGAATGAGTATGAGATATCGTCATTTTCACTGTTTCAGAAGGAATCTGCAAAATTGAGAAACATAAATCATATATGAAACACACATTTAGGAAATTGCATATTAAGTACAACAGGAACTTGAATAATGTTGTATTAGAGTCAAATTCACCGTTTATAGGTTAAATATGTAATATTCAGGAACGGACAATGCATATGAAAACACATTTCTAGATACTCACATTAAGTGAAATAGTATGTAAGAGGAGCTCGAATAAGTATGTAATATCGTCATATTCACTGTTTATAAATGGAATTCGCGATGTTCAGAAACATAATTCACATATGAAAACACATTTCGGAAATGGAGGAAAAAGTACAAAAGGATTTCGAATAAGGATGAATTAGCGTAAAATTCACTGTTTAAAGCTTGAATATGCGAAATTCAGAAACGGACAACACATCCATAAACAGATTTCTACAATCGCACATTAAGTGGAATAGTAATAATCTGGAGCTGGAAAAGTATGAGATATCGTCATATTCACTGTTTCTAGAAGGAATTTGCAATATTAAGAATCGTAAATCACATAAGAAAACACATTTAGGAAATTGCACATTGTGTACAAAAGGAACTTGAATTAGCGTCACATTCAACGTTTATATGTTAAATATGTGATATTCAGAAACGGACAACGCATCTAGAAACACATTTCTACAATCACACATTAATTGCAAAAAAAGCTCGAATAAGTACGTAATATCGTCATATTCTCTGTTTATGGATGGAATTCGCGATGTTCAGAAACATAAATCACATATGAAAACACATTTCGGAAATAGCACAATAAGTACAATAAGAACTCGAATTAGGCTAAATTAGTATCAAATTCACTGTTTAAAGTTTCAATATGCGATATTCAGAAACGTACAACGCATCTGAAAACACATTTCACAAACTCACATTAAGTGCAATAGTATGTAAGAGGAGCTCGAATAAGTATGTAATATCGTCATATTCACTGTTTATAGATGGAATTCGCAATGTTCAGAAACATAATTCACATATGAAAACACTTTTCAGAAATAGTACTATATGTACAAAAGGATGTCGAATAAGGCTGTACTAGTATCAAATTCACTATTTAATGTTTCAGTGTGCGATATTCAGAAATGCACAACGCATTTATAAACACATTTCTACAATCACAAATTAGGTGGAATAGTAATTATCTGGAGTTGGAATAAGTATGAGATATCGTAATTTTCACTGTTTATAGAAGGAATCTGCAATATTGAGAAACATAAATCATATTTGAAAACACATTTAGGAAATTGCATATTAAGCTCAAAAGGAACTTGAATAATGTTGTATTAGCGTCATATTCACCGTTTATAGGTTAAATATGTAATATTCAGAAACGGACAATGCATATGAAAACACATTTCTAGAAGCTCACATTAAGTGCAATGGTATGTAAGAGGAGCTCGAATAAGTATATAATATCGTCATATTCACTGTTTATAGATGGAATTCGCGATGTTCAGAAACATAATTCACATATGAAAACACATTTCGGAAATGGAAGAAAAAGTACAAAAGGAACTCGAATAAGGATGAATTAGCGTAAAATTCACTGTTTAAAGATTGAATATGCGAAATTCAGAAACGGACAACACATCCATAAACAGATTTCTACAATCACACATTAAGTGGAATAGTAATAATCTGGAGCTGGAAAAGTATGAGATATCGTCATATTCACTGTTTCTAGAAGAAATTTGCAATATTCAGAATCGTAAATCACATCAGAAAACACATTTAGGAAATTGCACATTGTGTACAAAAGGAACTTGAATAAGGCTGAATTAGCGTCACATTCAACGTTTATATGTTGAATATGTGATATTCAGAAACGGACAACGCATCTAGAAACACATTTCTACAATCACACATTAATTGCAATAAAAGCTCGAATAAGTACGTAATATCGTCATATTCACTGTTTATAGATGGAATTCGCGATGTTCAGAAACATAAATCACATTTGAAAACACATTTCGGAAATAGCACAATAAGTATAAAAGGAACTTTTTATAATGCTGTATTTGCATCAAATTCACCGTTTATAGGTTGAATATATGATATTCAGAAACGTACAACGCATCTGAAAAAACATTTCTACAAACTCTTATTAAATGCAATAGTATGTCAGAGGAGCTCGAATAAGTATGTAATATCGCCATATTACCTGTTTATAGATGGAATTCGCGATATTCAGAAACATATATCACATGTGAAAACACATTTAGGAAATTGCATATTAAGTACAAAAGGAACCTGAATAATGGTGTATTAGGGTCAAATTCACCGTTTATAGGTTAAATATGTAATATTCAGAAACGGACAACGCATTTGAAAACACATTTCTACAAACTCACATTAAGTGCAATAGTATGTAAGAGGAGCTCGAATAAGTATGTAATATCGTCTTATTCACTGTTTATAGATGGAATTCGCGATGTTCAGAAACATAAATCACATATGAAAACACATTTCGGAAAAAGCACAATAAGTACAATAAGAACTCGAATTAGGCTATATTATTATCAAATTCACTGTTTAAAGTTTCAATATGCGATATTCAGAAACGTACAACGCATCTGAAAACACATTTCTACAAACTCACATTAAGTGCAATAGTATGTAAGAAGAGCTCGAATAAGTATGTAATATCGTCATATTCACTGTATATAGATGGAATTCGCGATATTCAGAAACATATATCACATGTGAAAACACATTTCGGAAATGGAAGAAAAAGTACAAAAGGAAATCGAATAAGGCTGAATTAGCGTAAAATTCACTGTTTAAAGCATAAATATGCGAAATTCAGAAACGGACAACACATCCATAAACAGATTTCTACAATCACACATTAAGTGGAATAGTAATTATGTGGAGCTGGAAAAGTATGAGATATCGTCATATTCATTGTTTATAGAAGGAATTTGCAATATTCAGAAACATAAATCACGTATGAAAATATAATTTGGAAATTGCATATTAAGAACAAAAGGAACTTGAATAATGCAGTATTAGCATCAAATTCACCGTTTATAGGTTGAATATGTGATATTCAGAAACGTGCAACACATCTGAAAACTCATTTCTTCAAACTCACATTAAGTGCAATAGTGTGTAACAGGAGCTCAAATAAGTATGTAATATCGTCATATTCACTGTTTATAGATGGAATTCGCGATGTTCAGAAACATAAATCACATTTGAAAACACATTTTGGAAATAGCACAATAAGTACAAAAGGAACTTTTTATAATGCTGTATTAGCATCAAATTCACCGTTTATAGGTTGAATATGTGATATTCAGAAACGTACAACGCATCTGAAAAAAACATTTCTACAAACTCTTATTAAATGCAATAGTATGTAAGAGGAGCTCCAATAAGTATGTAATATCGTCATATTCACTGTTTATAGATGGAATTCGCGATATTCAGAAACATATATCACATGTGAAAACACATTTCGGAAATGGAAGAAAAAGTACAAAAGGAACTCGAATAAGGATGAATTAGCGTAAAATTCACTGTTTAAAGCTTGAATATGCGAAATTCAGAAACGGACAACACATCCATAAACAAATTTCTACAATCACACATTAAGTGGAATAGTAATAATCTGGAGCTGGAAAAGTATGAGATATCGTCATATTCACTGTTTCTAGAAGAAATTTGCAATATTCAGAATCGTAAATCACATCAGAAAACACATTTAGGAAATTGCACATTGTGTACAAAAGGAACTTGAATAAGGCTGAATTAGCGTCACATTCAACGTTTATATGTTGAATATGTGATATTCAGAAACGGACAACGCATCTAGAAACACATTTCTACAATCACACATTAATTGCAATAAAAGCTCGAATAAGTACGTAATATCGTCATATTCACTGTTTATAGATGGAATTCGCGATGTTCAGAAACATAAATCACATTTGAAAACACATTTCGGAAATAGCACAATAAGTATAAAAGGAACTTTTTATAATGCTGTATTTGCATCAAATTCACCGTTTATAGGTTGAATATATGATATTCAGAAACGTACAACGCATCTGAAAAAACATTTCTACAAACTCTTATTAAATGCAATAGTATGTCAGAGGAGCTCGAATAAGTATGTAATATCGCCATATTAACTGTTTATAGATGGAATTCGCGATATTCAGAAACATATATCACATGTGAAAACACATTTAGGAAATTGCATATTAAGTACAAAAGGAACCTGAATAATGGTGTATTAGGGTCAAATTCACCGTTTATAGGTTAAATATGTAATATTCAGAAACGGACAACGCATTTGAAAAAACATTTCTACAAACTCACATTAAGTGCAATAGTATGTAAGAGGAGCTCGAATAAGTATGTAATATCGTCTTATTCACTGTTTATAGACGGAATTCGCGATGTTCAGAAACATAAATCACATATGAAAACACATTTAGGAAAAAGCACAATAAGTACAATAAGAACTCGAATTAGGGTATATTATTATCAAATTCACTGTTTAAAGTTTCAATATGCGATATTCAGAAACGTACAACGCATCTGAAAAAAACATTTCTACAAACTCACATTAAGTGCAATAGTATGTAAGAGGAGCTCGAATAAGTATGTAATATCGTCATATTCACTGTATATAGATGGAATTCGCGATATTCAGAAACATATATCACATGTGAAAACACATTTCGGAAATGGAAGAAAAAGTACAAAAGGAAATCGAATAAGGCTGAATTAGCGTAAAATTCACTGTTTAAAGCATGAATATGCGAAATTCAGAAACGGACAACACATCCATAAACAGATTTCTACAATCACACATTAAGTGGAATAGTAATTATGTGGAGCTGGAAAAGTATGAGATATCGTCATATTCATTGTTTATAGAAGGAATTTGCAATATTCAGAAACATAAATCACAAATGAAAACACATTTCGGAAAAATTTCAATAAGTACAATAAGAACTCGAATTAGGCTATATTAGTATCATATTCACTGTTTAAAGTTTCAATATGCGATATTCAGAAACGTACAACGCATCTGAAAACACATTTCTACAAACACACATTAAATGCAATAGTATGTAACAGGAGCTCGAATAAGTATGTAATATCGTCATATTCACTGTATATAGATGGAATAAGCGATATTCAGAAACATATATCACATGTGAAAACACATTTCGGAAATGGAAGAAAAAGTACAAAAGGAACTCGAATAAGGCTGAATTAGCGTAAAATTCACTGTTTAAAGCATGAATATGCGAAATTCAGAAACGGACAACCCATCCATAAACAGATTTCTACAATCACACATTAAGTGGAATAGTAATTATGTGGAGCTGGAAAAGTATGAGATATCGTCATTTCATTGTTTATAGAAGGAATTTACAATATCCAGAAACATAAATCACGTATGAAAATACAATTTGGAAATTGCATATTAAGTACAAAAGGAACTTGAATAATGCTGTATTAGCATCAAATTCACCGTTTATAGGTTGAATATGTGATATTCAGAAACGTGCAACACATCTGAAAACTCATTTCTTCAAACTCACATTAAGTGCAATAGTGTGTAACAGGAGCTCAAATAAGTATGTAATATCGTCATATTCACTGTAAATAGATGGATTTCGCGATGATCAGAAACATAAATCACATATGAAAACACATTTCGGAAATAGCACAATAACTACAAAAAGAAGTCGAATTAGGCTGTATTAGTATCAAATTCACTGTTTAAAGATTCTATATGCGATATTCAGAAACAGACAACGCATTTATAAACACATTTCTACAATCACACATTAAGTGGAATAGTAATCATCTAGAGCTGGAATAAGTTTGAGATATCGTCATATTCACTGTTTCTAGAAGGAATTTGGAATATTCAGAATCGTAAATCACATATCTAAATACATTTAGGAAATTGCACATTGTGTACAAAAGGAACTTGAATAAGGCTGAATTAGCGTCACATTCAACGTTTATATGTTGAATATGTGATATTCAGAAACGGACAACGCATCTAGAAACACATTTCTACAAACACACATTAATTGCAATAAAAGCTCGAATAAGTACGTAATATCGTCATATTCATTGTTTATAGATGGAATTCGCGATATTCTGAAACATATATCACATGTGGAAACACATTTCGGAAATGGAAGAAAAAGTACAAAAGGAACTCGAATAAGGATGAATTAGCGTAAAATTCACTGTTTAAAGCTTGAATATGCGAAATTCAGAAACGGAAAACACATCCGTAAACAGATTTCTACAATCAAACATAAATTGCAATAAAAGCTCGAATAAGTACGAAATATCGTCATATTCACTGTTTATAGATGGAATTCGCGATGTTCAGAAACATAAATCACATATGAAAACTCATTTCGGAAATAACACAATAAGTACAATAAAAACTCGAATTAGGCTAAATTAGTATCAAATTCACTGTTTAAAGTTTCAATATGCGATATTCAGAAACGTACAACGCATCTGAAAACACATTTCTACAAACTCACATTAAATGCAATAGTATGTAAAAGGAGCTCGAATAAGTATGTAATATCGTCATATTCACTGTTTATAGATGGAATTAGAGATATTCAGAGACATAAATCACATATGAAAACACATTTAGGAAATTGCATATTAAGTACAAAAGGAACTTGAATAATGGTGTATTAGGGTCAAATTCACCGTTTATGGGTTAAATATGTGATATTCAGAAACGGACAACGCATTTGGAAACACATTTCTAGAAACTCACATTAAGTGCAATAGTATGTAAGAGGAGCTCGAATAAGTATGTAATATCGTATTATTCACTGTTTATAGATGGAATTCGCGATGTTCAGAAACATAAATGACATATGAAAACACTTTTCGGAAATAGTTCAATAAGTACAAAAGGAACTCGAATAAGGCTGTACTAGTACAAATTCACTATTTAATGTTTCAGTATGCGATATTCAGAATTGCACAACGCATTTATAAACACATTTCTACTATCACAAAATATGAGGAATAGTAATCATCTGGAGCTGGAATGAGTATGAGATATCGTCATTTTCACTGTTTCAGAAGGAATCTGCAAAATTGAGAAACATAAATCATATATGAAAACACATTTAAGAAATTGCATATTAAGTACAAAAGGAACTTGAATAATGTTGTATTAGCGTCAAATTCACCGTTTATGGGTTAAATATGTGATATTCAGAAACGGACAACGCATCTAGAAACACATTTCTACAATCACACATTAATTGCAATAAAAGCTCGAATAAGTACGTAATATCGTCATATTCACTGTTTATAGATGGAATTCGCGATGTTCAGAAACATAAATCACATTTGAAAACACATTTCGGAAATAGCACAATAAGTATAAAAGGAACTTTTTATAATGCTGTATTTGCATCAAATTCACCGTTTATAGGTTGAATATATGATATTCAGAAACGTACAACGCATCTGAAAAAACATTTCTACAAACTCTTATTAAATGCAATAGTATGTCAGAGGAGCTCGAATAAGTATGTAATATCGCCATATTACCTGTTTATAGATGGAATTCGCGATATTCAGAAACATATATCACATGTGAAAACACATTTAGGAAATTGCATATTAAGTACAAAAGGAACCTGAATAATGGTGTATTAGGGTCAAATTCACCGTTTATAGGTTAAATATGTAATATTCAGAAACGGACAACGCATTTGAAAACACATTTCTACAAACTCACATTAAGTGCAATAGTATGTAAGAGGAGCTCGAATAAGTATGTAATATCGTCTTATTCACTGTTTATAGATGGAATTCGCGATGTTCAGAAACATAAATCACATATGAAAACACATTTCGGAAAAAGCACAATAAGTACAATAAGAACTCGAATTAGGCTATATTATTATCAAATTCACTGTTTAAAGTTTCAATATGCGATATTCAGAAACGTACAACGCATCTGAAAACACATTTCTACAAACTCACATTAAGTGCAATAGTATGTAAGAAGAGCTCGAATAAGTATGTAATATCGTCATATTCACTGTATATAGATGGAATTCGCGATATTCAGAAACATATATCACATGTGAAAACACATTTCGGAAATGGAAGAAAAAGTACAAAAGGAAATCGAATAAGGCTGAATTAGCGTAAAATTCACTGTTTAAAGCATAAATATGCGAAATTCAGAAACGGACAACACATCCATAAACAGATTTCTACAATCACACATTAAGTGGAATAGTAATTATGTGGAGCTGGAAAAGTATGAGATATCGTCATATTCATTGTTTATAGAAGGAATTTGCAATATTCAGAAACATAAATCACGTATGAAAATACAATTTGGAAATTGCATATTAAGAACAAAAGGAACTTGAATAATGCAGTATTAGCATCAAATTCACCGTTTATAGGTTGAATATGTGATATTCAGAAACGTGCAACACATCTGAAAACTCATTTCTTCAAACTCACATTAAGTGCAATAGTGTGTAACAGGAGCTCAAATAAGTATGTAATATCGTCATATTCACTGTTTATAGATGGAATTCGCGATGTTCAGAAACATAAATCACATTTGAAAACACATTTTGGAAATAGCACAATAAGTACAAAAGGAACTTTTTATAATGCTGTATTAGCATCAAATTCACCGTTTATAGGTTGAATATGTGATATTCAGAAACGTACAACGCATCTGAAAAAAACATTTCTACAAACTCTTATTAAATGCAATAGTATGTAAGAGGAGCTCCAATAAGTATGTAATATCGTCATATTCACTGTTTATAGATGGAATTCGCGATATTCAGAAACATATATCACATGTGAAAACACATTTCGGAAATGGAAGAAAAAGTACAAAAGGAACTCGAATAAGGATGAATTAGCGTAAAATTCACTGTTTAAAGCTTGAATATGCGAAATTCAGAAACGGACAACACATCCATAAACAGATTTCTACAATCACACATTAAGTGGAATAGTAATAATCTGGAGCTGGAAAAGTATGAGATATCGTCATATTCACTGTTTCTAGAAGAAATTTGCAATATTCAGAATCGTAAATCACATCAGAAAACACATTTAGGAAATTGCACATTGTGTACAAAAGGAACTTGAATAAGGCTGAATTAGCGTCACATTCAACGTTTATATGTTGAATATGTGATATTCAGAAACGGACAACGCATCTAGAAACACATTTCTACAATCACACATTAATTGCAATAAAAGCTCGAATAAGTACGTAATATCGTCATATTCACTGTTTATAGATGGAATTCGCGATGTTCAGAAACATAAATCACATTTGAAAACACATTTCGGAAATAGCACAATAAGTATAACAGGAACTTTTTATAATGCTGTATTTGCATCAAATTCACCGTTTATAGGTTGAATATATGATATTCAGAAACGTACAACGCATCTGAAAAAACATTTCTACAAACTCTTATTAAATGCAATAGTATGTCAGAGGAGCTCGAATAAGTATGTAATATCGCCATATTAACTGTTTATAGATGGAATTCGCGATATTCAGAAACATATATCACATGTGAAAACACATTTAGGAAATTGCATATTAAGTACAAAAGGAACCTGAATAATGGTGTATTAGGGTCAAATTCACCGTTTATAGGTTAAATATGTAATATTCAGAAACGGACAACGCATTTGAAAACACATTTCTACAAACTCACATTAAGTGCAATAGTATGTAAGAGGAGCTCGAATAAGTATGTAATATCGTCTTATTCACTGTTTATAGACGGAATTCGCGATGTTCAGAAACATAAATCACATATGAAAACACATTTAGGAAAAAGCACAATAAGTACAATAAGAACTCGAATTAGGGTATATTATTATCAAATTCACTGTTTAAAGTTTCAATATGCGATATTCAGAAACGTACAACGCATCTGAAAAAAACATTTCTACAAACTCACATTAAGTGCAATAGTATGTAAGAGGAGCTCGAATAAGTATGTAATATCGTCATATTCACTGTATATAGATGGAATTCGCGATATTCAGAAACATATATCACATGTGAAAACACATTTCGGAAATGGAAGAAAAAGTACAAAAGGAAATCGAATAAGGCTGAATTAGCGTAAAATTCACTGTTTAAAGCATGAATATGCGAAATTCAGAAACGGACAACACATCCATAAACAGATTTCTACAATCACACATTAAGTGGAATAGTAATTATGTGGAGCTGGAAAAGTATGAGATATCGTCATATTCATTGTTTATAGAAGGAATTTGCAATATTCAGAAACATAAATCACAAATGAAAACACATTTCTGCAAAATTTCAATAAGTACAATAAGAACTCGAATTAGGCTATATTAGTATCATATTCACTGTTTAAAGTTTCAATATGCGATATTCAGAAACGTACAACGCATCTGAAAACACATTTCTACAAACACACATTAAATGCAATAGTATGTAACAGGAGCTCGAATAAGTATGTAATATCGTCATATTCACTGTATATAGATGGAATTCGCGATATTCAGAAACATATATCACATGTGAAAACACATTTCGGAAATGGAAGAAAAAGTACAAAAGGAACTCGAATAAGGCTGAATTAGCGTAAAATTCACTGTTTAAAGCATGAATATGCGAAATTCAGAAACGGACAACCCATCCATAAACAGATTTCTACAATCACACATTAAGTGGAATAGTAATTATGTGGAGCTGGAAAAGTATGAGATATCGTCATTTCATTGTTTATAGAAGGAATTTGCAATATCCAGAAACATAAATCACGTATGAAAATACAATTTGGAAATTGCATATTAAGTACAAAAGGAACTTGAATAATGCTGTATTAGCATCAAATTCACCGTTTATAGGTTGAATATGTGATATTCAGAAACGTGCAACACATCTGAAAACTCATTTTTTCAAACTCACATTAAGTGCAATAGTGTGTAACAGGAGCTCAAATAAGTATGTAATATCGTCATATTCACTGTATATAGATGGATTTCGCGATGATCAGAAACATAAATCACATATGAAAACACATTTCGGAAATAGCACAATAACTACAAAAAGAAGTCGAATTAGGCTGTATTAGTATCAAATTCACTGTTTAAAGATTCTATATGCGATATTCAGAAACAGACAACGCATTTATAAACACATTTCTACAATCACACATTAAGTGGAATAGTAATCATGTAGAGCTGGAATAAGTTTGAGATATCGTCATATTCACTGTTTCTAGAAGGAATTTGCAATATTCAGAATCGTAAATCACATATCTAAATACATTTAGGAAATTGCACATTGTGTACAAAAGGAACTTGAATAAGGCTGAATTAGCGTCACATTCAACGTTTATATGTTGAATATGTGATATTCAGAAACGGACAACGCATCTAGAAACACAATTCTACAAACACACATTAATTGCAATAAAAGCTCGAATAAGTACGTAATATCGTCATATTCATTGTTTATAGATGGAATTCGCGATATTCTGAAACATATATCACATGTGGAAACACATTTCGGAAATGGAAGAAAAAGTACAAAAGGAACTCGAATAAGGATGAATTAGCGTAAAATTCACTGTTTAAAGCTTGAATATGCGAAATTCAGAAACGGAAAACACATCCGTAAACAGATTTCTACAATCAAACATAAATTGCAATAAAAGTTCGAATAAGTACGAAATATCGTCATATTCACTGTTTATAGATGGAATTCGCGATGTTCAGAAACATAAATCACATATGAAAACACATTTCGGAAATAACACAATAAGTACAATAAAAACTCGAATTAGGCTAAATTAGTATCAAATTCACTGTTTAAAGTTTCAATATGCGATATTCAGAAACGTACAACGCATCTGAAAACACATTTCTACAAACTCACATTAAATGCAATAGTATGTAAAAGGAGCTCGAATAAGTATGTAATATCGTCATATTCACTGTTTATAGATGGAATTAGAGATATTCAGAGACATAAATCACATATGAAAACACATTCAGGAAATTGCATATTAAGTACAAAAGGAACTTGAATAATGGTGTATTAGGGTCAAATTCACCGTTTATGGGTTAAATATGTGATATTCAGAAACGGACAACGCATTTGGAAACACATTTCTAGAAACTCACATTAAGTGCAATAGTATGTAAGAGGAGCTCGAATAAGTATGTAATATCGTATTATTCACTGTTTATAGATGGAATTCGCGATGTTCAGAAACAAAAATGACATATGAAAACACTTTTCGGAAATAGTTCAATAAGTACAAAAGGAACTCGAATAAGGCTGTGCTAGTACAAATTCACTATTTAATGTTTCAGTATGCGATATTCAGAATTGCACAACGCATTTATAAACACATTTCTACTATCACAAAATATGAGGAATAGTAATCATCTGGAGCTGGAATGAGTATGAGATATCGTCATTTTCACTGTTTCAGAAGGAATCTGCAAAATTGAGAAACATAAATCATATATGAAAACACATTTAAGAAATTGCATATTAAGTACAAAAGGAACTTGAATAATGTTGTATTAGCGTCAAATTCACCGTTTATGGGTTAAATATGTGATATTCAGAAACGGACAACGCATTTGGAAACACATTTCTAGAAACTCACATTAAGTGCAATAGTATGTAAGAGGAGCTCGAATAAGTATATAATATCGTCATATTCACTGTTTATAGATGGAATTCGCGATGTTCAGAAACATAATTCACATATGAAAACACATTTCGGAAATGGAAGAAAAAGTACAAAAGGAACTCGAATAAGAATGAATTTTCGTAAAATTCACTGTTTAAACCTTGAATATGCGAAATTCAGAAACGGACAACACATCCATAAACAGATTTCTACAATCACACATTAAGTGGAATAGTAATAATCTGGAGCTGGAAAAGTATGAGATATCGTCATATTCACTGTTTCTAGAAGAAATTTGCAATATTCAGAATCGTAAATCACATCAGAAAACACATTTAGGAAATTGCACATTGTGTACAAAAGGAACTTGAATAAGGCTGAATTAGCGTCACATTCAACGTTTATATGTTGAATATGTGATATTCAGAAACGGACAACGCATCTAGAAACACATTTCTACAATCACACATTAATTGCAATAAAAGCTCGAATAAGTACGTAATATCGTCATATTCACTGTTTATAGATGGAATTCGCGATGTTCAGAAACATAAATCACATTTGAAAACACATTTCGGAAATAGCACAATAAGTATAAAAGGAACTTTTTATAATGCTGTATTTGCATCAAATTCACCGTTTATAGGTTGAATATATGAAATTCAGAAACGTACAACGCATCTGAAAAAACATTTCTACAAACTCTTATTAAATGCAATAGTATGTCAGAGGAGCTCGAATAAGTATGTAATATCGCCATATTAACTGTTTATAGATGGAATTCGCGATATTCAGAAACATATATCACATGTGAAAACACATTTAGGAAATTGCATATTAAGTACAAAAGGAACCTGAATAATGGTGTATTAGGGTCAAATTCACCGTTTATAGGTTAAATATGTAATATTCAGAAACGGACAACGCATTTGAAAACACATTTCTACAAACTCACATTAAGTGCAATAGTATGTAAGAGGAGCTCGAATAAGTATGTAATATCGTCTTATTCACTGTTTATAGATGGAATTCGCGATGTTCAGAAACATAAATCACATATGAAAACACATTTCGGAAAAAGCACAATAAGTACAATAAGAACTCGAATTAGGCTATATTATTATCAAATTCACTGTTTAAAGTTTCAATATGCGATATTCAGAAACGTACAACGCATCTGAAAACACATTTCTACAAACTCACATTAAGTGCAATAGTATGTAAGAGGAGCTCGAATAAGTATGTAATATCGTCATATTCACTGTATATAGATGGAATTCGCGATATTCAGAAACATATATCACATGTGAAAACACATTTCGGAAATGGAAGAAAAAGTACAAAAGGAAATCGAATGAGGCTGAATTAGCGTAAAATTCACTGTTTAAAGCATGAATATGCGAAATTCAGAAACGGACAACACATCCATAAACAGATTTCTACAATCACACATTAAGTGGAATAGTAATTATGTGGAGCTGGAAAAGTATGAGATATCGTCATATTCATTGTTTATAGAAGGAATTTGCAATATTCAGAAACATAAATCACGTATCAAAACACATTTAGGAAATTGCATATTAAGTACAAAAGGAACTTGAATAATGCTGTATTAGCATCAAATTCACCGTTTATAGGTTGAATATGTGATATTCAGAAACGTACAACGCATCTGAAAAAACATTTCTACAAACTCACATTAAGTGCAATAGTATGTAAGAGGAGCTCGAATAAGTATGTAATATCGTCATATTCACTGTATATAGATGGAATTCGCGATATTCAGAAACATATATCACATGTGAAAACACATTTCGGAAATGGAAGAAAAGGTACAAAAGGAAATCGAATAAGGCTGAATTAGCGTAAAATTCACTGTTTAAAGCATGAATATGCGAAATTCAGAAACGGACAACACATCCATAAACAGATTTCTACAATCACACATTAAGTGGAATAGTAATTATGTGGAGCTGGAAAAGTATGAGATATTTACTGTTTCTAGAAGGAATTTGCAATATTCAGAATCGTAAATCACATAAGAAAACACATTTAGGAAATTGCACATTCACTGTTTAAAGCATGAATATGCGAAATTCAGAAACGGACAACACATCCATAAACAGATTTCTACAATCACACATTAAGTGGAATAGTAATTATGTGGAGCTGGAAAAGTATGAGATATTTACTGTTTCTAGAAGGAATTTGCAATATTCAGAATCGTAAATCACATAAGAAAACACATTTAGGAAATTGCACATTGTGTACAAAAGGAACTTGAATAAGGCTGAAACAGCGTCACATTCAACGTTTATATGTTGAATATGTGATATTCAGAAACGGACAATGCATCTAGAAACACATTTCTACAATCACACATTAATTGCAATAAAAGCTCGAATAAGTACGTAATATCGTCATAATCACTGTTTATTGATGGAATTCGCGATGTTCAGAAACATAAATCACATTTGAAAACACATTTCGGAAATAGCACAATAAGTACAAAAGGAATTTTTTATAATGCTGTATTAGCATCAAATTCACCGTTTATAAGTTGAATATGTGATATTCAGAAACGTACAACGCATCTGAAAAAACATTTCTACAAACTCACATTAAGTGCAATAGGATGTAAGAGGAGCTCGAATAAGTATGTAATATCGTCATATTCACTGTTTATAGATGGAATTCGCGATATTCAGAAACATATATCACATGTGAAAACACATTTCGGAAATGGAAGAAAAAGTACAAAAGGAACTCGAATTAGGCTAAATTAGTATCAAATTCACTGTTTAAAGTTTCTTAGGCTAAATTAGTATCAAATTCACTGTTTAAAGTTTCAAAATATTCAGACCTTACCTTTACATGGCATACCTTCACTTTTTGCTGATGATACTAGTATTTTTTATGTTGGTGACACAGTTGATGGATTATTATCATATATGCATGAAGATCTCAAAATTCTAACAAAATGGTTAAGTCAAAATAAATTATCATTAAATGCCCAAAAGACAGCATATATGGTCTTTCATAAGCCAAACACACACTTAGGTATTTCTAAAGAGTTAGTAAATGACAATAAGCACATAAAGCGAGTAACGGATACTAAATTTTTAGGCCTAACTATAGACCAACATTTAACTTGGAAAGGACACATCAACAATATATGTAGCAAAATTTCTCCAGTTATAGGGATATTTAGGCGAATAAGGGGAATATTGTCAACTCCTGGCTTGAGATCCTTATATTATTCACTAATACAGTCTCACATAACTTACATGTTATTTATCTGGGGTCGTTTTCATAAAACGGATCTTCAACCATTAAGAGTACTTCAGAATAGAGCAATCAGAATTTTACTAGGTGCACATTATTTGACACCAACTCGCATTCTTTATGAACAATCGAAAATCTTGCCGTTTGAGACCTTAGTTAAAGTAAATGCCATTACATATATGCACAGAGTAGTACATGGTAACATCCACAGTAATTTTCCAATAGAATATAACAAAGACATTCATAACTATGAAACAAGGCAAAAACAGAACATATACCTCACACATTCTTCAACTGTAACTTATGGGACAAAGGGATTAAAATATTATTTGATCAAAACATATAATGAATTACCACAAGAACAAAAGAATATATTAAATTATAACAAATTTAAATCACAAATAAAACTCTTTTTAAAATCTAAGATTAATTAAGTTCTTTGATATAGTAATAAATAGATACTGTATATTGATCACTATTATACTATGTAACTATGTTTCCCTTCATCATCTATCATTTCACTTCACTCTTAAAATCAAGCCATTTTGTTTTGTGTTCCTATATTCTGTACCTCTTCACTCTTGTACCTCTTCACTCTTGTACCTCTTGTATATATTGCACCTCTTGTATATTTATAAGTTATTTGTAATTGAAAATTTATGTATCACAATGCATGTCATGTTGTATATAGCCCCTTAAGGTGAGCTTTGCTCGTTGGGGTTTTCTTACAATAAATAAATAAAATAAATAAATATGCGATATTCAGAAACGTACAACGCATCTGAAAACACATTTCTACAAACTCACATTAAATGCAATAGTATGTAAAAGGAGCTCGAATAAGTATGTAATATCGACATATTCACTGTTTATAGATGGAATTCGAGATATTCAGAGACATAAATCACATTTCAAAACACATTTAGTAAATTGCATATTAAGTACAAAAGGAACTAGAATAATGCTGTATTAGCATCAAATTCACCGTTTATAGGTTGAATATGTGATATTCAGAAACGTACAACGCATCTGAAAAAACATTTCTACAAACTCACATTAAGTGCAATAGTATGTAAGAGGAGCTCGAATAAGTATGTAATAACGTCATATACACTATTTATAGATGGAATTCGCGATATTCAGAAACATATATCACATGTGCAAACACATTTCGGAAATGGAAGAAAAAGTACAAAAGGAACTCGAATAAGGATGAATTAGCGTAAAATTCACTGTTTAAAGCTTGAATATGCGAAATCCAGAAACGGACAACACATCCGTAAACAGATTTCTACAATCACACATTAATTGCAATAAAAGCTCGAATAAGTACGTAATATCGTCATATTCACTGTTTATAGATGGAATTCGCGATGTTCAGAAACATAAATCACATATGAAAACACATTTCGGAAATTGCATATTAAGTACAAAAGGAACTTGAATAATGGTGTATTAGGGTCAAATTCACCGTTTAAGGGTTAAATATGTAATATTCAGAAACGGACAACGCATTTGGAAACACATTTCTAGAAACTCACATTAAATGCAATAGTATGTAAAAGGAGCTCGAATAAGTATGTAATATCGTCATATTCACTGTTTATAGATGGAATTAGAGATATTCAGAGACATAAATCACATATGAAAACACATTTAGGAAATTGCATATTAAGTACAAAAGGAACTTGAATAATGGTGTATTAGGGTCAAATTCACCGTTTATGGGTTAAATATGTGATATTCAGAAACGGACAACGCATTTGGAAACACATTTCTAGAAACTCACATTAAGTGCAATAGTATGTAAGAGGAGCTCGAATAAGTATGTAATATCGTATTATTCACTGTTTATAGATGGAATTCGCGATGTTCAGAAACATAAATGACATATGAAAAAAATTTTCGGAAATAGTTCAATAAGTACAAAAGGAACTCGAATAAGGCTGTACTAGTACAAATTCACTATTTAATGTTTCAGTATGCGATATTCAGAATTGCACAACGCATTTATAAACACATTTCTACTATCACAAAATATGAGGAATAGTAATCATCTGGAGCTGGAATGAGTATGAGATATCGTCATTTTCACTGTTTCAGAAGGAATCTGCAAAATTGAGAAACATAAATCATATATGAAAACACATTTAGGAAATTGCATATTAAGTACAACAGGAACTTGAATAATGTTGTATTAGAGTCAAATTCACCGTTTATAGGTTAAATATGTAATATTCAGGAACGGACAATGCATATGAAAACACATTTCTAGATACTCACATTAAGTGAAATAGTATGTAAGAGGAGCTCGAATAAGTATGTAATATCGTCATATTCACTGTTTATAAATGGAATTCGCGATGTTCAGAAACATAATTCACATATGAAAACACATTTCGGAAATGGAGGAAAAGGTACAAAAGGATTTCGAATAAGGATGAATTAGCGTAAAATTCACTGTTTAAAGCTTGAATATGCGAAATTCAGAAACGGACAACACATCCATAAACAGATTTCTACAATCACACATTAAGTGGAATAGTAATAATCTGGAGCTGGAAAAGTATGAGATATCGTCATATTCACTGTTTCTAGAAGGAATTTGCAATATTAAGAATCGTAAATCACATAAGAAAACACATTTAGGAAATTGCACATTGTGTACAAAAGGAACTTGAATTAGCGTCACATTCAACGTTTATATGTTAAATATGTGATATTCAGAAACGGACAACGCATCTAGAAACACATTTCTACAATCACACATTAATTGCAATAGAAGCTCGAATAAGTACGTAATATCGTCATATTCTCTGTTTATGGATGGAATTCGCGATGTTCAGAAACATAAATCACATATGAAAACACATTTCGGAAATAGCACAATAAGTACAATAAGAACTCGAATTAGGCTAAATTAGTATCAAATTCACTGTTTAAAGTTTCAATATGCGATATTCAGAAACGTACAACGCATCTGAAAACACATTTCTACAAACTCACATTAAGTGCAATAGTATGTAAGAGGAGCTCGAATAAGTATGTAATATCGTCATATTCACTGTTTATAGATGGAATTCGCAATGTTCAGAAACATAATTCACATATGAAAACACTTTTCAGAAATAGTACTATATGTACAAAAGGAACTCGAATAAGGCTGTACTAGTATCAAATTCACTATTTAATGTTTCAGTGTGCGATATTCAGAAATGCACAACGCATTTATAAACACATTTCTACAATCACAAATTAGGTGGAATAGTAATCATCTGGAGTTGGAATAAGTATGAGATATCGTAATTTTCACTGTTTATAGAAGGAATCTGCAATATTGAGAAACATAAATCATATTTGAAAACACATTTAGGAAATTGCATATTAAGTACAAAAGGAACTTGAATAATGTTGTATTAGCGTCAAATTCACCGTTTATAGGTTAAATATGTAATATTCAGAAACGGACAATGCATATGAAAACACATTTCTAAAAGCTCACATTAAGTGCAATGGTATGTAAGAGGAGCTCGAATAAGTATATAATATCGTCATATTCACTGTTTATAGATGGAATTCGCGATGTTCAGAAACATAATTCACATATGAAAACACATTTCGGAAATGGAAGAAAAAGTACAAAAGGAACTCGAATAAGGATGAATTAGCGTAAAATTCACTGTTTAAAGCTTGAATATGCGAAACTCAGAAACGGACAACACATCCATAAACAGATTTCTACAATCACACATTAAGTGGAATAGTAATAATCTGGAGCTGGAAAAATATGAGATATCGTCATATTCACTGTTTCTAGAAGAAATTTGCAATATTCAGAATCGTAAATCACATCAGAAAACACATTTAGGAAATTGCACATTGTGTACAAAAGGAACTTGAATAAGGCTGAATTAGCGTCACATTCAACGTTTATATGTTGAATATGTGATATTCAGAAACGGACAACGCATCTAGAAACACATTTCTACAATCACACATTAATTGCAATAAAAGCTCGAATAAGTACGTAATATCGTCATATTCACTGTTTATAGATGGAATTCGCGATGTTCAGAAACATAAATCACATTTGAAAACACATTTCGGAAATAGCACAATAAGTATAAAAGGAACTTTTTATAATGCTGTATTTGCATCAAATTCACCGTTTATAGGTTGAATATATGATATTCAGAAACGTGCAACGCATCTGAAAAAACATTTCTACAAACTCTTATTAAATGCAATAGTATGTCAGAGGAGCTCGAATAAGTATGTAATATCGCCATATTAACTGTTTATAGATGGAATTCGCGATATTCAGAAACATATATCACATGTGAAAACACATTTAGGAAATTGCATATTAAGTACAATAGGAACCTGAATAATGGTGTATTAGGGTCAAATTCACCGTTTATAGGTTAAATATGTAATATTCAGAAACGGACAACGCATTTGAAAACACATTTCTACAAACTCACATTAAGTGCAATAGTATGTAAGAGGAGCTCGAATAAGTATGTAATATCGTCTTATTCACTGTTTATAGACGGAATTCGCGATGTTCAGAAACATAAATCACATATGAAAACACATTTAGGAAAAAGCACAATAAGTACAATAAGAACTCGAATTAGGGTATATTATTATCAAATTCACTGTTTAAAGTTTCAATATGCGATATTCAGAAACGTACAACGCATCTGAAAAAAACATTTCTACAAACTCACATTAAGTGCAATAGTATGTAAGAGGAGCTCGAATAAGTATGTAATATCGTCTTATTCACTGTTTATAGATGGAATTCGCGATGTTCAGAATCATAAATCACATATGAAAACACATTTCGGAAAAAGCACAATAAGTACAATAAGAACTCGAATTAGGCTATATTATTATCAAATTCACTGTTTAAAGTTTCAATATGCGATATTCAGAAACGTACAACGCATCTGAAAACACATTTCTACAAACTCACATTAAGTGCAATAGTATGTAAGAGGAGCTCGAATAAGTATGTAATATCGTCATATTCACTGTATATAGATGGAATTCGCGATCTTCAGAAACATATATCACATGTGAAAACACATTTCGGAAATGGAAGAAAAAGTACAAAAGGAAATCGAATAAGGCTGAATTAGCGTAAAATTCACTGTTTAAAGCATGAATATGCGAAATTCAGAAACGGACAACACATCCATAAACAGATTTCTACAATCACACATTAAGTGGAATAGTAATTATGTGGAGCTGGAAAAGTATGAGATATCGTCATATTCATTGTTTATAGAAGGAATTTGCAATATTCAGAAACATAAATCACGTATGAAAATACAATTTGGAAATTGCATATTAAGAACAAAAGGAGCTTGAAGAATGCAGTATTAGCATCAAATTCACCGTTTATAGGTTGAATATGTGATATTCAGAAACGTGCAACACATCTGAAAACTCATTTCTTCAAACTCACATTAAGTGCAATAGTGTGTAACAGGAGCTCAAATAAGTATGTAATATCGTCATATTCACTGCTTATAGATGGAATTCGCGATGTTCAGAAACATAAATCACATTTGAAAACACATTTTGGAAATAGCACAATAAGTACAAAAGGAACTTTTTATAATGCTGTATTAGCATCAAATTCACCGTTTATAGGTTGAATATGTGATATTCAGAAACGTACAACGCATCTGAAAAAAAACATTTCTACAAACTCTTATTAAATGCAATAGTATGTAAGAGGAGCTCCAATAAGTATGTAATATCGTCATATTCACTGTTTATAGATGGAATTCGCGATATTCAGAAACATATATCACATGTGAAAACACATTTCGGAAATGGAAGAAAAAGTACAAAAGGAACTCGAATAAGGATGAATTAGCGTAAAATTCACTGTTTAAAGCTTGAATATGCGAAATTCAGACACGGACAACACATCCATAAACAGATTTCTACAATCACACATTAAGTGGAATAGTAATAATCTGGAGCTGGAAAAGTATGAGATATTGTCATATTCACTGTTTCTAGAAGAAATTTGCAATATTCAGAATCGTAAATCACATCAGAAAACACATTTAGGAAATTGCACATTGTGTACAAAAGGAACTTGAATAAGGCTGAATTAGCGTCACATTCAACGTTTATATGTTGAATATGTGATATTCAGAAACGGACAACGCATCTAGAAACACATTTCTACAATCACACATTAATTGCAATAAAAGCTCGAATAAGTACGTAATATCGTCATATTCACTGTTTATAGATGGAATTCGCGATGTTCAGAAACATAAATCACATTTGAAAACACATTTCGGAAATAGCACAATAAGTATAAAAGGAACTTTTTATAATGCTGTATTTGCATCAAATTCACCGTTTAAAGGTTGAATATATGATATTCAGAAACGTACAACGCATCTGAAAAAACATTTCTACAAACTCTTATTAAATGCAATAGTATGTCAGAGGAGCTCGAATAAGTATGTAATATCGCCATATTAACTGTTTATAGATGGAACTCGCGATATTCAGAAACATATATCACATGTGAAAACACATTTAGGAAATTGCATATTAAGTACAAAAGGAACCTGAATAATGGTGTATTAGGGTCAAATTCACCGTTTATAGGTTAAATATGTAATATTCAGAAACGGACAACGCATTTGAAAACACATTTCTACAAACTCACATTAAGTGCAATAGTATGTAAGAGGAGCTCGAATAAGTATGTAATATCGTCTTATTCACTGTTTATAGACGGAATTCTCGATGTTCAGAAACATAAATCACATATGAAAACACATTTCGGAAAAAGCACAATAAGTTCAATAAGAACTCGAATTAGGCTATATTATTATCAAATTCACTGTTTAAAGTTTCAATATGCGATATTCAGAAACGTACAACGCATCTGAAAACACATTTCTACAAACACACATTAAATGCAATAGTATGTAACAGGAGCTCGAATAAGTATGTAATATCGACATATTCACTGTTTATAGATGGAATTCGAGATATTCAGAAACATAAATCACATATCAAAACACATTTAGGAAATTGCATATTAAGTACAAAAGGAACTTGAATAATGCTGTATTAGCATCAAATTCACCCTTTATAGGTTGAATATGTGATATTCAGAAACGTACAACTCATGTGAAAAAACATTTCTACAAACTCACATTAAGTGCAATAGTATGTAAGAGGAGCTCGAATAAGTATGTAATATCGTCATATTCACTGTATATAGATGGAATTCGCGATATTCAGAAACATATATCACATGTGAAAACACATTTCGGAAATGGAAGAAAAAGTACAAAAGGAAATCGAATAAGGCTGAATTAGCGTAAAATTCACTGTTTAAAGCATGAATATGCGAAATTCAGAAACGGACAACACATCCATAAACAGATTTCTACAATCACACATTAAGTGGAATAGTAATTATGTGGAGCTGGAAAAGTATGAGATATTTACTGTTTCTAGAAGGAATTTGCAATATTCAGAATCGTAAATCACATAAGAAAACACATTTAGGAAATTGCACATTGTGTACAAAAGGAACTTGAATAAGGCTGAAACAGCGTCACATTCAACGTTTATAAGTTGAATATGTGATATTCAGAAACGGACAATGCATCTAGAAACACATTTCTACAATCACACATTAATTGCAATAAAAGCTCGAATAAGTACGTAATATCGTCATAATCACTGTTTATTGATGGAATTCGCGATGTTCAGAAACATAAATCACATTTGAAAACACATTTCGGAAATAGCACAATAAGTACTAAAGGAATTTTTTATAATGCTGTATTAGCATCAAATTCACCGTTTATAGGTTGAATATGTGATATTCAGAAACATACAACGCATCTGAAAAAAACATTTCTACAAACTCACATTAAGTGCAATAGGATGTAAGAGGAGCTCGAATAAGTATGTAATATCGTCAGTGAAATATTATTATTTTTCTTTCTGTCATTTTGAGTTACACCTTTATCCCTAATTTTCAAAGTATTCTAATTCTAAGTTCACTAATATGGTGTATGGTTAATTGTGTTCAATTGTTTAAGTCATTCACGAAGGACGAAAAACTGAAAGATAACAAGTGAATCTTTAACATCCTGTGATGAAATTATAAATTACTAATGAAGGCAAAACAAAATACACAAATATTGCTAATTTTAATGACCAAGCCTATAACTCCCTGCAGAATAATGGTTGTGATCCTGCTTAAGTGCTAGAGGCAAATTCCGATGAAGTAAGACAATTAGTTTCATAATATAACAAATTAATCACCACTGCTTTCGGAATAACACAACACAACAATACTTGCAATAACGTTGCCGAGCAACAACTATGTGCGAATTTCTGATCGACGTAGAAATCTCTAAAAATGGATGTGACAGTGCTACTATATTAGTGTGGAGTTAGGTAATTTGACATTTGACAATTAAATAAATGGTTCATTCGAATAAGTTCATTCCTTTTTCAAGAAATTCAAAAGCACAGTTAATTTCGATTTTGATAGTTAATTTGGATATTTCGCTGCCTGAATTTTAAAGGAATCGGATTCTTCAATTAATCCTGTATTTTTAATTAGTCTGCATTTTCAACCTTTCGTGTAGTAGATGGCATATATTATATAGATGTTAATTTAATGGCTGTAATATTGTACGTCCAACTTTTTATACGGAATTCCAAAGAAAACTGCTTGTAGGCCACGACAGAATGTTTCGGCAGATGATGTGGTCGTGAATTCAGTGAAGAGGGGCATGAAGAAAGACGTGTAGGCCTACACCTACGAGAAGAGAGACGCCTAAATATAAATAGAATATAAGCTGAGTACCAGTTTGGCAGTCATCTCAAATAGATCTTTAGCCATAAGATGCGAGGGGCGGCTGGAGTTATTCAATCATAATGTTTAGTGCAAACAAAACACGACATAAACACTAGTAATCCCCAGAAGGCTATGGTTTAGATCTGATAGAGGGAAAGGTGAACTAATCGTACAGATGTAAAATTTACTTTAACAAATGTATTCATAAATTCAAACATATCGCGTAAAGTTACTTCCTCCTTAAGGAGGGTATTATTTATTCTTACTTTTAAGGATATCTTCCAACACTTTAACACTAAGATTGCGGGTAACACCTGTTGTTATCTACACAAAGTTTAGTGCAAAATAAACCGGTACCGTAACTCTTGGAGAGGACTTTTCGGCTCGACCATGCTATGTTTACATCTGTTGCCGACAGCTGCAGTAACTGATGTCACTTTTAACAAATAGGGGCGTGTACTGCGTACATAAGGAAGGCACAATAAATCCTTACTGTTAGCGATTGCACAAAAGATATATCTGATCACTCAGCAATGACATATATTGTGTTACTTTTCACAGGAACTTACAACGAAAGCTACTAAAGAATCCACTGCACATAAGAGTTGCCAAATAGTATTTCGGCATTCTATGGAGTAGGTAAGTCACATGTTTTGAATTTTTAAAGAATGGAGAAACTTTGTTTGTTTTTCTCTAAGTTAGAGACGGAAATGCACTAATGACAGCTGATATAGCATGAACGTTCAAATGAGCTGCCTTCCACAGTGAAACATGTCCAATTCCACGTCAAGACAATTAGAACACAATGTCTTTATGCACAAGCATGCTTCTTACTTCAGAGGTTTTTATTCTCCATACTTGTGACTTTCATAATCACGGTGGAAGTACTGACTTTGTTATTGGCGATTTTATGATACTCTGAAATACGGCAATAAATTCAACAGAAATATAGGTTCAATTAGAATGTAATTTCACATCCAATAGAAAACTCAATAGTAATAGATGGTAATAGAACTGATGTCATGCATGTACAGTAATTAGTTAACTATTATTCCAAGTCTCTTATTTTGTTTTTTTACACTACGGAGTAAGTATAGGCCTACACTTACTTTGTTTTGTTTTGATCAAAAGGACCTATCTACATAATGTGAAATATTATTATTTTTCTTTCTGTCATTTTGAGTTTCACCTTTATCCCTAATATTCAAAGTATTCTAATTCTAAGAACACCAATATGGTGTATTGTTATTTGTGTCCAAATGTTGAAGTCATTCACGAAGGGCGAAAAACTGAAAGATAACATGTGAAGCTTTAACATCCTGTGATGAAATTATAAATTAGTAATGAAGGCAAAAGAGAATACACAAATATTGCTAATTTTAATGACCATGCCTAAACCTCAACGCAGAATAATGTTTGTGACCCTGCTTAAGTGCTAGAGGCAAATTCCGATGAAGTAAGACATTTAGTTTCATAATATAACAAACGAATCATCTCTGCTTTTGGCGAATTGGTACACGCAACAATACTTGGAATGACGTTGCCGAACAACAACTATGTACGAATTTCTGATCGACGTAGAAATCTCTAAAAATGGAAGTGATAGTGCTACTATATTAGTGTGGAATTAGGTAATTTGACATTTGACAATAAAAAAATTGGTTCGTTCGAATAAGTTCATTCCCATTTCAATAAATTCAAAAGCAATGTTATTTTCGATTTTGATAGTTAATTTGGATAATTCGCAGCCTGAATTTTAAAGGAATCCTATTCTTCAATTAATCCTGTATTTTTAATTAGTCTGCTATATTTGTCTTCATTTACAACCTTTCGTGTAGTAGATGGCACATATTATATAAATGTTAATTTAATGGCTGTAATATAGTACGTCCAACTTTTTATAGGGTATCCAAAGAAAAATGCGTGTAGGCCACGACAGAATGTTTCGGCTGATTATGTGATCGTGAATTCAGTGAAAAGGGGCATGAAGAAAGACCTTTGGGCCTACACTTACAAGAAGAGAGACGCCTAAATATAAATAGTATAGGCTATAAGCTGAGTATCAGTTTGGCAGTCATCTCAAATAGATCTTTAACCATAAGATGCGAGTGGCGGCTGGAGTTATTCAATCATAATGTTTAGTGCAAACAAAACACGACATAAACACTAGGAATCCCCAGAAGGCTGTAGTTTAGATCTGATAGAGGGAAAGGTAACCTAATCGTACAGATGTAAAGTTTACTTTAACATATGTCGTATTCGTAAATTCAAACATATCGCGTAGGGTTTCTGGCTCCTTAAGGAGGGTATTATTTATTCTTACTTTTAAGGATATCTTCCAACACTTTAACACTAAGACTGCGGGTAACACCTGTTGTTATCTACACAAAGTTTAGTGCAAAATAAAGCGGTACCATAACTCTAGGAGAGGACTTTTCGGCTCGACCATGCTATGTTTACATCGGTTGCCGACAGCTGCAGTAACTGATGTCACTTTTAACAAATAGTGGCGGCTACTGCGTACATAAGGAAGGCACAATAAATTCTTACTGTTAGAGATTGCACAAAAGATATATCTGATCACTCAGCAATAACATATATTTTGTTACTTTTCACAGGAACTTACAAAGAAAGCTACTAAAGAATCCACTGCACATAAGAGATGCCAAATAGTATTTCGGCATTCTATGCAGTATGTAAGTCACATGTTTTGAATTTTTAAAGAATGGAGAAACTTTGCTTGTTTTTCTCTAAGTTACAGACGGAAATGCACTAATGAAAGCTGATATAGCATGAACACTCAAATGAGCTTCCTTTCTAAGTGAAACATGTCCAATTCCACGTCAAGTCAATCAGAACACAATGTCCTTATGCACAAGCCTGCTTCTTACTTCATAGGTTGTTAACCTCAATACTTGTGACTTTCATATTCACGGTGGAAGTACTGACTTAGTTATTGGCGATTTTATGATACTCTGAAATATGGCAATAAATTCAACAGAAATATAGGTTCAATTAGAATGTAATTTCACCTCCAATAGATAACTCAATAGTAATAGATGGTAATAGAACTGACGGCATGCATGTACAGTAGTTAGTTAACTATTATTCCAAGTATCTTAATTTGTTTTTTTACACTACGGAGTAGTATACACTTACTTTGTTTTGATTTGATCAGAAAGACCTATCTACATAATGTGAAATATTATTATTTTTCTTTCTGTCATTTTGAGGTTCACCTTTATCCCTAATTTTCAAAGTATTCTAATTCTAAGTGCACTAATATGGTGTAATGTTATTTGTGTTCAAATGTTTAAGTCATTCACGAAGGGCGAAAAACTGAAAGATAACATGTGAAGCTTTAACATCCTGAGATGAAATTATAAATTAGTAATGAAAGCAAAACAGAATACACAAATATTGCTAATTTTAATGACCATGCATAAAACTCAACGCAGAATAATGGTTGTGACCCTGCTTAAGTGCTAGAGGCAAATTCCGTTGAAATAAGACAATTAGTTTCATAATATAACAAATGAATCACCTCTGCTTTTGGCATATTGGTACACTAGTCCAGTCAAAAAACCTAAAAAAATGACCATACCTCTAAAAAAATCCGAAAGTTTTGAAACTTTGTACACTTATTTAAAGGTACCTAGGGATGAATATACCAAAAGTCCTCATGAATATGAGGCGAGCTCTAGCGGCAATAAGCGAAAACAGGGCACTTGTTTTTGTTTTTCGTTAATATCTCGAGAACCCTTGGTCTGAGGTAAAAGTTGATTGTATACATAATTAAAGCTTATTAAATTTGCAACAAAAATGATTATGCACCCTTTTATTATATTCCTAATGTTTACCGAGTTATAGGGCGCTAAAGGATAGGTTTTTTCTAAAACCGTCGAGGAGCGCGCGATATGAAAAACCTCAAAAGATGACCCAACCTCCTAAAAAATCCGAAAGTTTTGAAACTTTGTACACTTATTTAAAGGTACCTAGGGATGAGTATACCAAAAGTCCTCATGAATATGAGGCGAGCTCTAGCGGCAATAAGCGAAAACAGTGCACATCTTTTGTTTTTTCGAGGAGCGCACAATGATGCAAATTAAAGTAGGTACCTACCGTACTATTTCACCATTTTGATCGTCCAAACAGCACTCGTGAAAACCTTCACTTGTACAAAGTAGCAATAGTCGGTGAAGATGTAGATCTTATTATTCTCCTCATGGCCTTAACCCCGACTGAACAAAACATATTATTTGTGAAACCAAGCCATGGCAAAGTAGGAAGGAAAGTATATTCAAGCCACCAATTGCAAACTTTGGGAATGAAGGACAGCATACTTCTTGTGCATGCGTTCAGCGGATGCGATACGACTTCGGCTGCATATCGAAATGGGAAACTTTCCTGTTTCAAATTGTTCAAGAAGCAAGCTGTACTGCAAGATGTTGCTGATATATTTAACAGCCCAAGTTCATCCCGTGAGGCTGTAGCTGCTGCTGGAAACAAAAATATTCCTGGCATTGTACAATGCGCCCAGGAAGCAACCCTCTCTTAACATGCACCGCTACAATGCTTTCACCAAATCTGTAGCCAATGCTAAACCCAACCTTTCTGCTCTGCCGCCCACAGAAGGAGCAGCAAGACAACACACATTTCTAGTGTACCACCAAATTCAATTTTGGCTTGGGAATGAACTTCCTCCTGTGCAGTGGGGTTGGAAGTTGGAAAGCGATCAGCTGATCCCTGTGACAACAGAGAATCCAGCAGCACCTGAAGCTGTCCTCAACCTCATTTGTTGCAAATGTACAGGTGGATGTGGGAACAGAATGTGGCTGTCGAAAGTCAGGAATAATGTGTACAAGCATTAGTCACAATTGCCATGGCGAATGCTTGTTTGGTGTTCCTTCAACTCTCGAAAAAGACTGATGACCCTGATGATCCCGATGTCATAAACCTTGAAGAAACAGACCATTCAGTGCAAAGAACAAACGCTGAACATTTGGTACATGAAGATCAAAACACAGTGCTTGCTGGACGCTTAACCAGAAGTCTGGTAAGATTGCACATTTGTATTTTTTTTGTTATTCATTTACCTTGCAATAATATACATAAATCGGTCGTCATGTTCATACGTTGTTTTACTGCTCGCTTACCTACTTTTTTTTTACCTGGACGTTCTTATCTGTATACTGGTTCTCTCACATCATCATATCATGCATAGTTACTGTCTGGCAGCGAGCTGAAGGTCGAGCTAGCGTTCCCCCACTACCTTACCATGCGCTTGCATTTACTATTTATGTCTTTCCCCCACTATGCCACCAGCTCGGCCTTCCACTCACCGCTAGACAGTACCTCTTCTTACTGTGTCTCAGGCAGCGAGTTCAGAAGCTGACCAAGATGAGCAGATTGCAAGGCCTTCTACCAAGAAGCGATCAAGAGTTGATTGATTTTTCTGTACACAATTTTCCTTGGAATATCCTCAGCTTTTTTTTCACGTATTTCATTGTTTAATATATATCATGTCTTCCTTTTTATACAAAGCTGTGAAGTTTATCTCCACAATCATCCTTGGTATCCAAAAAAATTGGTAAACAATTGTCAAACATTATCAGAAATGCCATATCGTACCGCGCTAGCGTTGTTTTTCAAAAAACGCTATCCTTTAGCGGCATATAACTCGGTAACTATTGGGACTACAAGAAAAATGTATATAATCATTTTTGTTGCAAATCCAATAAGCTCCAATTATGTATATAGCAAACTTTTACCTCCCACCAACGGTTCTCGAGGTATTAACAAAAAACAAAAAACGTGCCCTGTTTTCGCTAATTGCCGCTAGAGCTCGCCTCATATTCATGAGGACTTTTGGTATATTCATCCCTAGGTACCTTTAAATAAGTGTGCAAAGTTTCAAAACTTTCGGATTTTTTATGAGGTTAAACCTTATTTTGACTGGACTACACACAACAATACTTGCAATAACGTTGCCGAGCAACAACTATGTGCGAATTTCTGATCGACGTAGAAATCTCTAAAAATGGATGTGATAGTGCTACTATATTAGTGTGGAGTTAGGTAATTTGAAATTTGAAAATTAAAAAAATGGTTCATTCGAATTAGTTCATTCCCATTTCAATAAATTCAAAAGCACAGTTATATTCGATTTTGATAGTTAATTTGGATAATTCGCAGCCTGGATTTTAAAGGAATCGGATTCTTCAATTAATCCTGTATTTTTAATTAGCCTGCTATATTTGTCTTCATTTACAACCTTTCGTGTAGTAGATGGCACGTATTATATAAATGTTATATAAATGGCTGTAAAATAGTACGTCTAACGTTTTATAGGATATTCCAAAGAAAACTGCTTGTAGGCCACGACAGAATGTTTCGGCTGATGATGTGATCGTGAATTCAGTAAAAAGGGGCATGAAGAAAGACGTGTAGGCCTACACCTACGAGAAGAGAGACGCCAAAATGTAAATAGGATATAAGCTGAGTACCTGTTTGGCAGTCATGTCAAATAGATCTTTAACGATAAGAAGTGAGTGGCGGTGGAGTTATTCAATCATAATGTTTAGTGCAAACAAAACACGACATAAACACTAGGAATCCCCAAAAGGCTATCGTTTAGATCTGATAGAGGGAAAGGTAAACTAATCGTACATATGTAAATTTTATTTTAACGTATGTTGTATTCGTAAATTCAAACATATCGCGTAGGGTTTCTGGCTCCTTAAGGAGGGTGTTATTTATTCTTACTGTTAACGATATCTTCCAAAACTTTAACACTAAGATTGCGGGTAACAGCTGTTGTTATCTACACAAAGTTTAATGCAAACTAAACCGGTACCATGACTCTTGGAGAGGACTTTTCGGCTCGACCGTGCTATGTTTACATCTGTTGCCGACAGCTGCAGTAACATACGTACTGTATACATATAGTTAGTTGGGCTAGTCTGACGTCACTTTCAACAAATAGTGGCGGGTACTGCGTACTTAAGGAAGGCACAATAAATTCTTACTGTTAGAGATTGCACAAAAGAGATATCTGATCAACCAGCAATAACGTATATTATGTTACAATTCACAGGTACTTACAAAGAAAGCTACAAAAGAATCCTATGCAACTTAAGAGATGCCAAATAGTATTTCGGCATTCTATGCAGTAGGTAAGTCACATGTTTTGAATTTTTAAAGAATGGAAAAACTTTGCTTGTTTTTCTCTAAGTTACAGACGGAAATGCACTAATGAAAGCTGATATAGCATGAACACTCAAATGAGCTTCCTTTCTCAGTGAAACATGTCCAATTCCACGTCAAGTCAATCAGAACACAATGTCCTTATGCACAAGCCTGCTTCTTACTTCATAGGTTGTTAACCTCAATACTTGTGACTTTCATAATCACGGTGGAAGTACTGACTTTGTTATTGGCGATTTTATGATACACTGAAATAGGGCAATAAATTCAACAAAAATATAGGTTCAATTAGAATGTAATTTCACCTCCAATAGATAACTCAATAGTAATAGATGGTAATAGAACTGACGGCATGGATGTACAGTAGTTAGTTAACTATTATTCCAAGTATCTTAATTTGGTTTTTTACACTACGGAGTAGTATACACTTACTTTGTTTTGATTTGATCAGAAAGACCTATCTACATAATGTGAAATATTATTATTTTTCTTTCTGTCATTTTGAGGTTCACCTTTATCCCTAATTTTCAAAGTATTCTAATTCTAAGTGCACTAATATGGTGTAATGTTATTTGTGTTCAAATGTTTAAGTCATTCACGAAGGGCGAAAAACTGAAAGATAACATGTGAAGCTTTAACATCCTGAGATGAAATTATAAATTAGTAATGAAAGCAAAACAGAATACACAAATATTGCTAATTTTAATGACCATGCCTAAAACTCAACGCAGAATAATGGTTGTGACCCTGCTTAAGTGCTAGAGGCAAATTCCGTTGAAATAAGACAATTAGTTTCATAATATAACAAATGAATCACCTCTGCTTTTGGCATATTGGTACACTAGTCCAGTCAAAAAACCTAAAAAAATGACCATACCTCTAAAAAAATCCGAAAGTTTTGAAACTTTGTACACTTATTTAAAGGTACCTAGGGATGAATATACCAAAAGTCCTCATGAATATGAGGCGAGCTCTAGCGGCAATATGCGAAAACAGGGCACTTTTTTTTGTTTTTCGTTAATATCTCGAGAACCCTTGGTCTGAGGTAAAAGTTGATTGTATACATAATTAAAGCTTATTAAATTTGCAACAAAAATGATTATGCACCCTTTTATTATATTCCTAATGTTTACCGAGTTATAGGGCGCTAAAGGATAGGTTTTTTCTAAAACCGTCGAGGAGCGCGCGATATGAAAAACCTCAAAAGATGACCCAACCTCCTAAAAAATCCGAAAGTTTTGAAACTTTGTACACTTATTTAAAGGTACCTAGGGATGAGTATACCAAAAGTCCTCATGAATATGAGGCGAGCTCTAGCGGCAATAAGCGAAAACAGTGCACATCTTTTGTTTTTTCGAGGAGCGCACAATGATGCAAATTAAAGTTGGTACCTACCGTACTATTTCACCATTTTGATCGTCCAAACAGCACTCGTGAAAACCTTCACTTGTACAAAGTAGCAATAGTCGGTGAAGATGTAGATCTTATTATTCTCCTCATGGCCTTAACCCCGACTGAACAAAACATATTATTTGTGAAACCAAGCCATGGCAAAGTAGGAAGGAAAGTATATTCAAGCCACCAATTGCAAACTTTGGGAATGAAGGACAGCATACTTCTTGTGCATGCGTTCAGCGGATGCGATACGACTTCGGTTGCATATCGAAATGGGAAACTTTCCTGTTTCAAATTGTTCAAGAAGCAAGCTGTACTGCAAGATGTTGCTGATATATTTAACAGCCCAAGTTCATCCCGTGAGGCTGTAGCTGCTGCTGGAAACAAAAATATTCCTGGCATTGTACAATGCGCCCAGGAAGCAACCCTCTCTTAACATGCACCGCTACAATGCTTTCACCAAATCTGTAGCCAATGCTAAACCCAACCTTTCTGCTCTGCCGCCCACAGAAGGAGCAGCAAGACAACACACATTTCTAGTGTACCACCAAATTCAATTTTGGCTTGGGAATGAACTTCCTCCTGTGCAGTGGGGTTGGAAGTTGGAAAGCGATCAGCTGATCCCTGTGACAACAGAGAATCCAGCAGCACCTGAAGCTGTCCTCAACCTCATTTGTTGCAAATGTACAGGTGGATGTGGGAACAGAATGTGGCTGTCGAAAGTCAGGAATAATGTGTACAAGCATTAGTCACAATTGCCATGGCGAATGCTTGTTTGGTGTTCCTTCAACTCTCGAAAAAGACTGATGACCCTGATGATCCCGATGTCATAAACCTTGAAGAAACAGACCATTCAGTGCAAAGAACAAACGCTGAACATTTGGTACATGAAGATCAAAACACAGTGCTTGCTGGACGCTTAACCAGAAGTCTGGTAAGATTGCACATTTGTATTTTTTTTGTTATTCATTTACCTTGCAATAATATACATAAATCGGTCGTCATGTTCATACGTTGTTTTACTGCTCGCTTACCTACTTTTTTTTTACCTGGACGTTCTTATCTGTATACTGGTTCTCTCACATCATCATATCATGCATAGTTACTGTCTGGCAGCGAGCTGAAGGTCGAGCTAGCGTTCCCCCACTACCTTACCATGCGCTTGCATTTACTATTTATGTCTTTCCCCCACTATGCCACCAGCTCGGCCTTCCACTCACCGCTAGACAGTACCTCTTCTTACTGTGTCTCAGGCAGCTAGTTCAGAAGCTGACCAAGATGAGCAGATTGCAAGGCCTTCTACCAAGAAGCGATCAAGAGTTGATTGATTTTTCTGTACACAATTTTCCTTGGAATATCCTCAGCTTTTTTTTCACGTATTTCATTGTTTAATATATATCATGTCTTCCTTTTTATACAAAGCTGTGAAGTTTATCTCCACAATCATCCTTGGTATCCAAAAAAATTGGTAAACAATTGTCAAACATTATCAGAAATGCCATATCGTACCGCGCTAGCGTTGTTTTTCAAAAAACGCTATCCTTTAGCGGCATATAACTCGGTAACTATTGGGACTACAAGAAAAATGTATATAATCATTTTTGTTGCAAATCCAATAAGCTCCAATTATGTATATAGCAAACTTTTACCTCCCACCAACGGTTCTCGAGGTATTAACAAAAAAAAAAACGTGCCCTGTATTCGCTAATTGCCGCTAGAGCTCGCCTCATATTCATGAGGACTTTTGGTATATTCATCCCTAGGTACCTTTAAATAAGTGTGCAAAGTTTCAAAACTTTCGGATTTTTTATGAGGTTAAACCTTGTTTTGACTGGACTACACACAACAATACTTGCAATAACGTTGCCGAGCAACAACTATGTGCGAATTTCTGATCGACGTAGAAATCTCTAAAAATGGATGTGATAGTGCTACTATATTAGTGTGGAGTTAGGTAATTTGTCATTTGAAAATTAAAAAAATGGTTCATTCGAATTAGTTCATTCCCATTTCAATAAATTCAAAAGCACAGTTATATTCGATTTTGATAGTTAATTTGGATAATTCGCAGCCTGGATTTTAAAGGAATCGGATTCTTCAATTAATCCTGTATTTTTAATTAGCCTGCTATATTTGTCTTCATTTACAACCTTTCGTGTAGTAGATGGCACATATTATATAAATGTTATATAAATGGCTGTAAAATAGTACGTCTAACGTTTTATAGGATATTCCAAAGAAAACTGCTTGTAGGCCACGACAGAATGTTTCGGCTGATGATGTGATCGTGAATTCAGTAAAAAGGGGCATGAAGAAAGACGTGTAGGCCTACACCTACGAGAAGAGAGACGCCAAAATGTAAATAGGATATAAGCTGAGTACCTGTTTGGCAGTCATGTCAAATAGATCTTTAACGATAAGAAGTGAGTGGCGGCTGGAGTTATTCAATCATAATGTTTAGTGCAAACAAAACACGACATAAACACTAGGAATCCCCAAAAGGCTATCGTTTAGATCTGATAGAGGGAAAGGTAAACTAATCGTACATATGTAAATTTTATTTTAACGTATGTTGTATTCGTAAATTCAATCATATCGCGTAGGGTTTCTGGCTCCTTAAGGAGGGTGTTATTTATTCTTACTGTTAACGATATCTTCCAAAACTTTAACACTAAGATTGCGGGTAACAGCTGTTGTTATCTACACAAAGTTTAATGCAAACTAAACCGGTACCATGACTCTTGGAGAGGACTTTTCGGCTCGACCGTGCTATGTTTACATCTGTTGCCGACAGCTGCAGTAACATACGTACTGTATACATATAGTTAGTTGGGCTAGTCTGACGTCACTTTCAACAAATAGTGGCGGGTACTGCGTACTTAAGGAAGGCACAATAAATTCTTACTGTTAGAGATTGCACAAAAGAGATATCTGATCAACCAGCAATAACGTATATTATGTTACAATTCACAGGTACTTACAAAGAAAGCTACAAAAGAATCCTATGCAACTTAAGAGATGCCAAATAGTATTTCGGCATTCTATGCAGTAGGTAAGTCACATGTTTTGAATTTTTAAAGAATGGAAAAACTTTGCTTGTTTTTCTCTAAGTTACAGACGGAAATGCACTAATGAAAGCTGATATAGCATGAACACTCAAATGAGCTTCCTTTCTCAGTGAAACATGTCCAATTCCACGTCAAGTCAATCAGAACACAATGTCCTTATGCACAAGCCTGCTTCTTACTTCATAGGTTGTTAACCTCAATACTTGTGACTTTCATAATCACGGTGGAAGTACTGACTTTGTTATTGGCGATTTTATGATACACTGAAATAGGGCAATAAATTCAACAAAAATATAGGTTCAATTAGAATGTAATTTCACCTCCAATAGATAACTCAATAGTAATAGATGGTAATAGAACTGACGGCATGGATGTACAGTAGTTAGTTAACTATTATTCCAAGTATCTTAATTTGTTTTTTTACACTACGGAGTAGTATACACTTACTTTGTTTTGATTTGATCAGAAAGACCTATCTACATAATGTGAAATATTATTATTTTTCTTTCTGTCATTTTGAGGTTCACCTTTATCCCTAATTTTCAAAGTATTCTAATTCTAAGTGCACTAATATGGTGTAATGTTATTTGTGTTCAAATGTTTAAGTCATTCACGAAGGGCGAAAAACTGAAAGATAACATGTGAAGCTTTAACATCCTGAGATGAAATTATAAATTAGTAATGAAAGCAAAACAGAATACACAAATATTGCTAATTTTAATGACCATGCCTAAAACTCAACGCAGAATAATGGTTGTGACCCTGCTTAAGTGCTAGAGGCAAATTCCGTTGAAATAAGACAATTAGTTTCATAATATAACAAATGAATCACCTCTGCTTTTGGCATATTGGTACACTAGTCCAGTCAAAAAACCTAAAAAAATGACCATACCTCTAAAAAAATCCGAAAGTTTTGAAACTTTGTACACTTATTTAAAGGTACCTAGGGATGAATATACCAAAAGTCCTCATGAATATGAGGCGAGCTCTAGCGGCAATATGCGAAAACAGGGCACTTTTTTTTGTTTTTCGTTAATATCTCGAGAACCCTTGGTCTGAGGTAAAAGTTGATTGTATACATAATTAAAGCTTATTAAATTTGCAACAAAAATGATTATGCACCCTTTTATTATATTCCTAATGTTTACCGAGTTATAGGGCGCTAAAGGATAGGTTTTTTCTAAAACCGTCGAGGAGCGCGCGATATGAAAAACCTCAAAAGATGACCCAACCTCCTAAAAAATCCGAAAGTTTTGAAACTTTGTACACTTATTTAAAGGTACCTAGGGATGAGTATACCAAAAGTCCTCAAGAATATGAGGCGAGCTCTAGCGGCAATAAGCGAAAACAGTGCACATCTTTTGTTTTTTCGAGGAGCGCACAATGATGCAAATTAAAGTTGGTACCTACCGTACTATTTCACCATTTTGATCGTCCAAACAGCACTCGTGAAATCCTTCACTTGTACAAAGTAGCAATAGTCGGTGAAGATGTAGATCTTATTATTCTCCTCATGGCCTTAACTCCGACTGAACAAAACATATTATTTGTGAAACCAAGCCATGGCAAAGTAGGAAGGAAAGTATATTCAAGCCACCAATTGCAAACTTTGGGAATGAAGGACAGCATACTTCTTGTGCATGCGTTCAGCGGATGCGATACGACTTCGGCTGCATATCGAAATGGGAAACTTTCCTGTTTCAAATTGTTCAAGAAGCAAGCTGTACTGCAAGATGTTGCTGATATATTTAACAGCCCAAGTTCATCCCGTGAGGCTGTAGCTGCTGCTGGAAACAAAAATATTCCTGGCATTGTACAATGCGCCCAGGAAGCAACCCTCTCTTAACATGCACCGCTACAATGCTTTCACCAAATCTGTAGCCAATGCTAAACCCAACCTTTCTGCTCTGCCGCCCACAGAAGGAGCAGCAAGACAACACACATTTCTAGTGTACCACCAAATTCAATTTTGGCTTGGGAATGAACTTCCTCCTGTGCAGTGGGGTTGGAAGTTGGAAAGCGATCAGCTGATCCCTGTGACAACAGAGAATCCAGCAGCACCTGAAGCTGTCCTCAACCTCATTTGTTGCAAATGTACAGGTGGATGTGGGAACAGAATGTGGCTGTCGAAAGTCAGGAATAATGTGTACAAGCATTAGTCACAATTGCCATGGCGAATGCTTGTTTGGTGTTCCTTCCACTCTCGAAAAAGACTGATGACCCTGATGATCCCGATGTCATAAACCTTGAAGAAACAGACCATTCAGTGCAAAGAACAAACGCTGAACATTTGGTACATGAAGATCAAAACACTGTGCTTGCTGGACGCTTAACCAGAAGTCAGGTAAGATTGCACATTTGTATTTTTTTTGTTATTCATTTACCTTGCAATAATATACATAAATCGATCGTCATGTTCATACGTTGTTTTACTGCTCGCTTACCTACTTTTTTTTTACCTTCATGTTCTTATCTGTATACTGGTTCTCTCACATCATCATATCATGCATAGTTACTGTCTGGCAGCGAGCTGAAGGTCGAGCTAGCGTTCCCCCACTACCTTACCATGCGCTTGCATTTACTATTTATGTCTTTCCCCCACTATGCCACCAGCTCGGCCTTCCACTCACCGCTAGACAGTACCTCTTCTTACTGTGTTTCAGGCAGCGAGTTCAGAAGCTGACCAAGATGAGCAGATTGCAAGGCCTTCTACCAAGAAGCGATCAAGAGTTGATTGATTTTTCTGTACACAATTTTCCTTGGAATATCCTCAGCTTTTTTTTCACGTATTTCATTGTTTAATATATATCATGTCTTCCTTTTTATACAAAGCTGTGAAGTTTATCTCCACAATCATCCTTGGTATCCAAAAAAATTGGTAAACAATTGTCAAACATTATCAGAAATGCCATATCGTACCGCGCTAGCGTTGTTTTTCAAAAAACGCTATCCTTTAGCGGCATATAACTCGGTAACTATTGGGACTACAAGAAAAATGTATATAATCATTTTTGTTGCAAATCCAATAAGCTCCAATTATGTATATAGCAAACTTTTACCTCCCACCAACGGTTCTCGAGGTATTAACAAAAAAAAAAAACGTGCCCTGTATTCGCTAATTGCCGCTAGAGCTCGCCTCATATTCATGAGGACTTTTGGTATATTCATCCCTAGGTACCTTTAAATAAGTGTGCAAAGTTTCAAAACTTTCGGATTTTTTATGAGGTTAAACCTTGTTTTGACTGGACTACACACAACAATAATTGCAATAACGTTGCCGAGCAACAACTATGTGCGAATTTCTGATCGACGTAGAAATCTCTAAAAATGGATGTGATAGTGCTACTATATTAGTGTGGAGTTAGGTAATTTGTCATTTGAAAATTAAAAAAATGGTTCATTCGAATTAGTTCATTCCCATTTCAATAAATTCAAAAGCACAGTTATATTCGATTTTGATAGTTAATTTGGATAACTCGCAGCCTGGATTTTAAAGGAATCGGATTCTTCAATTAATGCTGCATTTTTAATTAGCCTGCTGTATTTGTCTTCATTTACAACCTTTCGTGTAGTAGATGGCACATATTATATAAATGTTAATTTAATGGCTGTAATATAGTACGTCTAACGTTTTATAGGATATTCCAAAGAAAACTGCTTGTAGGCCACGACAGAATGTTTCGGCTGATGATGTGATCGTGAATTCAGTAAAAAGGGGCATGAAGAAAGACGTGTAGGCCTACACCTACGAGAAGAGAGACGCCAAAATGTAAATAGGATATAAGCTGAGTACCTGTTTGGCAGTCATGTCAAATAGATCTTTAACGATAAGAAGTGAGTGGCGGCTGGAGTTATTCAATCATAATGTTTAGTGCAAACAAAACACGACATCAACACTAGGAATCCCCAGAAGGCTATCGTTTAGATCTGATAGAGGGAAAGGTAAACTAATCGTACATATGTAAATTTTATTTTAACGTATGTAGTATTCGTAAATTCAAACATATCGCGTAGGGTTTCTGGCTCCTTAAGGAGGGTGTTACTTATTCTTACTGTTAACGATATCTTCCAAAACTTTAACACTAAGATTGCGGGTAACAGCTGTTGTTATCTACACAAAGTTTAATGCAAACTAAACCGGTACCATGACTCTTGGAGAGGACTTTTCGGCTCGACCGTGCTATGTTTACATCTGTTGCCGACAGCTGCAGTAACATACGTACTGTATACATATAGTTAGTTGGGCTAGTCTGACGTCACTTTCAACAAATAGTGGCGGGTACTGCGTACTTAAGGAAGGCACAATAAATTCTTACTGTTAGAGATTGCACAAAAGAGATATCTGATCAACCAGCAATAACGTATATTATGTTACAATTCACAGGTACTTACAAAGAAAGCTACAAAAGAATCCTATGCAACTTAAGAGATGCCAAATAGTATTTCGGCATTCTATGCAGTAGGTAAGTCACATGTTTTGAATTTTTAAAGAATGGAAAAACTTTGCTTGTTTTTCTCTAAGATACAGACGGAAATGCACTAATGAAAGCTGATATAGCATGAACACTCAAATGAGCTTCCTTTCTCAGTGAAACATGTCCAATTCCACGTCAAGTCAATCAGAACACAATGTCCTTATGCACAAGCCTGCTTCTTACTTCATAGGTTGTTAACCTCAATACTTGTGACTTTCATAATCACGGTGGAAGTACTGACTTTGTTATTGGCGATTTTATGATACACTGAAATAGGGCAATAAATTCAACAAAAATATAGGTTCAATTAGAATGTAATTTCACCTCCAATAGATAACTCAATAGTAATAGATGGTAATAGAACTGACGGCATGGATGTACAGTAGTTAGTTAACTATTATTCCAAGTATCTTAATTTGTTTTTTTACACTACGGAGTAGTATACACATACTTTGTTTTGTTTTGATCAGAAAGACCTATCTACATAATGTGAAATATTATTATTTTTCTTTCTGTCATTTTGAGGTTCACCTTTATCCCTAATTTTCAAAGTATTCTAATTCTAAGTGCACTAATATGGTGTATTGTTATTTGTGTTCAAATGTTTAAGTCATTCACGAAGGGCGAAAAACTGAAAGATAACATGTGAAGCTTCTACATCCTGAGATGAAATTATAAATTAGTAATGAAAGCAAAACAGAATACACAAATATTGCTAATTTTAATGACCATGCCTAAAACTCAACGCAGAATAATGTTTGTGACCCTGCTTAAGTGCTAGAGGCAAATTCCGATGAAGTAAGACATTTAGTTTCATAATATAACAAACGAATCATCTCTGCTTTTGGCGAATTGGTACCCGCAACAATACTTGGAATAACGTTGCCGAACAACAACTATGTACGAATTTCTGATCGACGTAGAAATCTCTAAAAATGGAAGTGATAGTGCTACTATATTAGTGTGGAATTAGGTAATTTGACATTTGACAATAAAAAAATTGGTTCATTCGAATAAGTTCATTCCCATTTCAATAAATTCAAAAGCAAAGTTATTTTCGATTTTGATAGTTAATTTGGATAATTCGCAGCCTGAATTTTAAAGGAATCCTATTCTTCAATTAATCCTGTATTTTTAATTAGTCTGCTATATTTGTCTTCATTTACAACCTTTCGTGTAGTAGATGGCACATATTATATAAATGTTAATTTAATGGCTGTAATATAGTACGTCCACCTTTTTATAGGGCATCCAAAGAAAAATGCGTGTAGGCCACGACAGAATGTTTCGGCTGATTATGTGATCGTGAATTCAGTGAAAGGGGGCATGAAGAAAGACCTACGAGAAGAGAGACGCCTAAATATAAATAGTATAGGCTATAAGCTGAGTATCAGTTTTTCAGTCATCTCAAATAGATCTTTAACGATAAGATGCGAGTGGCGGCTGGAGTTATTCAATCATAATGTTTAGTGCAAACAAAACACGACATAAACACTAGGAATCCCCAGAAGGCTTTCGTTTAGATCTGATAGAGGGAAAGGTAAACTAATCGTACAGATGTAAAATTTACTTTAACATATGTCGTATTCGTAAATTCAAACATATCGCGTAGGGTTTCTGGGTCCTTAAGGAGGGTATTATTTATTCTTACTTTTAAGGATATCTTCCAACACTTTAACACTAAGATTGCGGGTAACACCTGTTGTTATCTACACAAAGTTTAGTGCAAAATAAAGCGGTACCATAACTCTAGGAGAGGACTTTTCGGCTCGACCATGCTATGTTTACATCGGTTGCCGACAGCTGCAGTAACTGATGTCACTTTTAACAAATAGTGGCGGCTACTGCGTACATAAGGAAGGCACAATAAATTCTTACTGTTAGAGATTGCACAAAAGATATATCTGATCACTCAGCAATAACATATATTGTGTTACTTTTCACAGGAACTTACAAAGAAAGCTACTAAAGAATCCACTGCAACATAAGAGATGCCAAATAGTATTTCGGCATTCTATGCAGTAGGTAAGTCACATGTTTTGAATTTTTAAAGAATGGAAAAACTTTGCTTGTTTTTCTCTAAGTTACAGACGGAAATGCACTAATGAAAGCTGATATAGCATGAACACTCAAATGAGCTTCCTTTCTCAGTGAAACATGTCCAATTCCACGTCAAGTCAATCAGAACACAATGTCCTTATGCACAAGCCTGCTTCTTACTTCATAGGTTGTTATCCTCAATACTTGTGACTTTCATAATCACGGTGGAAGTACTGACTTAGTTATTGGCGATTTTATGATACTCTGAAATAGGGCAATAAATTCAACAGAAATATAGGTTCAATTAGAATGTAATTTCACCTCCAATAGATAACTCAATAGTAATAGATGGTAATAGAACTGACGGCATGCATGTACAGTAGTTAGTTAACTATTATTCCAAGTATCTTAATTTGTTTTTTTACACTACGGAGTAGTATACACTTACTTTGTTTTGATTTGATCAGAAAGACCTATCTACATAATGTGAAATATTATTATTTTTCTTTCTGTCATTTTGAGGTTCACCTTTATCCCTAATTTTCAAAGTATTCTAATTCTAAGTGCACTAATATGGTGTAAAGTTATTTGTGTTCAAATGTTTAAGTCATTCACGAAGGGCGAAAAACTGAAAGATAACATGTGAAGCTTTAACATCCTGAGATGAAATTATAAATTAGTAATGAAAGCAAAACAGAATACACAAATATTGCTAATTTTAATGACCATGCATAATACTGTACCGTATTGTTTTGCACATATTTTTTTTTTATTTTAATTCATTTGGTTTTCAGGTACTTACGCTTTTGTTTACGTTCGTATCATTCCATCTCTGCTCTTTTGTTTTCTTCTATCTTTGCTTATCTTACAAGTGTACGTGTTTCGGGGCGCGTTCTAATGTTTTGTTTAGATGTTTCTCTACCTCCTCGCGTGCTCTTCTGTCAGACCCTCAGTCTGCAGCTAGGAGCCTTTCCGTGAACATCTTGTCATCTCTTGCCGTCTCTGAACCCCTGTCCGGGTTCGTTTCCGTCAGGTATGTTTCTGATTTAGTTATATCTTAAAGTTTTCTTTTCTTGGCGAGTTATTTATTTTTATATTAAATTCTAGTTTTCTATTCGGTTAAATTTATTTCTCGCCAGGATGTTTTTCTTTCGTTCACTGCTGTTCTATCGTTTAGTTTATTTTCGTCATTGATTTATTTTTGAGATGGAACGATCCGGATACGCCCCCTTTCTGATTAATGATGTATATCGAACCAGTTCTAGCTAAATTGTTCAGCTTGTAGTTTTCAAATAGATTTTTATCATTTGTATCTTATATTTTTATAAATAAATTGTTAATGTTCTGAGTCAGTGATTTTTCTGGTTACATTATGTTATTCTCCCCTGGGTTATTTAATGGGTAAATCAAATTACCAGCACAAATTGTGGTAGCAGAGCGTAGTTGGTCTTTATTTTGGGGTTATTTTGCCGTGATTGGTGTGCTTTGCTTGTAGATTCAGATTTCAGGTTTTCAATTATGAAGGTTACGCTAATTAACCGACGTTATGCTATTGACTGTTGTTAGGAGGTTTAAGATTTGCATCTTTTATTTTTGGGCTTCGTTTTTGCTTTCCTTTTTCAAAATGGAACATAATCTTATTTCTACTGATACAGTAAGGCAGGATAACCTGGGTTTTCAAGGCGTCAGGCAAACTAATTCGGTAACCTTACAAGGTCTTCACACTACAGTTAATGAGAATGTGGTTAGGTTTCCTGAAAATGATCAAATTATTTCACCTCAGGGTGTTTCTTTTTCAAATTTAAATTTTAAAACTGTGGAACTACCAAATCCTGTAGAACAGTTGATTCAGAAATTTACGGTTTTTGAAATAAATAATGCTGATCAAGCTTTCCTTTTTTTGAAAGAGCTAGTTATTTTTCAAAAACAAGTGTCATCATTCCGATTAAGTGAAATTCAGATATTACAAATTATGTGCTCTCGTGCTACAGGACAACTACTAGATTTAATCATGAAAGCTATTAATACTGGAGTAACAATAAAGCAATTTCAACTTTCGGTCATTAAATATTATATTCCGGATATTATCTTGCACCAACTTACTGGCAAGTATTATTTCCGTGCTCAGCGTCCAGGCGAAAGTTTTGCTGATTTCGCGGAAGACATTGAGCTTGTGGCAGAAGTTTTGCAAGTTCCTTATACTGAACGGCAGTCGGTAGGGGTAGCTTTGGCAGGGGCCTAATTACCTGAAGTCAGGGCCCTTTTACTATGTCAAGATCCTCCCAGTAATTGGTTGCAAATTAGGTGCATATTGCCCCGATTACAGGACATTTTTGCGGCTAGGGCTAATGTGGTTCCCTTAGAATCTTACAAACGGCCTCACCGTATTAGGAACGCTAGGGGAAAGCGCCGTTTCTGTACTTATTGCCGACGATCGGGACATCTTATAGATCAGTGCTGGGTTAAGCCAGCGAGCAACAGGCCTGTTCAGTCTAGGACGTTCCATCCAAGTAATTTGGGGTCAAATCGGGCCGGACAAAAGTATAAGCAGCCTGTTCTTTTCTGTTCTGCCCCTAAATCTGGCGACGATATTCAAAAGCAGTCAAGGAGGGCTAATGGAGGCGGGACTCCACATTCCCGGTGTGCTCCTGGTTCCAATAGCCCTGGGCTTAAACAGCGTGGTGAAAACGGTGGATGTTCACGTCAACCTTCAAATCAAAAAGATATAAATGCTAATAAACCTTGCGCCAACTGCAACATAATTGATCGGCAATTGGTTGTTGTTCGTAACCAGCTTGTAACTGCCACCCAACGAATACATACTTTGGAACAACAGTTGTTAGGTTTGAAGACAAATAATCAACAACTTACAAATTCTAATTGCGATTTAATAAAGCAACTTCAGGAGTCTAACAATAAATTATTGGGTCTTGCTGAGCGATGCCATCAGGACGCCGATCGCATGGCGGAATTACTCGCGATCGAAGAGGGTTTGAACAAGGATATAGCCAAAATGGCCGAAACTAATAATATTCAAAAACTTAAGATCGCTGAGTTGCAAAGCCAAAAAGATCAATGGTCTAATCGCGCCACTCTTGGCTCTGTTACTGGAAGTTGTACAACTAGCGTAGATAATCCTAGTCTTAAAAAAGAAAACCGTAGGCTTCTTGAAAAAATTCGTTCTATTTCCGAGCGTTTGAGCGAAAGGGAAGAACGTATAAATGTTCTAACTGTAATTCGTGAAGAGTTAACTGTAGAATCCATCCAACAGCGCGATAAAATAGCTAACTTAGAGAAAAGGTGCGCCATTTTGGAAAGTGATTTTCTTTCCCGAAATAAGACATCCAGTGTTTCCACCAAGCAAGGTCATGGTCCGTGTCATACGGGCGGGGTCAAAGTCGGTGAGAGTTTCCCGGTTACTACTCATCTGGCTGATAAATCTGTCAGTCCTTGTGACCCCACCTGTGTGGCATCTTGCGATGCTCCAGACACCATCGGTGGTGCTGCCCTATAGTTTGGGGAAAATTTTTCTTAACAATGCTTTAGCCGTTAATAGTCTACTATTCTTACCTAACCGATTTCGTGTTTAGGGTTCCGTGCCAGGGGTCTCCATGATTTGGGCATGGTGATTTGGGAGCTGACGTTCCCGGCTTCCCGAGTCTTAGGTCTTCTTTTCGGCTTTTATTTATCTTCTTCACTTTATAGTAAAATATTTTGGTCTAAATTTTCTGTATATATTTTCGCTTGTAATTTCCATATTTTGCTTTATTTTGATAAAATGAATATTAAAATTCAATATATATATCAAAGTATATGTTTTGCAAAGTTTTGTTATGGCGTTAAAACTTAAAAGGTCTAATTCAAATTTTTCGAGTTTTTCTGGGGTTTTTATTGTATTCAAAATTTTAGGCCCAAGCCGCTTTAAGTATGAACATGCGAGTTATAATTGTTTTTCCAAATTTAGTATTTGTCCAGTTTGTGGAATTTTTTATTAATCTTGTATTTTGTAAGTTTTCCTAGTAGTTTTGCTTTAGACTTAGCATATTCATACTTATTCGGCATTTTTGTTTTGGAGAGAGTTATATGAAATTACTACGCAATTTTGATTAATATCGGTTTATTTTTCTCTGGTTCCTGTTGCCATTTTCAATCCGGTGCTATTATTATTCCATATTGCTTTGCTGCCACTTGCTGTTGTTTACATGTTACGTCTCTAGCTTGCCGGTCGTTCCTCTCTGATGTTTTGTTATTATTTTCTTGTTTTGTTTTGGTTTAATTTTGTTGAGTTTTTTTCTTCTTTCTGCATACCTGAATCTCCTTTTGTTTTTATCCATTTCCTGAAAAGAAATAGTAATTTTCAATATAATTGGGTTTTTTTTTATTTTTTTTTCTTTCTGAATTTAATTGGTATTTTCAAAAATGATTAAACAATCAAGCTAAGATTTCCAGACTATTCCCCCCTAGACTGCAGGCTCCTAAGTACACGCTTTAGCTGTATATTTTGGTAAAAATAAATAAATAAATAAATAAATAAATATAATATAAACAGTCTTTCTCAGCAGTAATCTAACTATAAGCCATTATATTTCACATTGCCGAAATTACATAGTTATCATAAATATTATTGGTTTTTGGCATTATATGAGAGATAAAATATATTTCCTACAAATCTAAATTTTCAGATTTAAAAAAAAAAAAAAAAATCAAAATTCATTAGCCTGGGAATTTGTTATAATTTATTAGCTTTTGTAAAATTTCTCACTTTATACAGGCCAATTAGTGAGTTTTCTTATTTCAAATATAAGATTTGGAAGAGTCTAATAAAAAAAAATTTGATTGAGACATTCCATTGTTTTGTATTATATAAATAATCATTCTATAAGGCAACAAAATATTATAATCTAATATCCTTAGATAGCCTATTTAATGCTTCCTAGTTGAGCATTTCTTGAATGAGTTTACCAAAAGTGAAAAAAACAAACAAAGGAGAATACCAAAAAAATCTCAAAGAAGTAACTAAGACATAAAAAAACTAATACTAATCACCTTTTTGTGTCTAAAACCTCTATAATGGTTACCATGCTTATGTCCTAACGCTCTGTCGGCTCGGTAAAACATTTAGTTTATATTACAGAAGTAATTGCTACTTCAGTTATGTTTTCTTCCGACTTAGAGTTTCAAAAGATGATGAAATATATAATTCACCAAAGGTATTGTATAAAATATATTTCTAACTAAAGATGAAAACTGTATATTTAACTAACCTGGAAATAAAAGGGTAAAGGTAATATTACCAATTTGACTTATTAAATGGCGTGTATTTACATATATTACGTGTCATATTTATTAATTTGCACGTATTCAATTATTGTCTACCATTTTCATCTGTTGGGTTTGCTGTGTCCGTTACGCGGTTTGTTTTGTCGTGTGTTTTGTTGGTCGTCTCTGACTCCTCCACGAGAGGGCACCTCAGCTTTCCGTTCGCAGCTCGCGGGGGTGTCTGTTAATTTCGTGGAGGAGGTTCCATTTTTGCTCCTTGCTGGCGGACGGCTTTGTTAGTTCGGGTCTCACAGAGCGGGGCGTCAGCATTGTGTTCCGTTTCCGCCCCTTGTGGGCGAGGTTTTATTTGCTTTTTGTTTCAGACTCCCAACTCGACAATCTGTTTTCTGAAGGAAAACAATAGTTCGCTATGTAAAGGCACGGCCTACTAGCGATGCGTCGCCCTCCGATCCAGGACAGTGGATGAGTGCAGCGAGCGACGAAGATTTTCCTTAAAAAAAAAAAAAATTACCTTTCCAACCCACTCCGCGTTTCGTCACTCCAATTCCAATTTCCATCAATTCATTTGTCATGTGTTTTAGTTCGGACTATCCAACTATCCATTTATGTCATCATTTATTCATTTCATTCCATTTTTCTATCATTTGCATTAATCTTCTCTCTGCATCATTCTATTTCACCTCATTTACTTTTTCATTTCATATGTTTAATCATCATTAAATTTTATTATTAATTTAGCTTAATTTATCAGTATTTATTAAATTATTGTAAAAAAAATATATATATATATTTATCTACCTTATTGCTGATATAATTGTTATATTCTTGTAAATAATATTTATTGGTGCTTCACCCTTATGTAAATAGTCTTTTTAATCGCTATTTATTCATGGTAGGGTTTTTTTTATATATTAATAATTACTTGAAAAATTAATTCTATGTAAACAAAAAGAAATAGGGGCCTTTCATATTCTATAAATGGCTATTCATAGCTTTTGGGGCTTATCTCTCAGTTGAATTTTTTGTAAATAAATATGGCCCTGTGTAGATAAATTTTACTTGAAAAATTTTAAAATTCTTATTTGTAGTACACAATTTTTCATAAAACTGTAATTGCTAATAGTTTGAAGTTCTAAAATTTTTCTGTGGTTTGTAAATCAAAATAAGGTCCCTTCTGGATCGTCTAAAATTTTCTCTAAGTTAGGGGGCAAAAGAAAATTAAATATTAAAAGCTCTTAAAGCAGTTTTTGAAATGTTATGTTGTGAGTACCTGAATATTAATATTCTTTTTGTAATTTCAGTATGTTGTGCTGTGGTAATTTGCTCCCCCATGGCCATTCTTCAGAATATGTATTTGCACTGACTATGTGGCTTCTTGCTTGCTACTCTGTTTTGGCCATCCTCTCCGACTGGCTTCTACTGGCTTCTACTGGCTTCTACTGGCTTCCAGGCTCCTGTGTCCGGGGATGCCCGGGCGCCGCTGTCAAGGTCTCCTGTGCAAGATAAAGCAACTATCACAACATGACCCAGTTCTGCTGTTGTCAAAACAACTATGGAATGCATGCACCTGTCATGCGTCACTCACCGTCATATCAACATCTCAAGAACTATGCAGCTTCTGTTTGATGCATGTTTGTCATGCTCCAATTATTTAAATTTTATAACCAGTTTATACTACAAATTATCATACTACACGATATTGGACATTGTGTTTAGCCAGTGACTATAATTATTCAGTTTTGGAAAACTACTGTTTTGTGATGGACCATGAGTAATAGCAAGCCCTTTATGTACTATATATTTATGCAGTGCTTTTCAAAAAATCTCTTCAAGATTTTTTTTGTTGGTCGGCGGGGAGATTATGTACCGTATTGTTTTGCACATATGTTTTTTTATTTTAATTCATTTGGTTTTCAGGTACTTACGCTTTTGTTTACGTTCGTATCATTCCATCTCTGCTCTTTTGTTTTCTTCTATCTTTGCTTATCTTACAAGTGTACGTGTTTCGGGGCGCGTTCTAATGTTTTGTTTAGCTGTTTCTCTACCTCCTCGCGTGCTCTTCTGTCAGACCCTCAGTCTGCAGCTAGGAGCCTTTCCGTGAACATCTTGTCATCTCTTGCCGTCTCTGAACCCCTGTCCGGGTTCGTTTCCGTCTATCCATTCAGGTATGTTTCTGATTTAGTTATATCTTAAAGTTTTCTTTTCTTGGCGAGTTATTTATTTTTATATTAAATTCTAGTTTTCTATTCGGTTAAATTTATTTCTCGCCAGGATGTTTTTCTTTCGTTCACTGCTGTTCTATCGTTTAGTTTATTTTCGTCATTGATTTATTTTTGAGATGGAACGATCCGGATACGCCCCCTTTCTGATTAATGATGTATATCGAACCAGTTCTAGCTAAATTGTTCAGCTTGTAGTTTTCAAATAGATTTTTATCATTTGTATCTTATATTTTTATAAATAAATTGTTAATGTTCTGAGTCAGTGATTTTTCTGGTTACATTATGTTATTCTCCCCTGGGTTATTTAATGGGTAAATCAAATTACCAGCACAAATCTCAACGCAGAATAAAGGTTGTGACCCTGCTTAAGTGCTAGTGGCAAATTCCGTTGAAATAAGACAATTAGTTTCATAATATAACAAATTAATCACCTCTGCTTTTGGCATATTGGTACACACAACAATACTTGCAATAATGTTGCCGAGCAACAACTATGTGCGAATTTCTGATCGACGTAGAAATCTCTAAAAATGGATGTGATAGTGCTACTATATTAGTGTGGAGTTAGGTAATTTGTCATTTGAAAATAAAAAAATTGGTTCATTCGAATTAGTTCATTCCCATTTCAATAAATTCAAAATCACAGTTATATTCGATTTTGATAGTTAATTTGGATAATTCGCAGCCTGGATTTTAAAGGAATCGGATTCTTCAATTAATCCTGTATTTTTAATTAGCCTGCTATATTTGTCTTCATTTACAACCTTTCGTGTAGTAGATGGCACATATTATATAAATGTTAATTGAATGGCTGTACGTCTAACGTTTTGTAGGATATTCCAAAGAAAACTGCTTGTAGGCCACGACAGAATGTTTCGGCTGATGATGTGATCGTGAATTCAGTGAAAAGGGGCATGAAGAAAGACGTGTAGGCCTACACCTACGAGAAGAGAGACGCCAAAATGTAAATAGGATATAAGCTGAGTACCAGTTTGGCAGTCATGTCAAATAGATCTTTAACGATAAGATGCGAGTGGCGGCTGGAGTTATTCAATCATAATGTTTAGTGCAAACAAAACACGACATAAACACTAGGAATCCCCAGAAGGCTATCGTTTAGATCTGATAGAGGGAAAGGTAAACTAATCGTACATATGTAAATTTTATTTTAACATATGTTGTATTCGTAAATTCAAACATATCGCGTAGGGTTTCTGGCTCCTTAAGGAGGGTGTTATTTATTCTTACTGTTAACGATATCTTCCAAAACTTGAACACTAAGATTGCGGGTAAAAGCTGTTGTTATCTACACAAAGTTTAATGCAAACTAAACCGGTACCATGACTCTTGGAGAGGACTTTTCGGCTCGACCATGCTATGTTTACATCTGTTGCCGACAGCTGCAGTAACATAAATACTGTATACATATAGTTAGTTGGGCTAGTCTGACGTCACTTTCAACAAATAGTGGCGGGTACTGCGTACTTAAGGAAGGCACAATAAATTCTTACTGTTAGAGATTGCTCAAAAGAGATATCTGATCAACCAGCAATAACGTATATTTTGTTACAATTCGCAGGTACTTACAAAGAAAGCTACAAAAGAATCCTATGCAACTTAAGAGATGCCAAATAGTATTTCGGCATTCTATGCAGTAGGTAAGTCACATGTTTTGAATTTTTAAAGAATGGAGAAACTTTGCTTGTTTTTCTCTAAGTTACAGACGGAAATGCACTAATGAAAGCTGATATAGCATGAACACTAAAATGAGCTTCCTTCCTCAGTGAAACATGTTCAATTCCACGTCAATTCAATCAGAACACAATGTCCTTATGCACAAGCCTGCTTCTTACTTCATAGGTTGTTAACCTCAATACTTGTGACTTTCATAATCACGGTGGAAGTACTGACTTTGTTATTGGCGATTTTATGAGACTCTGAAATAGGGCAATAAATTCAACAAAAATATAGGTTCAATTAGAATGTAATTTCACCTCCAATAGATAACGCAATAGTAATAGATGGTAATAGAACTGACGGCATGCATGTACAGTAGATAGTTAACTATTATTCCAAGTATCTTAATTTGTTTTTTTACACTACGGAGTAGTATACACTTACTTAGTTTTGTTTTGATCAGAAAGACCTATCTACATAATGTGAAATATTATCGTTCTTTCTGTCATTTTTAGTTTCAACTTTATCCCTAATTTTCAAAGTATTTTAATTCTAAGTGCACTAAAATGGTGTTTTGTTATTTGTGTTCAAATCTTTAAGTCATTCACGAAGGGCGAAAAACTGAAAGATAACAAGTGAAGCTTTAACATCCTGTGATGAAATTATAAATTAGTAATGAAGGCAAAACAGAATACACAAATATTGCTAATTTTAATGACCATGCCAAAAACTCACCGCAGAATAATAGTTGTGAACCCTGCTTAAGAGCTAGATTAAAATTCCGTTGAAGTATGTGCCGATATTTATATTTGATAATATAAGGCACACTATATTGTCATAAGAATTAGGATATCGGATTAAAGTACGAACTTTGTTCAGCCCTGAGTATGTGCTGAGAGAGAAGTATTACGCAACAATGGGTTCTGTCTCTCGCCAAGCTGGGCGGATTGTTACATGTTTCGGCGGTTGAGGGATAAGAAGCCTTTTCCCCTTCGCTCGCTCATGCAGTGTCGAGCGCGCGCAGTTACTCCTCACATTCGGCGGCAAGCTGCTGTGGCTAGAGGAGGTTCATACCACTCAGTCCATTGGATACGTAATGTTTTAGATTGTTTTTTGTTAATTTTTATATGTTTTAATTACGCCGATTAGTGGCGCTTATAGGCGCCATAGCAAGAGCAGGGATACAATGATATAAAAGGGGAAGCGTTGCTTTACCCTTTCTCACTTAATTATCAGCTTTCATTTGGTCAACATGTGGTTCGTACAGCACAAGATGGCGACCCTCTCGGCTGGTATTGAAACAACATTTTCAACATCTCATTGAGGTATGTGCAATATCTGTTTTTATTTAAATAATCTTATAATTTTGTGCAGTTTTTACTTATGATTATCAAGTAATGAATTTGTGTTGTGTGACCGGTCTTGCTACTGCGGCACCTTTCGCTGGGCTGTTTATTTTTTAGGCATGGGGTCCTTTGTTTATTTTCTCAATTAGCTTAAATGATTAAAGTAATATGAAGTGTTACCTAGTGTAAAGTAATGTATTGTGCCGGTCACCAACAAGTGTGATATTCAGTAATTTACTGGCAGGATTGTACATACTAAATGAGGTGTTGTTGCTAAATTTATTTTTGTCGCCATCATGAGTACCAAGCATGTTGACAGATACTTGAGCCCTTTTTCTTCCCACTTCCATGGGGAAGGGAAAGTTACTTCTGCAATAAGGAGGTAAGATTTTGTGTAAATAATATAATGTTTTAAAGGTACTGACATGTCTTGTAAATTAAATGATTTTATTGCACGTGCTAAATGAAATGTGAAACTCTTAAGAGCTAGACATAGGTTATGTTGTGAATTTGTGTAAACGAGATAAGTTCTAAACAGATATGTCTTGTATAATAAATTAATAACTAATATGATTCTTATAATATTATGATAGGCCCTCAGTCTATTTTTAATACTTGTATCTTATGGGCTTCACCTAATGTAATATTTTGGAATACGGTAAAATAATGTTAATGCCATCAGCCTTTATGAAATGTAATTTTTACTTGCTCTGTGGCATAACCCTTTGTTTGTTTATTCAGTAATTAAGATTTTGGCCATCAGCCTATGGATTTATTATTTATAATAAATTTTATCCACTGAGTTTTCACATAGTCTGTGTTTTCTCATAAAACACTTTCGCGAAGGGCATCTAAATTCATTTTTAGATCCTTTTCCTTACGAAGTGCTCCTTTCCGCTTTCCATAAAAGCCATTTTTATAATCTGGGAGCCCTAGGAAAATCACGCTGTCCACAGCAGTCAAGAATGAAGAAGTAAGGTGAAGAAGTGGAGTTCCTGGCTTAAAAGAGTGGGGGGCGTTTCAATTGGTAGCAGAGCGTGGTTAAATTCCACAGTTGCTTTTGCTTACACTTTACAGCTTTGCTGGATTAAATTCAACAGTTGCTGTTTGCAGTTCTGAGGTTTTAGAAAACCAACTGTTTTCTTTTCAAGCGGCTATATTTTTTTGATTCTCCTGAAGATTGTCACTTGATTATTTAGTGAAAATAATTGCACACTATGTGGAAACCTTCATTTTACTAATAAGAAAAAACAAAGGTATTTTTTTAATTATGTTATTCTGGTTTTGTGCTTAATCTAATCTCTTGTGAATTCTGTGTTTCATGTAAAATGGCTACTGAAATTGACCGTATTATTCCTAACCTGGACCACTTGTTGAAACCGGACATAAAATATGAGCTCACAATCAGAGGTCTTCCTACTGATGATAAGGACCTAGTCGCTGATCTTAAGAAAAGACTGACTGACAATCTGGACAACGAAGTGGACATAAATCTATGCGGTGAGTCCAAAATTCCAGAATTACTCTCCGTTGCTAGAGATAGGTTAGAATGTGCTAGTTCCAAGATTGTTCAAAATGAAGTGATTTCAGAAAAAGTTAAGAGTAGGGTTTTGCATGGTTGTCAGCGCATTGCTGACCTGGAAAAATTAGTCGCAGGAACCGACTTCCTGTTAGAAGTGCAAGTACTCAAAGGCAAAGTCAGTGAATTGTTAAACATAGTTAAATCAACTGGATCGGAGATAAATGCTCCAGTGAGCGCGGAGCTTGCTAAAGAGGAGATTTCACATAACAGTGAGGTTATGGACTCCTTCACTTTCCCAACTAGACAACCTAAATTTGACACTAGTGTTGGAAATCAAACAGCCTTCTCACGTTTTGATAGCAGTGTCGGTAGGGAAAATGCTAGGTCATTTCCCTGCGCTCAGAGTTTGCCTCTCGCCTTTTCAAATCTTCCCCATCCACTTGCCTCGATGCTTGAGAATTGTACACATTTCTCAGATGACAATGTGGACAAAATATTAGAGTTTATTAGCATCATCTGTGAACTAAGAAGTCAAGCGACTGTGTTTCACTTGGATGAACACAGTCTGCTAGCATACTTGTTTGCGAAACTTACCGGTTCTTTAAGAGATGTAGCTTTAGAGGCGGTTAATTGTGGATTAGGACTAGAAGATTTTCATGTGAGGTTATTGGACACGTATGTTCCTGTGCGAGCAAGAGCTGCGTTAATAACAAAGCATTTCTATCGCACGCAAGGTCATAATGAGACTCTAGTAGAATACTCACGCAGTATTAAGAAGAGTGCTCAAGTGTTCCGCCTAACCATGCCTGAGAGCGAAATTGTAGACTCTATCATAGAAGGTATGTCCCCTATCGCTCGATCTAAAGTCGTTTTTGAGAGCAGACCGGCTTCGTATAGGCAATTAGAGTCCTTATCTGCTAAAGTGAATGCCGTAAGCTTTTCTGACTGCTTAAGAGTTGACAGCCAGGGCATATCAAGTAGTAGTCAGTCTAGGCCTAATGCTAGTTTTGATAGTGCGAAACCAGTTGCAGCAGGCAACAATTGAAAGCCTATCAAATGCTATAACTGTGGCAAAATGGGACATGTTGCGAAAGACTGCAGAAGTGGGAATAGCAATAATAGGCAAACCCGTGTTGTTCAGAATCGCTCTACTGATTGAGATTGGTCACACCCAAGGGCCCGGGGTGATCCTAAGAATTCTTGTAGCGTGACTTTTGAAAGAAAGAGGACTGAAGATGTGGTAAAGACTAACGTGAATGACTTTAATGACGTTGACACGCCGTCTAGGGACCTGATCAGCTCTAGGATGGTGACTCCGATCACTGTTGTTGACAAGACTGACTCTACGGACATTAAAAGCAGGACTGACCGTTTACATGCCACTAGGACATTTGTAAATAGTATCTTTCATAAAAAGCGCTCTAGGAAAGAGATTTTAACCAATGTAAATGTAAATAGAGATTGTAGTGATGCGATTCAAAGTGAACATGAGCGTGTAGAGCAAGATGGTTTGTCAGTGGAAATGTACGATCCGGATCGATAAAGGAAGAAGCATAGTAGAAAGAGAAATAGGCCTAAGAAGAAGAAAATACCGAATTTGACTCCCGATGTTGACTTTTATGATTGTGACTCAAATAAAGATTTCCCACGCCATTTGTCTGCAGTCGTAGATGCTAAATTGCCAATGACAGAAGTTGAAATTTGCAAATATAGAATGTCGGCATTGCTAGACAGCGGTGCGGCTGTATCTCTGCTCTCAAAAGACGAATATTGTAGAATGTGTTTGGTAAACAAACACATGGTGAAAATGGTTAGTAGTGAGGTTAAGTTACGTACGGCGGGTGATCAAAATCTTGCCATAGTAGGTCAAGTAAGCCTGAAGATGAGGATTGGTAGATTCACATGGTATTGTCCCTTTGTTGTAGTTGAAAATTTGCTTATGCCAGTAATTTTGGGCTATCCGTTTATGAAGAAATCTGGATTGATTTTAGACTTTGATCGTAAGGAGTGCAGCTTTAAGTTTTTTGAATCCTGTAAGTTCAATTTGTTCAATGGACCCCTTTCTCTAAATTAATTTCTTCTAAGGGTAATTCAGAACCTAATATGTTAACTCCTTCTGAGTTTTTGCCTGAAATTGTAAATAATGCATGTGTGGACTTGTCACACTTAACGACAAATGAGAAAAGTTAAGTTAGTAAAATTTTAGAAGCTTTTCCTGATGTGTTGACTCCGGAACTGGGTCTTACAAATGTGTTAGAGTATGACATTGAGTTGCTTGATGATCAACCGGTCCGTAGAGCCCCTTATCGCCTCGCTCCGCCGAAATTAAAGATCTTAAAAGAACATATTGACGCTATGGTTGAACAGGGAGTTCTGCAGGTCTCCAAGTCCAACTATTCAAGTCGTATCTTTTTGGTGCCTAAGGGCGATGTTCGCTTTTGGCCAGTGGTTGACTTCAGGCAGCTCAATGCTAAGATAAAGATAGATTCTGTCCCGATTCCAGATATTAAAACTGCTTTCAGTTTCTTTTCGGGTGCTAAGGTTTTCTCATCTCTTGACCTCAATCAGGCTTACTACCAAATCCCCTTAACTGAACGTTCTAGGCGTTTGACAGCAATTTCGACACATTACAATAATTTCGAATTTCTCCGCGTCCCATTTGGTCTTGCAACAGGAGCCCAGGAGCTTACTCGTCTCCTAGACAGATTTTTTCAGATGTCAAGTTTCAGTTTGTTTACCATTATTTAGACGACTTAGTTCTTTATTCGAATTCGTTTGAAAAGCATTTGCAGCATCTTCAAGAAGTGTTCTCGCGCCTACGAGCCGCAGGACTCACAGTCAACCCCGATAAGGTTACTATAGCCGCACGGAGACTGTCATTTCTGGGTCTTCTGGTTTCAGCTGACGGCGTTGCCATCGACCCAGAACGCACCGAGGCAATTAGAAAATTTCCCCCTCCCAAGAATGCCAAAGGTGTTGCCAGGTTTATTGGAATGGTCAACTTCTTCAGGAAGTTTGTACCAAATATGCCTGAACTTTCCTCCCCTTTGAATGATCTGAGAAAGAAAAGTGCTATATTTGTCTGGTCTCCTGCTTGTCAGGAAAGTTTTGAGAAATTGAAGTCCGCCATTAAGAATCCCCCTGTGCTTGCCATGCCGGACTTCTCTAGAAAATTTGTAATTCAGTGCGACGCCTCTCCGGTGGCCCTAGGTTCTGTTCTCTTGCAAGGATTCGAGGAGGGAAGAAGGCCTGTGGCTTACGCTTCCAGGACTTTGACCGCTCCTGAACGCGTGTACTCAATGTATGAACTTGAGGCTCTCGCTGTCTTGTTTGCAGTGGAGAAATTCAAGATCTATGTTGAACATGTTGAATTTGAGCTTGAGACAGACTGCCAGGCCTTAAGCTGGGTCTTAGCGAAGCCACGGACAACCGGCAGGATCGCTAGGTGGGCAGTGCGTCTCTCTGCATTCAAATTTAAGGCTAGGCATATCAGAGCTACTGAGAACCAAGTTGCCGACTCTCTTACCCGCATGTTCAGTCCGGAAGAACTGTTGGACAGTCCTGGTTCCGGTATCGATGAGCCTACAGAGTTGTCAGGGATGGTAGGTAACATTCTGGGAGAATTTCCCTTAGCTTTTACGGCATTGATAGATCACCAAGCCAAAGATGACGAACTTGCCCCTCTAATCGCCCGCTTGCAAAGTGGAGAAGATGTACCACAGTACATCTTTAGGAATAGTATATTGTATAGTGCTCCTGCGCGTAAGTCTCAGTCTAGAATTGTGCTGCCCTCTGTGTTAAGAGACACGGTTTTTAAGTATTTCCATGAGTCTCCGGTTGGTGGACATCTAGGATTTTATAAGACGCGAGCAAAAATTCGCGATTCCTTCACGTGGGAGGGCATGGATGGGTTTATTAGAGCTCAGGTTAGAGCGTGCCAGAAGTGCGCCTCTGCAAAGCCTGCCCAGTGCACGAAACTTGGATTTTTATCGTCCGAAGTGCCCAAAGCTCCTTTGGACAGACTCTTTATAGATTTCGTCGGTAAACTCCCTAGGTCAAGAACTGGTAACACTTTCATTTTAGTAGCAGTAGATTCTTTTACTAAATTTGTTTGGTTATTTCCTGTTAGAGAAGCAACTGCTAATTCCACAATAGAGTGCCTTAAAAGAATTATTTCAGTAGTAGGGGTTCCGCGTAGTATAGCTTCAGATAATTCTTCGTACTTCATTTCAAGAAAATTCAAACAGTTCTGCTTTTCCTTGGGGATTAGACACATAAAGACTGCTCCGTTTCACCCAGCCGCCAATCCCAGTGAAAGATTTAATCGCAATCTGAGGGCTGCTTTAATAGCATACCACTCAGAAGATCATGCTGCATGGGACAGAGAGCTGTTCTGGCTGCAATTTGCCTTCAATTCAGCCCTGCATGAATCTCATAAGCATACTCCTTTCCAGTTGATGTTTAACTTCAAACCTAATGGTCCCTTAACGAATTCTTGGTCTATCAGTGATCTCTTACCCGAAGTTAAAGATGCTGCTACTGTCAGACAGACCTGGAAAAAGGCAGCTGACAACCTTAAGTTGGCGCATCAAAAGCGAGAAGAGAAATACAATGCTGATAGAAGACCTGTAAACTTTCATGTAGGAGACAGGGTTTATGTAAAATATTTTCCAAAGAGCAAAGCGATCAGTAAATTTGCTGCTAAATTAGCAGAAAGATTTCGCGGTCCGCTCTACGTGGTAAAGTTCCTGACTCCCGTGACTGTGCTACTCGAAGATACTGATACTCAAAAGACTATTAAAGCGCATGTTAGTCACTGTAAAAAAGCGTAGTAGACTGACTGCTTAGCTGACTTTCTCCCTTTCTAAGACATGAGTTTGCAGCTTGAGATAGCAAGAAGAGTGGTCTTCTCCTTCTCCTGTCATCCGACACCATGTCTAGGCGAGTCGGTGGGGAATGCTGGGGAGTACGACAGAAGTAACCTCGATGTCTGAAGTTCCGGGGAGTCCCTCCTTGCAGCTGACGGGATGGGGAAATATGGACTGGACTCTGAACCTGAATGGAGGAGAGCCTCTCCATAGGAGAAGAGGAACCGCTACTCATAATAAATGGAGTACTTATTTTACTTATTCTATGTAATTTAGAATTTTCACATTACGCATGACTTAGTAGCAAAAGAAAACACAAATATAATCATTTGTTAAAATATTGATTAACGCTTTCCCAGAATATCTTGTAAAAACTTTGTATCATATTATCTTTAAAGTAATCACTAATTAGACATTAATGTCTTTTCTGTATATAGTTTTAGCTAATTTAGGGTAAAATTTTATTGTATCACACTTTATTTTCTTGTATATAAAATTTGTTTTTAAACCAATCAGTTTTAGCTCAAATTTCAAGGCATGAATATGATTTTACTAAAAGCTTTAAAATTGTACCTTAGTCAAAATCAGACAACTATCATTTATTGTAGAAGTTAGGTTAGGTAAACAAATTTTATTGTAATTATTTATTTTATACGAATCAGAACATAAGATGTATGTTTAAATAATTAGGTTAAAATTATTAGGTAATGAAATAATTAGTTCATATGTTTTATCCTATAGCTAGAATTTTCTGTTAGTAAATTGTAAAAATGAAATTTTATGAAAAATGTTATTTTGATCACCTGATCACATGAATAGAATCATTATACTTAACTTGGAAATGTCATTTCTCCCTATTCTTCGTTATGGCCGCCTTGTTTGTTTTCATGTAAAGTAACCATACGATATTTCTAATGCAAGGCTAGATTTGAAGAAAATTTTCCTTTAAAGTTGTAGAGATAGGAGCTCTATTATTGTGCTGGTTCTCTGTTCTGTTCGAGATTCTCCCGCTGAACTTGTAATTTCAGAATGGACATGTTGCTGACCATGTGAGAGTGACACTGGATGCCATATTGGAGGGTATCTTCCTTGACGAGCCACCTGACCAGCTGTCTAGACTCACTGTTGGTTCGTGGGACGCAGACTCGCCAAGTCGTTTCCACCTACCTTGGAGGCATAAGTGACTAGCAGTAGCACCAAACAAGAAGTATGAAATATGGACTATAAAGCCATGTATGTGTGAGTGAAAACACTTCGTTGGAAGGTAGGGCCCTTCTGTTTATTATGTTAGGTGCATGTGAGTGTCGGGGGCCGTCTTGGAGAAACCTTAACAATGTGGACATCAAAGTGTAAACAGTGTTTATCTCTTAGCTAGTGGTTGGAATATGTTTGAAAATATTCCAACTCCAGTAGAGGGAGGGTGTGCCGATATTTATATTTGATAATATAAGGCACACTATATTTTCATAAGAATTAGGATGTGGGATTAAAGTACGAACTTTGTTCAGCCCTGAGTATGTGCTGAGAGAGAATTATTACGCAACAATGGGTTCTGTCTCTCGCCTAGCTGGGCGGAATGTTCCACGTCTCGGCGGTTGAGGTGAATAAGCCTTTTCCCCTTCGCTCGCTCATGCAGTGTCGAGCGCGCGCAGTTACTCCTAACATTCGGCGGCAAGCCGCTGTGGCTAGAGCAGGTTCATACCACTCAGTCCATTGGATACGTAACGTTTTAGATTGTTTTTTGTTAATTTTGATATGTGTTAATGACGCCGATTGGTGGCGCTTATAGGCGCCATAGCAAGAGCAGGGATACAATGATATGAAAGGGGAAGCGTTGCTTTACCCTTTCTCACTTAATTATCACATTTCATCTGGTCAACATGTGGCTCGTACAGCACTAGATGGCGACCCTCTCGGCTCGTATTGAAACAACATTTTCAACATCTCATTGAGGAATGTGCAATATCTGTGTTTATTTAAATAATCTTATAATTTTGTTTAGTTTTTACTTATGATTATCAAGTAATGAATTTGTGTTGTGTGACCGGTCTTGCTAGTGCGGCACCTTTCGCTGGGCTGTTTATTTTTTAGGCATGGGGTCCTTTGTTTATTTTCTCAATTAGCCTAAATGATTAAAGTAATATGAAGTGTCACCTAGTGTAAAGTAATGTATTATGCCGGTCACCAACAAGTGTGATATTGAGTAATTTACTGGCAGGATTGTACATACTAAATGAGGTGTTGTTGCTAAATTTATTCTTGTCGCCATCATGAGTACCAAGCATGTTGACAGATACTTGAGCCCTTTTTCTTCCCATTTCCATGGGGAAGGGAAAGTTACTTCTGCAATAAGAAGTGTACCATTATTTTGATTTGTATTTATTTTTCGCGCGTAATGGTACATGTTTTTAAGTTTGGTCGCTGGATGGCGCGACCTTCTCTTTTGTATATGCTTTCGCGGGCGTAGGTCCGCTAGCCTCTCCCCTCATCCTTTGGTACAGCCTCTTAGCGAGTGTTTATCTTTTCTGGCTTCAGTTACGGGCATGGTTTATTTCGGCATTGACGTGTTTTCGTAGTTGCATTTCGTTAGTTTGTTTATAAGTAATTTCTTCGGTATTTGTGCTTTCGTTCGTGGGATAATGTAGTCCCAGTGTATCCTTCAGGTTTGCAACAGGTTTTTTGTTTAACTTTCTTGTGTTTTAACTTAGTAATTATGTAACGGTAGAATTCCCTTCCCCTCTTTCTGCGCTTGGTAGCTGGTAGTTTCTCTGATTGATTAGGTAGTGTATTTTTGGTAGAATCTTCGTAGAAACCATATGTTCTGTCTCCTTTTGCTTGGGTAGTAATATTTAAAGGGGTTTCTGTTTATTTGAGTTGCTGGGGGGTTTCTTAGTAATAGCCTAAGTAGTCGGCGTCATCAAGCTATAATGATGGCGTCTGCTTCTTTCTCTTCTCCCCGGGCCTACTTGCAAACCTGATGTGTCGCGGTCTGGTAAGTCATTTTTAGTTTCGTGTTTTTTCTATTATTTTGGTCTGTATTTAGTCTTTGTGCCATGCCCGTTTCTCCTGTCCATCGGGATTTTAAAAGGCATCCCGATGGCAGTAATGTTTCCCGCCTTTTACTAAATTTGCCCCTTGTTAAAGATTGTTTTGTAGGCCTACATTATATTTTCCCCGGTTTGTTTCGATTCTGGCCTTTATGAAATAAAGCCATCGTCCCGTGTGTCATTTTACAGAGTAAACCCCTCCCTTGTTCTATTGTAAAGTCCCCTTCTTCCGAGTGTTGGTAATAGTGAAATTAATTATTATTTTTGGGTACTTTTTCATTTTGTAATATCGATGTTTTCAGAAGAATTACATTACAGTAAATTCCAATTTGTCAGTTTGAATGTCTCAAGTAATGATGAAAACACTCTATCAAATTATTTGCCCAAAGAGTGAATGTAAACAGTGCTGTGAATTATTATTGTTTTTTTTATTTCAGGCTATACTAATTTTGTAATTTCCTTTGTCTTGTAAACATCTGGTTCCAAATTATATATTATCTGTTATTGTTTTTGAATCAGGAACTTTTACATTCTGTTTTGTGCCCCCTCCGGGATGTCCTACTAGACCTATGGGTGGGCCCGTTTTCAGGGAATAGGCTAACTTCCCTGGGGTTGGTTTCCCTAGCTTCCTTCCACACATTTCATCCCTTAGGGCGGGGTTACAATTGTTAATGCAGAGCGCGGTTATCGTCCACATTTTCCTTTTGTCTATTAAATTAATTAATGTTTCAGTTTGTAAAGGTTCTTGGTTCAATCTACTGATAGCCTAGGCCTAATTTTTGTACTAATTAAAGATTGTATTTCAGGCACTAGAAGTATTTAAACACTGTTTATTTCAGGCTAATAATATAATCATTTTTTCCAGCATTCATTTTAATTTGTATTGTGTTTATAAAAAAAAGAGAAAATATGTACTCAAAGAAATTTTATGAATTAGGTATAACTGGTTGTAACTGTGATTTCATGTGGTGACCGGGTGTGCTGGTTGAGGTCCTGATTTCAAGCTATTCTGAGACCTGTGTTGTGATGTTTAGAGCGGTGATACTTTGGCCTTTAGTTACATCAGCTGGTAGTGGGTGACTCATAAAAGAAGTTCTTTGAATTGTCGTATATGCTTCAGTGGATCAACTCTGGCTTGGTGAGTTCTTTTACCATCTCATTTATTTTTCGACTGTGACTAGTTTAAACTGATAACCAAGAAGTTACCAGTGTTTAAAATTCCCGATTTTGACCTTTAACAAAAGATGTGTTTGTGCAGGTGTGAAAGTTAGTAGGTTCATGATCATGGAGTAGTGACTATTTGGTGGGAGTTTTGACCTGGCCGTTTAAAGCTGAGAGCTTCATGGACTCTCCAGGTACCAGGAGGGGACATGTTGTTTGTTGCTGGTGGGTCAAGGCTTCTGCTGGTTGTCTAGTAGCTGTGATGTGTTTATTGTATATAGTTTGTATATAGTAGCCTATAGTAGTGAGGTTAGGATGTAAATTTTTGTACAGTGGGTAGGTTAGTTGTGAGATTTATGTGACTGAATAAATGTGTAGGTTAGATAGTAATTTGAAGGCCTAGACCTTGTAATTGTTGAATTTTAACTTCAAGAATAGTGTCAATTAATTATCTGCTGTTCGCCTGTGAAGCCTAGTTGTTCGGCCGCTGCTGGGTTTTTCACACTCGATTGGTCAGATTAGTTTACTGTCCCGATAGTGTCAAAATAAATAATGAAATAGATGCAGTAAGTCCTGAATTTATGAATTGTAATGGAATTTGAGTGCAGCGTCATGTATTTAGGCTCAGTAATTGTTTGTCATTGTTGTCTCTATGATAGAATTGTGTTTTCTTTTCTTGGTGTGGTTTTCAGTCCCGTTAGCCTGGGGAAAAGGTGAGGAGCTCAGCGGGGTATGCTGTTGCTGGCCTCTGCAAAGTACTGGCTAAGTGTGGCGTTTGCTGGTGCATCCTAGTTGGATGTACTATGGGTTGGTGTAGCCTAAGGGAAGGGTTCATTTCTTTTCAGTGAGAGCGACTTGAGCAGCTTGTACTTTAGCCTCCAGATACTGTGTTCCATTGTGTATGTGAATAGAGGTTATGTTGACAGAAGTAGACAAAGTGATTGAGGTAGTAATTCAGGCATGTTTAAGTTTAATTAATCTTGTCAGATTTTCTGTTCAAGTTTCTAGCTAGCTCACCTAGCAGTAGTATACAGAATTCATATAGTAAAGAATAAGTCCAGCAATTTGTTGTAGCTCGTCAGTTTTTGATCCACTGAACTGCTTGGGGTAATAGATTTGAGCCAACTGTAATTTATGTGTTTTGATGTTTAATTTTATATCTGTTTTGCAGCCACCTTGAAGTCTGTGGTCCCACATGAAATCATTTCTAATTTTGGTGTAAGATAATGAAATTTTTTTTTTAACTTCAATGAAGATAAATATAGTAAGAGTTTGTCTGGGACTTTAAAACTTGAGAAAATTATAATTGGTTAAGCCATTTGAGATAAAGCTAATTTTGTAATTAATGCAGAGTCAAAAACTTCATGTATTTTTCAGTTTTATAGATTGAGGGAAGACCTTTAATTTAATTTCTCCTTTAAGTAAACATTTAGTACTGCAGAAAGTTAAAGTTAAATTTCAATTTTAAAGTAACTGTCCTTGTAAAATGCTCTATTTTTGAACCTGTAACTGTGTATGACCCTACGGGGGACCTTCCTGTTTGAATATTTTTTCTGCCGCTTGATATTGGAATGTTTCAGTGTAAACTCCTGTACTTCTGGTGGAAATGGTGATGCACATGCTTCTCTCAATGTCTCGGCTCTGAAATGGAGATGGGGACTTACTCACAAACAACTATAAGTCACACACCATCAAGAAATGGGTTACCCAAAAAACTACCTCCTGTGCTGGTTGAGCTGACGCAGTCTTTCAGCTGAAAAATATCATCTTGAAGATCCTCGTCTGCAATGTCAGCCAACAGTCAAATTTCACCATGAGTCGCTGCAGACTGGTTTAGTGAGGATGGTCACCAGTGAATGTGAGTGTGCAACCAATATGGTAGGCGGGACCGGACGCGATGCCTACCAAATCAAGGTATGACACCGCCTACTATTACTGTGACCCTCCCCTCCTCTTCTAAGTAATTGTGACTACGCAGTCAATATTCAGTCTCCTGGCTAGAGACAGTAAGTTGGCTGGTTTTGGATTTTAAGGGATTAGTCCAATCCCAGCATTGCCCTGCCTGTCCAGTTGTAGCTGGTATTAGCTGTCATGTGAAACAAGTAATGGAGAAGTGTCAAGAAATATTTCAGAGCATCTAATTGAACAATGTCTTCGATTTCTGAACTCGTGTGCATTGTGCTATCCCATTTTCTTTCCAGACTGTTCTTTTATTTGTAATCTGCATTAATTTTTTTTATTTCACCAGGATCAATGTGTATTTTGGTTAAGGTCTCTTCTTCCCTCATTCTATTTAAGTGTTGCTTCAAATTTAAAACCCTTGGTTTTTAGTTTAGGGGGTGGTGATTGTACCATTATTTTGATTTGTATTTATTTTTCGCGCGTAATGGTACATGTTTTTAAGTTTGGTCGCTGGATGGCGCGACCTTCTCTTTTGTATATGCTTTCGCGGGCGTAGGTCCGCTAGCCTCTCCCCTCATCCTTTGGTACAGCCTCTTAGCGAGTGTTTATCTTTTCTGGCTTCAGTTACGGGCATGGTTTATTTCGGCATTGACGTGTTTTCGTAGTTGCATTTCGTTAGTTTGTTTATAAGTAATTTCTTCGGTATTTGTGCTTTCGTTCGTGGGATAATGTAGTCCCAGTGTATCCTTCAGGTTTGCAACAGGTTTTTTGTTTAACTTTCTTGTGTTTTAACTTAGTAATTATGTAACGGTAGAATTCCCTTCCCCTCTTTCTGCGCTTGGTAGCTGGTAGTTTCTCTGATTGATTAGGTAGTGTATTTTTGGTAGAATCTTCGTAGAAACCATATGTTCTGTCTCCTTTTGCTTGGGTAGTAATATTTAAAGGGGTTTCTGTTTATTTGAGTTGCTGGGGGGTTTCTTAGTAATAGCCTAAGTAGTCGGCGTCATCAAGCTATAATGATGGCGTCTGCTTCTTTCTCTTCTCCCCGGGCCTGCAAGCAAACCTGATGTGTCGCGGTCTGGTAAGTCATTTTTAGTTTCGTGTTTTTTCTATTATTTTGGTCTGTATTTAGTCTTTGTGCCATGCCCGTTTCTCCTGTCCATCGGGATTTTAAAAGGCATCCCGATGGCAGTAATGTTTCCCGCCTTTTACTAAATTTGCCCCTTGTTAAAGATTGTTTTGTAGGCCTACATTATATTTTCCCCGGTTTGTTTCGATTCTGGCCTTTATGAAATAAAGCCATCGTCCCGTGTGTCATTTTACAGAGTAAACCCCTCCCTTGTTCTATTGTAAAGTCCCCTTCTTCCGAGTGTTGGTAATAGTGAAATTAATTATTACTTTTGGGTACTTTTTCATTTTGTAATTTCGATGTTTTCAGAAGAATTACATTACAGTAAATTCCAATTTGTCAGTTTGAATGTCTCAAGTAATGATGAAAACACTCTATCAAATTATTTTCCCAAAGAGTGAATGTAAACAGTGCTGTGAATTATTATTGTTTTTTTATTTCAGGCTATACTAATTTTGTAATTTCCTTTGTCTTGTAAACATCTGGTTCCAAATTATATATTATCTGTTATTGTTTTTGAATCAGGAACTTTTACATTCTGTTTTGTGCCCCCTCCGGGATGTCCTACTAGACCTATGGGTGGGCCCGTTTTCAGGGAATAGGCTAACTTCCCTGGGGTTGGTTTCCCTAGCTTCCTTCCACACATTTCATCCCTTAGGGCGGGGTTACAATTGTTAATGCAGAGCGCGGTTATCGTCCACATTTTCCTTTTGTCTATTAAATTAATTAATGTTTCAGTTTGTAAAGGTTCTTGGTTCAATCTACTGATAGCCTAGGCCTAATTTTTGTACTAATTAAAGATTGTATTTCAGGCACTAGAAGTATTTAAACACTGTTTATTTCAGGCTAATAATATAATCATTTTTTCCAGCATTCATTTTAATTTGTATTGTGTTTATAAAAAAAAGAGAAAATATGTACTCAAAGAAATTTTATGAATTAGGTATAACTGGTTGTAACTGTGATTTCATGTGGTGACCGGGTGTGCTGGTTGAGGTCCTGATTTCAAGCTATTCTGAGACCTGTGTTGTGATGTTTAGAGCGGTGATACTTTGGCCTTTAGTTACATCAGCTGGTAGTGGGTGACTCATAAAAGAAGTTCTTTGAATTGTCGTATATGCTTCAGTGGATCAACTCTGGCTTGGTGAGTTCTTTTACCATCTCATTTATTTTTCGACTGTGACTAGTTTAAACTGATAACCAAGAAGTTACCAGTGTTTAAAATTCCCGATTTTGACCTTTAACAAAAGATGTGTTTGTGCAGGTGTGAAAGTTAGTAGGTTCATGATCATGGAGTAGTGACTATTTGGTGGGAGTTTTGACCTGGCCGTTTAAAGCTGAGAGCTTCATGGACTCTCCAGGTACCAGGAGGGGACATGTTGTTTGTTGCTGGTGGGTCAAGGCTTCTGCTGGTTGTCTAGTAGCTGTGATGTGTTTATTGTATATAGTTTGTATATAGTAGCCTATAGTAGTGAGGTTAGGATGTAAATTTTTGTACAGTGGGTAGGTTAGTTGTGAGATTTATGTGACTGAATAAATGTGTAGGTTAGATAGTAATTTGAAGGCCTAGACCTTGTAATTGTTGAATTTTAACTTCAAGAATAGTGTCAATTAATTATCTGCTGTTCGCCTGTGAAGCCTAGTTGTTCGGCCGCTGCTGGGGTTTTCACACTCGATTGGTCAGATTAGTTTACTGTCCCGATAGTGTCAAAATAAATAATGAAATAGATGCAGTAAGTCCTGAATTTATGAATTGTAATGGAATTTGAGTGCAGCGTCATGTATTTAGGCTCAGTAATTGTTTGTCATTGTTGTCTCTATGATAGAATTGTGTTTTCTTTTCTTGGTGTGGTTTTCAGTCCCGTTAGCCTGGGGAAAAGGTGAGGAGCTCAGCGGGGTATGCTGTTGCTGGCCTCTGCAAAGTACTGGCTAAGTGTGGCGTTTGCTGGTGCATCCTAGTTGGATGTACTATGGGTTGGTGTAGCCTAAGGGAAGGGTTCATTTCTTTTCAGTGAGAGCGACTTGAGCAGCTTGTACTTTAGCCTCCAGATACTGTGTTCCATTGTGTATGTGAATAGAGGTTATGTTGACAGAAGTAGACAAAGTGATTGAGGTAGTAATTCAGGCATGTTTAAGTTTAATTAATCTTGTCAGATTTTCTGTTCAAGTTTCTAGCTAGCTCACCTAGCAGTAGTATACAGAATTCATATAGTAAAGAATAAGTCCAGCAATTTGTTGTAGCTCGTCAGTTTTTGATCCACTGAACTGCTTGGGGTAATAGATTTGAGCCAACTGTAATTTATGTGTTTTGATGTTTAATTTTATATCTGTTTTGCAGCCACCTTGAAGTCTGTGGTCCCACATGAAATCATTTCTAATTTTGGTGTAAGATAATGAAAATTTTTTTTTTAACTTCAATGAAGATAAATATAGTAAGAGTTTGTCTGGGACTTTAAAACTTGAGAAAATTATAATTGGTTAAGCCATTTGAGATAAAGCTAATTTTGTAATTAATGCAGAGTCAAAAACTTCATGTATTTTTCAGTTTTATAGATTGAGGGAAGACCTTTAATTTAATTTCTCCTTTAAGTAAACATTTAGTACTGCAGAAAGTTAAAGTTAAATTTCAATTTTAAAGTAACTGTCCTTGTAAAATGCTCTATTTTTGAACCTGTAACTGTGTATGACCCTACGGGGGACCTTCCTGTTTGAATATTTTTTCTGCCGCTTGATATTGGAATGTTTCAGTGTAAACTCCTGTACTTCTGGTGGAAATGGTGATGCACATGCTTCTCTCAATGTCTCGGCTCTGAAATGGAGATGGGGACTTACTCACAAACAACTATAAGTCACACACCATCAAGAAATGGGTTACCCAAAAAACTACCTCCTGTGCTGGTTGAGCTGACGCAGTCTTTCAGCTGAAAAATATCATCTTGAAGATCCTCGTCTGCAATGTCAGCCAACAGTCAAATTTCACCATGAGTCGCTGCAGACTGGTTTAGTGAGGATGGTCACCAGTGAATGTGAGTGTGCAACCAATATGGTAGGCGGGACCGGACGCGATGCCTACCAAATCAAGGTATGACACCGCCTATTATTACTGTGACCCTCCCCTCCTCTTCTAAGTAATTGTGACTACGCAGTCAATATTCAGTCTCCTGGCTAGAGACAGTAAGTTGGCTGGTTTTGGATTTTAAGGGATTAGTCCAATCCCAGCATTGCCCTGCCTGTCCAGTTGTAGCTGGTATTAGCTGTCATGTGAAACAAGTAATGGAGAAGTGTCAAGAAATATTTCAGAGCATCTAATTGAACAATGTCTTCGATTTCTGAACTCGTGTGCATTGTGCTATCCCATTTTCTTTCCAGACTGTTCTTTTATTTGTAATCTGCATTAATTTTTTTTATTTCACCAGGATCAATGTGTATTTTGGTTAAGGTCTCTTCTTCCCTCATTCTATTTAAGTGTTGCTTCAAATTTAAAACCCTTGGTTTTTAGTTTAGGGGGTGGTGATTGTACCATTATTTTGATTTGTATTTATTTTTCGCGCGTAATGGTACATGTTTTTAAGTTTGGTCGCTGGATGGCGCGACCTTCTCTTTTGTATATGCTTTCGCGGGCGTAGGTCCGCTAGCCTCTCCCCTCATCCTTTGGTACAGCCTCTTAGCGAGTGTTTATCTTTTCTGGCTTCAGTTACGGGCATGGTTTATTTCGGCATTGACGTGTTTTCGTAGTTGCATTTCGTTAGTTTGTTTATAAGTAATTTCTTCGGTATTTGTGCTTTCGTTCGTGGGATAATGTAGTCCCAGTGTATCCTTCAGGTTTGCAACAGGTTTTTTGTTTAACTTTCTTGTGTTTTAACTTAGTAATTATGTAACGGTAGAATTCCCTTCCCCTCTTTCTGCGCTTGGTAGCTGGTAGTTTCTCTGATTGATTAGGTAGTGTATTTTTGGTAGAATCTTCGTAGAAACCATATGTTCTGTCTCCTTTTGCTTGGGTAGTAATATTTAAAGGGGTTTCTGTTTATTTGAGTTGCTGGGGGGTTTCTTAGTAATAGCCTAAGTAGTCGGCGTCATCAAGCTATAATGATGGCGTCTGCTTCTTTCTCTTCTCCCCGGGCCTACTTGCAAACCTGATGTGTCGCGGTCTGGTAAGTCATTTTTAGTTTCGTGTTTTTTCTATTATTTTGGTCTGTATTTAGTCTTTGTGCCATGCCCGTTTCTCCTGTCCATCGGGATTTTAAAAGGCATCCCGATGGCAGTAATGTTTCCCGCCTTTTACTAAATTTGCCCCTTGTTAAAGATTGTTTTGTAGGCCTACATTATATTTTCCCCGGTTTGTTTCGATTCTGGCCTTTATGAAATAAAGCCATCGTCCCGTGTGTCATTTTACAGAGTAAACCCCTCCCTTGTTCTATTGTAAAGTCCCCTTCTTCCGAGTGTTGGTAATAGTGAAATTAATTATTATTTTTGGGTACTTTTTCATTTTGTAATTTCGATGTTTTCAGAAGAATTACATTACAGTAAATTCCAATTTGTCAGTTTGAATGTCTCAAGTAATGATGAAAACACTCTATCAAATTATTTGCCCAAAGAGTGAATGTAAACAGTGCTGTGAATTATTATTGTTTTTTTTATTTCAGGCTATACTAATTTTGTAATTTCCTTTGTCTTGTAAACATCTGGTTCCAAATTATATATTATCTGTTATTGTTTTTGAATCAGGAACTTTTACATTCTGTTTTGTGCCCCCTCCGGGATGTCCTACTAGACCTATGGGTGGGCCCGTTTTCAGGGAATAGGCTAACTTCCCTGGGGTTGGTTTCCCTAGCTTCCTTCCACACATTTCATCCCTTAGGGCGGGGTTACAATTGTTAATGCAGAGCGCGGTTATCGTCCACATTTTCCTTTTGTCTATTAAATTAATTAATGTTTCAGTTTGTAAAGGTTCTTGGTTCAATCTACTGATAGCCTAGGCCTAATTTTTGTACTAATTAAAGATTGTATTTCAGGCACTAGAAGTATTTAAACACTGTTTATTTCAGGCTAATAATATAATCATTTTTTCCAGCATTCATTTTAATTTGTATTGTGTTTATAAAAAAAAGAGAAAATATGTACTCAAAGAAATTTTATGAATTAGGTATAACTGGTTGTAACTGTGATTTCATGTGGTGACCGGGTGTGCTGGTTGAGGTCCTGATTTCAAGCTATTCTGAGACCTGTGTTGTGATGTTTAGAGCGGTGATACTTTGGCCTTTAGTTACATCAGCTGGTAGTGGGTGACTCATAAAAGAAGTTCTTTGAATTGTCGTATATGCTTCAGTGGATCAACTCTGGCTTGGTGAGTTCTTTTACCATCTCATTTATTTTTCGACTGTGACTAGTTTAAACTGATAACCAAGAAGTTACCAGTGTTTAAAATTCCCGATTTTGACCTTTAACAAAAGATGTGTTTGTGCAGGTGTGAAAGTTAGTAGGTTCATGATCATGGAGTAGTGACTATTTGGTGGGAGTTTTGACCTGGCCGTTTAAAGCTGAGAGCTTCATGGACTCTCCAGGTACCAGGAGGGGACATGTTGTTTGTTGCTGGTGGGTCAAGGCTTCTGCTGGTTGTCTAGTAGCTGTGATGTGTTTATTGTATATAGTTTGTATATAGTAGCCTATAGTAGTGAGGTTAGGATGTAAATTTTTGTACAGTGGGTAGGTTAGTTGTGAGATTTATGTGACTGAATAAATGTGTAGGTTAGATAGTAATTTGAAGGCCTAGACCTTGTAATTGTTGAATTTTAACTTCAAGAATAGTGTCAATTAATTATCTGCTGTTCGCCTGTGAAGCCTAGTTGTTCGGCCGCTGCTGGGTTTTTCACACTCGATTGGTCAGATTAGTTTACTGTCCCGATAGTGTCAAAATAAATAATGAAATAGATGCAGTAAGTCCTGAATTTATGAATTGTAATGGAATTTGAGTGCAGCGTCATGTATTTAGGCTCAGTAATTGTTTGTCATTGTTGTCTCTATGATAGAATTGTGTTTTCTTTTCTTGGTGTGGTTTTCAGTCCCGTTAGCCTGGGGAAAAGGTGAGGAGCTCAGCGGGGTATGCTGTTGCTGGCCTCTGCAAAGTACTGGCTAAGTGTGGCGTTTGCTGGTGCATCCTAGTTGGATGTACTATGGGTTGGTGTAGCCTAAGGGAAGGGTTCATTTCTTTTCAGTGAGAGCGACTTGAGCAGCTTGTACTTTAGCCTCCAGATACTGTGTTCCATTGTGTATGTGAATAGAGGTTATGTTGACAGAAGTAGACAAAGTGATTGAGGTAGTAATTCAGGCATGTTTAAGTTTAATTAATCTTGTCAGATTTTCTGTTCAAGTTTCTAGCTAGCTCACCTAGCAGTAGTATACAGAATTCATATAGTAAAGAATAAGTCCAGCAATTTGTTGTAGCTCGTCAGTTTTTGATCCACTGAACTGCTTGGGGTAATAGATTTGAGCCAACTGTAATTTATGTGTTTTGATGTTTAATTTTATATCTGTTTTGCAGCCACCTTGAAGTCTGTGGTCCCACATGAAATCATTTCTAATTTTGGTGTAAGATAATGAAATTTTTTTTTTAACTTCAATGAAGATAAATATAGTAAGAGTTTGTCTGGGACTTTAAAACTTGAGAAAATTATAATTGGTTAAGCCATTTGAGATAAAGCTAATTTTGTAATTAATGCAGAGTCAAAAACTTCATGTATTTTTCAGTTTTATAGATTGAGGGAAGACCTTTAATTTAATTTCTCCTTTAAGTAAACATTTAGTACTGCAGAAAGTTAAAGTTAAATTTCAATTTTAAAGTAACTGTCCTTGTAAAATGCTCTATTTTTGAACCTGTAACTGTGTATGACCCTACGGGGGACCTTCCTGTTTGAATATTTTTTCTGCCGCTTGATATTGGAATGTTTCAGTGTAAACTCCTGTACTTCTGGTGGAAATGGTGATGCACATGCTTCTCTCAATGTCTCGGCTCTGAAATGGAGATGGGGACTTACTCACAAACAACTATAAGTCACACACCATCAAGAAATGGGTTACCCAAAAAACTACCTCCTGTGCTGGTTGAGCTGACGCAGTCTTTCAGCTGAAAAATATCATCTTGAAGATCCTCGTCTGCAATGTCAGCCAACAGTCAAATTTCACCATGAGTCGCTGCAGACTGGTTTAGTGAGGATGGTCACCAGTGAATGTGAGTGTGCAACCAATATGGTAGGCGGGACCGGACGCGATGCCTACCAAATCAAGGTATGACACCGCCTACTATTACTGTGACCCTCCCCTCCTCTTCTAAGTAATTGTGACTACGCAGTCAATATTCAGTCTCCTGGCTAGAGACAGTAAGTTGGCTGGTTTTGGATTTTAAGGGATTAGTCCAATCCCAGCATTGCCCTGCCTGTCCAGTTGTAGCTGGTATTAGCTGTCATGTGAAACAAGTAATGGAGAAGTGTCAAGAAATATTTCAGAGCATCTAATTGAACAATGTCTTCGATTTCTGAACTCGTGTGCATTGTGCTATCCCATTTTCTTTCCAGACTGTTCTTTTATTTGTAATCTGCATTAATTTTTTTTATTTCACCAGGATCAATGTGTATTTTGGTTAAGGTCTCTTCTTCCCTCATTCTATTTAAGTGTTGCTTCAAATTTAAAACCCTTGGTTTTTAGTTTAGGGGGTGGTGATTGTACCATTATTTTGATTTGTATTTATTTTTCGCGCGTAATGGTACATGTTTTTAAGTTTGGTCGCTGGATGGCGCGACCTTCTCTTTTGTATATGCTTTCGCGGGCGTAGGTCCGCTAGCCTCTCCCCTCATCCTTTGGTACAGCCTCTTAGCGAGTGTTTATCTTTTCTGGCTTCAGTTACGGGCATGGTTTATTTCGGCATTGACGTGTTTTCGTAGTTGCATTTCGTTAGTTTGTTTATAAGTAATTTCTTCGGTATTTGTGCTTTCGTTCGTGGGATAATGTAGTCCCAGTGTATCCTTCAGGTTTGCAACAGGTTTTTTGTTTAACTTTCTTGTGTTTTAACTTAGTAATTATGTAACGGTAGAATTCCCTTCCCCTCTTTCTGCGCTTGGTAGCTGGTAGTTTCTCTGATTGATTAGGTAGTGTATTTTTGGTAGAATCTTCGTAGAAACCATATGTTCTGTCTCCTTTTGCTTGGGTAGTAATATTTAAAGGGTTTTCTGTTTATTTGAGTTGCTGGGGGGTTTCTTAGTAATAGCCTAAGTAGTCGGCGTCATCAAGCTATAATGATGGCGTCTGCTTCTTTCTCTTCTCCCCGGGCCTGCAAGCAAACCTGATGTGTCGCGGTCTGGTAAGTCATTTTTAGTTTCGTGTTTTTTCTATTATTTTGGTCTGTATTTAGTCTTTGTGCCATGCCCGTTTCTCCTGTCCATCGGGATTTTAAAAGGCATCCCGATGGCAGTAATGTTTCCCGCCTTTTACTAAATTTGCCCCTTGTTAAAGATTGTTTTGTAGGCCTACATTATATTTTCCCCGGTTTGTTTCGATTCTGGCCTTTATGAAATAAAGCCATC